>VXAD01005463.1:455855-776402 GCA_013399195.1 Dicrurus megarhynchus
CCCCCCCTCGTGTGTGTGTAATGGGGGCTGGGGGGCGCTGGGTTTTTCTTCTTCGAAGGGGATTTTGCGCCTCCGGGCGCCGGGGATTGGCTTCGCTTAGCAGTGTGCAGTGGGGCAGAAGGGCTTCAAAAGGGCCATTCTTCTGGAGTAGAAAAACTTTCCGCTACCCGCCCGCCCGCTGAGCACATCCCCCTCCGGCCCCCTTGTCCCTCGCCTCGGAGCAGAGAAGGATCCAGCGCTGCCACCGCCCGCGGCGCGACGGGAAGGGTCGCTTTAGGGGGATCCGCCTTCGCATCCAGCCTTCTCCCCGGGATAACCCTCACGGGGAGCCTGGGAGGCTCGGCTGTAAGGATGCCCAGGGAAAACCCCTCTGCTACTGCTTCTCCTCCTGCCAGCTGTGGGGGCCCACGTCAGCCCAAGGGCTCATCCCCAGGCCTTGCTGATGTGGGAGATGCTGGAGGGCTTTAGGACTTTGCCTCCGAGGTGTCTCTGTGTAGGAAATAAAGCTGCTTTTTGCCTCCTGTCACGAAGGTGTTAAACAGGACAGCTCTTGTTTCTTCCTCATAACATGTATGTATCTCAGGAATAGCATCAGAACAACTCTGACTTGAGCCAAGCAGAACAAAACTGGCCAGAGGAGTAGGCAGCTGGTTCCCAGGCTGGAGCCATAGTCATGACATCAAAGTTACCAGGTTAACTTGGGCACTGTATCCCTCCAGCCTCTGCTGCACCAGTACCTGGAGCTGAGGACTGAGGCCCAGGGAAGGCAAGGTAAATTGCTTGGAGTGCTTTCTGCCTGCCCTTAACTCTGCTTGTGGACCAGCAGAAGTGGATGGATCTGTCTGNGACCGACGCCCCTGCTCCCGCCGGGACGAAATTCAGCGGCTGGGAGACACGGCGAGTGACGAGGGAGCCTGAGAAAGTGGCCGGGGAGCGCCGTCCCCGAGCGGCAGCGGCGGCTCCGGCCGAGGACCGACCCCTCCAGGGCCCCCCGCCNTTTCCGCTACCCGCCCGCCCGCTGAGCACATCCCCCTCCGGCCCCCTTGTCCCTCGCCTCGGAGCAGAGAAGGATCCAGCGCTGCCACCGCCCGCGGCGCGACGGGAAGGGTCGCTTTAGGGGGATCCGCCTTCGCATCCAGCCTTCTCCCCGGGATAACCCTCACGGGGAGCCTGGGAGGCTCGGCTGTAAGGATGCCCAGGGAAAACCCCTCTGCTACTGCTTCTCCTCCTGCCAGCTGTGGGGGCCCACGTCAGCCCAAGGGCTCATCCCCAGGCCCTGCTGATGTGGGAGATGCTGGAGGGCTTTAGGACTTTGCCTCCGAGGTGTCTCTGTGTAGGAAATAAAGCTGCTTTTTGCCTCCTGTCACGAAGGTGTTAAACAGGACAGCTCTTGTTTCTTCCTCATAACATGTATGTATCTCAGGAATAGCATCAGAACAACTCTGACTTGAGCCAAGCAGAACAAAACTGGCCAGAGGAGTAGGCAGCTGGTTCCCAGGCTGGAGCCATAGTCATGACATCAAAGTTACCAGGTTAACTTGGGCACTGTATCCCTCCAGCCTCTGCTGCACCAGTACCTGGAGCTGAGGACTGAGGCCCAGGGAAGGCAAGGTAAATTGCTTGGAGTGCTTTCTGCCTGCCCTTAACTCTGCTTGTGGACCAGCAGAAGTGGATGGATCTGTCTGTCCGAATTCTCCAACTTTGCCTCTTAGAGACACCGAGCAGAATGCTAATGAGAGAGAGAAGGGGATGCTGCCACTACGTGACTGTTGCCCATACAACTTCCCAGGAGAAACAGGGACTCGGGCACTCCTCTAAGGTGTCTGCAGCTGACAGAAGGTTTCTGGCTGCTTGGCAGAAATCTTTGGCTTCCCTTTCAGCTTTAGTACTAGGAGACTGATAGTGTTTTGAAATGGTAGTCTAGTTGTTATGAATTCCTTTTGGTGTAGATTGTACTGAGCTACTCAATTTAGAATTGCAGCGGATGTCATAAGGACCTCACTGTGGGGTTCAGCCCTAGTTAATTGGGACACGGTTTGATGGTCTCATCAGGAAGTTTTTAATCAATTAATTGACAGGGGAATAATTGTAATTTCTATTTTGAAGTACTTTCCCCTTTCTTCACAACTCAGCTAGACTATTCTTAAATAGTTGTGTGAACAGAAGCTGCCTTGTAGGAACTCAAGTCTGTTCATACAAATTGAATTGAGGCTGACTCTGGTTTCAAGTGACCCATTTGCTAAGAAAAAACATTCTGATATAAAAAGTCATCCCTCAGGCAGCCGTTTCTCTGGTCTATCAGTGCAATTATGTTTCACCTGTATGTTTTTCAAGACACATCTATTGTTATATATGTGTTTAGGTACACATATGTGTATGCATTTCTGCCCACTGTGATAGTGTGGGCTGCTGTTGTCAAGGACTGATGTACTTTGAGTGTGTCGGTGTACAAATGTTTTCAGGGAGCTGTGGGGAAATGTTTTGTGACTGTCCTTCCCCTAGAGCTGCAGGTTGCATTGTGTACAGGGATATTTCATGTTCCCCCCTTCACTGCGGGGGCTCTGGCAATGCTGTTCTGTTTCATGCTGTGCTTGCAGCTCCCTCACAGCACTCACTGGAGCTGGGCCCCAGCAGGACCTGGATGCACAACAGGCTTGTTCAGGCTCAGCTGAAGCAATGGTGTGTGTTCAGGAGGAAGCCCAAAGTGGCACCGACCCTTTGTCTCTGTGTGGACGTTTTGGGTACCCATCCGTGATAGTTGGGAGTGGGATGGGCTTGGGGTGAAACGCTTCCTTTAGGGTACAGCATGCGTAGTTCTGCCTGCATAGGGGTCACAGAGGATCCCATGGCGCTGCTTGTGGGGATGCTGTGTAGCCCCAGTGCCCTGCCTGCACTCCACCAGCAGCAGCTGCCAGCTTTCTGCTGGAGTTTCCGTGCTGTGGCACGGGGATGCAACACACTTCTTGTTTTCATTCTTATGTGCTCTGTGTGTGCTGCTGTCAAACAACTTTTGCCTTTTGCCCAGGCAGAGGGGCAGTGTGAAGAGGATCACAGTTTGCAGTATCTGTGTGAGTACAGGAAAAATCAAGAATAAAGCTCAAAATATTTGAAATCCTGTTAGGTAAAAAAACTGGAAAATTAAAGCATTGTTACCACCAAGTTTTTCTATTGCCGTATATCCTGTTGGCATCATTGTGGTTCCTTGTATCCGTGTTTTGGTAGTGGTGTGGATGTAATTGCAATGCTGCTGGTGGAGGAGAAGGAAGTCCTGAAAAGGACTCCTGATTTCTGTATGGGATTGTTCTGGGTGTTTGCAGCTTCTCTCAGGCTTGGCTGTGATTTCATATTGAGTGTGTGCACCACTGAAGTGATGGCATTCTTCTCCGAGGAACCTGCTGTATGCTTGGCCACAGGTACAATAAGAATAATAAATAATAGTCCTAGTTGTCCAGGTATAACTCCCCTCAACATAAATTGTTTTAGATCAGTGCTTATTTTGGCCATCAGTTATTTTAGGTACTCCCTGGACAGCTTGCCCTCCAAATCCACATTCATATCCAGACACTTGGAGCATGCTCTGCGCATCTGTAGGGACACAGTTCAGATATTCACTAATCCCTCCTGTGTACCTTGTTTCACTGATGGAGTCAGCAGGAGAGAGAGGGAGCATAGGTGTAGGGAGCCTGGCTTGTCAAGTGACTGATGAGGATAAAATGAGGAGTGTATCCAGTGTTATATTAAAATACAGGGGGGCCTCAGGCTTTCCCTGACTCCAGTGGAGGTGAGTGAGGCCACAGAAAGCTGTCCTGCATCTCCACAATCCTGAGCTCTTTCAGTCTGCAAGACAGAGAAGAGTGGCTGCAGCAAAGGTGAGTGCTGGAAAGGGTCTTTGGTGGCACTGAGTGCTAGACTGTCTGGGAATGATCCAAGAAGGTGTTAACTGGCCCAAACCAGCACCCTGCCTGGAATCATTCTGACAATATAACAAGCCTAGACTATTGAGTCTGTAAATGGGTCCTGGTAGTAGTTACCTGCATTGGTACACCCTGAGCATCTTTCCACTGGCCCCCATAAAACTGGAGTAAAAGTTCAAATGAGCTAAAATCTTTCTCAAATCTCTGTTACAAGATACACAAGTGAGATCTCCTGCCTTTTTGCACCACTGAGAAATGTAATTGGTGTGGAAGTTGGCAGGTTTCCTAGCTCATGGAGATATCAAACGCGTTGCTGATGTGGTGTGTCCTGACACTGTAGATTTGGAATCCCCATAGCTCCCTTAGTGCCATGTTATGGACTAGGGGAAAACAGCTAGCAGAGATTTATGTGTGGAACTAAAAGAGAGACTTGGTTTTAATGGAGAGAAGCAAGTCTCTTGGTGATGTCCATTTTGAGCTTTCGGGATACAGATGCTTTTCAGAGCTTACAAAAAATGAAGACTGCTTCTGTCCTAAGCTGGCTTGGAGTGAGATCAGTGTCCTACTTGTTCATTTGAAAGTATTCTGGAGAAAGAGGAAAAAAATTGGAGGAGGTTAAAAGGTGAGGGAGTTTGAGTGAGTGCCTTGATGCTACAGCTGGTGCTATAATGTGGGGCTGTGAAGGAAAGCAGCATGGGTTTCAACTCCTTTATTATAATGGCAGCTTACTGTTGCCTTGCACTGGACAAAGTGCTCTCCTGGGCTGGATGTTGGTGTAGATCTCAAAGTGTGTGGCACAGAATTTGAGCATGTACTTGGCTGTATACCTGGGGACTGGCTTTTACATGAGCATGATACCTTTAAAGAGCTGGTTCAAGCTGCTGCGATCTACATGGTTGGAAGGACGAAGCTGAGCTTCTCATAGGTCCTCCACAGCAGCAGATCGTCAGCAGACTGATGGAGATACAGAGGTGGATCTGGGAGTAGATGCTAAACAGCCATGGTCAGACAGGTTTTGTATTCCATCCACAGCAGAAGATCGATACAGCTGAAGGGTCCAGTGCAGGATGAAGCCTGCAAGGTCATCATTGCTCCTGTCAGGTGATTACACTAGACAGCAGGGGAAGAGTTAGGTCTCTTATGGGAGAGCTTTTAGGCAAGATGAGACTCAGCATTAGGTATTGCTTGCAAGATGTTACTTAATGTTATTGACAGGACAAACTGGGCACAGGTAAGGCAGAATAATGATGCACCTCTATATCTCTACTGTATTTCCTCCTGGACAAAATAATTGCGAATAAACTGTTGTTGGATTTTCAGCTGAAGTGTTCAGACCTATTTCATAAATGAGGAACTTCTAGAATGGCACATAGTACTGCATCCTGCAGCCATGAACTGGTCAAACTACAAACATGTACAAACAGCTGGGTGTCTTATCAACCCTTTCACCCTTCTATTGCCTTCTTCCTTTTTGGGCAGCTGTTCCAAGCCTTTTTCTCCTGACTGTTGGAAGCTTCTCTCTGATTTCTGTTCTAATGTTGCCATTGGTCAATTTAGATTAATTTTTTTTTTCATTTGTGTGTGTTCCTTTTAATTGAAGTTATTTTCCCTCCCTGGCAGTTACATCCCCTGGAAGTATTTTACAGGCAGTAAGATACTCCCTTTCAGCCTCTGGTTTGCTAAATCAAGCAGGCACTGTTCTTTCTGTATCTGCTTGTACGACAGGTTGTGGAAAGTGAACTCAGAATTTCTAGGAGTCAGGTTCCCAAGAACTCCAATTTAAATCTGATTTTTGCTTTTGATGAATTAAGATTATAACAAATTACTCTTTCTTACAAGTGTGGCAGTAAAGGCATGGCAACAGTACCTTAAATTGCCAGTGTTCTTTGGTTCAATCCAGAAGGATGGACCATAATCAAAATGTTTTTTTTCACATCTCACTTGGAGACTTTGCCCAAATGCCATGTTCATGCAAGAGGATATAGTTGATAGCCTCTATCTCTCCTTTGCTGGCAGAGCTGTGGCTCCAAAGAAAAACTATCAGGGATGAATGAAAAATGTGGCGACATCATCCCATGAGTGACCAGCATTACATTGTGTGATGCTGCGATAGCCCATCGCTCCCTTCCTCCCATGGCAGTTGAATCATTATAAAGGAGGAATTTTAGGGTTATGAATATGGATGTGGAGCCCAGAGCCAGATACTCAGCGAGACCCACGGTGAGGAATGACCTCAGTGTCAGTTTCTTCATATTGAGGTTGATTCCTAGGGTGCTGAAAACAGCTCCCAAAATAGATTCATGCAAGGAGGATGCTGGCATTAATACACTTCAGTGAGATGGAGCCTGTATTATGTACACATTACAAGAATATATAATAGTATTAAGAGTATCATGCACCGGATGCTGAGACTGTTTCAGGCTAACCTCTTCCTAGAGCTATGGAGAATATATTTTGGAAGGGCTGATTAAAAAGTGAGGAAACAAAAATGGGAATTTAAACCGGAAGAAAAAATCAAATCAAATCAAATTAAAATATTGCTAAAAGTCCCATTTCAAACTTTTGTCTTCTTGTTTATATTTAGTCCTGTTGCATCATAAAATACTTCACATCCATTCTAGATATGGAACCTCCTCCTCTAAATTTCCTGTAACTGAGTCGGACTTTATTCCTTTAACCAGAGGTCTTGAGGGTTTTTTGGTATTTATTTTCTTGTGCATGTCTTTGATTTTTCAAAAAAATGAGCCAACAGCCACAGTATTTCTTTCTCTTGTGTTGCAGTCCATCTCTAGATATATTTCTTGACTGGATAAAGCATAGGCTTTTCATATACAGAATATGAAATAGGATACATAGGAAATTGTTAATAAGAAGAGCCGTGCCCTGAGAGAAAGCAGTAAGTGAATCTGTGAGGACTAGAAGAAAGGCTTGTCATTGTGTGATTCTGGTCTCTGTGAAAGAGTTTGGGAGACGGTGAGGAGCTTCTGCCACTGACAGGTGGGATATGCAAATCCCATCACGAGGGGAGATTAAGGAGAATAATGGAAGAGCTCTGACAGTTGCAACTGGCATTCATGCAATATCGAGAGACTATAAACTGTGTAAAGCAATCGGGTTATAGCTTTCAATCTTCTTAATACACTACTTTATAATAGAAAATGGGTTTCTCCCTTTCCTCATGGCTTCAAATAAGACGTGTGTATTTCCCTAAGCTGGTGATCATGGTGAAGTCAGTCCAGAAGGGGAAGCAAGGAGGTCAGAAGTCCTTAATTCATTCTGGGGGGGTAAGAGACCACTCTGACCCATTCAGTTGTGACTCAGCTTTATGTATGAAGGGCTGCAAGGTCAGCATTGGTCTTGGACAATCTCACATCCTTTGGCCTTTCGTACAAACATCAGGGTGAATACAACCCTCGTGTTGTGCAGAGCTTCAGCGAGGCAAGTGAAACTGCCCCAGTAAAGACCCCTTCCTCTGAAAAATGCTACTGTAGCTTGGCCAGAGCGTTTCATAGGTTCACATTGATTTTCGTTTGCTTCCAAGGCTCCTGAGAAATAGCTCTAAACAAGCCCAAATCTTGAAAGGTTAAATGTAACCTTTTTTTTTGTTTTGAATCAAGGCAGCATTTTTGGACCCAATTTCCGATTGTTATGTTCTTTATTTAAAAATGATCCGGTGATACAAAACCTTGATTGAGTGTCCTGGGCAGAGGCATCTAGTGATACCTGAGATGGTATTACCTCTGGCTGCTGCTTCACAGGGTAAGGGCATCCTGTGGGAACTGTGTCCTACCTGATGCTCAGGTTTGGGAATTGTAGAGCACCTCAAACTATATTTGCCTATATTTTGGTAACTGCTATTATCATAAAATCTGTGTGTACTGGATCCTGTTCATCCCGATGCAAAGCTGCATTCAGGTTTACGTTTCCAAGGAGGAGAAAAAAATTAAGACTGACACAAGCTGCTTTTTTTCCCCGCAATTATTTTTTTATACCTGGCCAGCAAACCAAAAAATCAATGACTCCCACAGCTCTAATTGACATTTCTATGTTAAATGAAAATGGACCTTGATTCCAATTCCAATGGCAGCACTGGCTGATAAAGTAATTATTTTGGAATTTCAAATGTATATAAAAGTTGATGCAGTAAAATGATTTTTGTGCCACTTGGAATTTTTTTTGGCTGTGTCTTAAATCAAACAACAGTTAACGTAAGAGCCCTTAATCCCTAATTCTCAGTGCTGGTAACACAATAACACTTTTACTTGGTACTGTACTTTCTCTCCTTGGGGAACATAAAAGAAAAGTACTTTCAGAAGGAACAGGATATTTTAGGATATGTCCTAAAATGTAATTCCTTCCTTTTAGAGGGTCTCTGAGAACTTAATTTAACCTCCCATCGTGTCCCTCAATAGGGGAGTGCTGTTCTCTTGTGGCTGCACGCTGGCTGTTGAAGCTGCCTCTGGTCTCCCCTGTGCTGCCATGCCAGGGACGTGCTCAGGGCAGCTGTGCTGAGGTGCCCCTGACATGGGATGAGTGGGGAGCAGGAGAGTGAGGAAGCAGGTGGAGATTTAGGTGGTGTGGGGAAAGAAGGAGGGAAGCTGCACCTCTGTCAGCAGCTGTGGGGGCGTGCCAGTGCCAAGCATCCCCAGCAGGAGCAGCCCATGCTGGGACAGGGCCTCCAGTGCGCTCTCCCCGTGCTGTGTTTGGGGCAGAACTGCTTCTGCAGGGGCAGGAGGGTCAAGGGAGTCACAGACCTTGTGGTTTCTCTTTGCCTGTTGGGAAAACTCGGAGATAACCCCTTCATCTTGTCTGGGCTTTTTGGGTGGAAACTGTTTACCTACAAATGGGAAGCTCTTGATCACTTACACCACCAGGTCCCAACCCAGTGTCAGTTCACATCCTGACTGTATGAGGTTTGAGATCACCTTTGCTGATGATCATGTAAGGACAGCAGTGCCATGAGCTCTTGAAGATACTTTTCATGCACGTCTTCAGGAGAAAGTGAAAAGCTCCTTAGAAAATCTCAGGCTATTTAGATAACCCAACAGAGATATCCCGTGTCTTTTCTCAAATGTTTCTCTTTTTCCCCCCATTCTCACCTCCCCCACTAAAATTAAGGGGGAGAAAATAATTCAAGGGAAATATTTTATATGACAAATGTAGGCATGTTTTTATCTCCATAAATTGTCCCTGCTCAGTATGGGATTTTCTCTGGTGCACTTTTTTATGGGGGGTGAAGTAATCAGAAAATTCCTGATTCAGAAGCAATGAGAAATTCCTCACTAATGTGAAAATGGATGCCTTTTAATTATTTGGACTTTGCCTGGAAAAATTTTCTTTTAACTGCAAAGTATAATTTCACTAGATGGAAGAGGTCATATGCTCCCTTTCTGTGTGTGTCACTGGGTCAGTTTGAATCTTAAGAAACAGCTTAATGTACCCTGTGTTGGCCAAAAATGGTGCCAGTGCCTTTCACTGAATATTCTGTGAAAACAAACGTAGGAAAAGTGAATTCTACTGAATATTCAAATGAATATTTGAAGACCTTATTAAGTATTCACTTATAGGTAAGTGTAAATATATTTTTCTGGTGGAAAAATAATACTTATGATGAAAATCAAGCTCTGTATGCCAAAGAACATGATATGGAAAATTAGTTTGCTTTCTGTTGCTTTCGGTTCAGTTTTCCAAGAAAAAAATACATTCCTGTAGATGAAAGGTAAAATCTTTAAATTAATCATTATTGGAATCACAATCAAATTTTGGAAATGGCTATTTGCAAATAAAACTGAGATTTTACTTTGATTGAAACTTTGGAATAGATTTTTTTCAATAGGACAGGCTAAACAGCTTAGTAAGAGACACACCACCAAAACAGGAGCTGCAGTAAACTTAATTTCAAAATGCACAGGTCCATGGTGAAAGGCCACCATGTTAGAGAAGTTTAGGGCATGATTATTCCCTGAGATGTTACTCTGGCTGAGGACTGAACCATGGGGAGGGACTGCCCGATGCCTTCTCCACTTCATTTGTTTTCATGTTTCCACACACCCCTCAATATATTAAGAGTGACAGAACCCGGGCTAGAGATGAGAAGAATATAGATCTGGCCTACATAGATCTGGACTTAGCCTGGATCCAGTGACCTCGTGTCACTACAGATGAGCTGATGAAGTTCAGTAGTAAATATTCAGGCTATTGTAGCTGAAGGATGCTTTGATGCATGTGTGTTTGTTTCAATAACAAATGACTGTTTAATTGTGTATCCTGGAAATAATAAGCATGAAACCAAAATAAATGAAAATATTCTCCAGCTCATCTTTTGGATGAAAAGCTTCCAGTTTGGTGTTGCCTTCCATTTTATTTTCAACTTTTGTAAGATGACATGTGATCTTTCTTTTTTCTCCAGAAACTTGTCATCTGCTCCAAAACAACAAATTTTAAAGTTGTTAAAGGAGTAAAAGTGGTTGATTCCAGCTGTCTGACACCTCAGGCTGTGCCTGTGGCTGTGGCCAGGGCAGGATAGCAGGGCCCTGCCGTCCCACCTGTGATGGAGGGAGTTGGACCAAGGACACGTGTGAGAGCTGAGGAAAGGAAACCGAGCTCTGC
This sequence comes from Dicrurus megarhynchus, assembly GCA_013399195.1. Lineage (NCBI taxonomy): Eukaryota > Metazoa > Chordata > Aves > Passeriformes > Dicruridae > Dicrurus > Dicrurus megarhynchus. Next base: position 466,379 of record VXAD01005463.1, read on the forward strand.
ACTCCCGTGCCATGGGCCAGGCTCCTGGCATATTTTTCCCTCCAGCAAACACTGGGTTCAGCAATCGCTGAAATCCCTGTTACTTTCATGATGCTGCAGGCTGGGATCCCATCAGATGCAGAGAGACTCAGCAGCTCCCATACCTCCCTCTCCCGTGGGAACGTGAGTTCTTCCTCCCTGCAAATGTGTGCTGCATCCTCCTCCTCCTCATCAGCCACCCACAGCCCTGTCTGTTGATGCTGTTGCCTGGCGACCACCCTGTGATGGACAGCTTGGAGGGAAGCGATGATTAAACCACCTGAACTGGCTTCTGAAAGCAGCCATCGTCTTTGTAATGTGACAGGCAGTGACAGCTCAGACAGCAACACGTTCTGAGTGCGATTCCTGAAACAAAAAAGGATAAACAGTAAACACACGAGGATAGAGCCACACACACCTGTGTGTAGGTGTGCGAGTGCTGATGCTGTCCCTTGATGCAGAAGGGCTGGGGAAGGCAAGTGTTTCTGTATTAATGAAGGGTGAACATAACCCTAGTAACTGGCATGACAAACAGGTCAGCCCACGAGCCAGGGCAGCCTGCACTGATGCTCTGATGAGCTGCTGTGGCAGCCCAGGGCAGCAATTAAACGGGATTCTGCAGGTGCTGGCAGTGGGGGGCTGCACAGCCAGCAGGAATAACACTCTTCCCAGAGGGAAACGCCTGGGGGCTTCAGCATGAAGGTGGTGGTCCTGCTATGTCCACCTGCCATATCCCTGCCTGCCTGCCAGCTGGACAAGACCAGTACAGGCACAAGGATGCAGGCTGTCACTACAGTGTGAAAGTTTGTCTGTACATGAGGTGTAGATACACACAATATCCAGTGGAGCAAATAACACCCATACTGATGGTTTGTCTGATCTGTGCGTGGATTCAGAGAGAGAAAATGAATGCTTCTGGTGCTTCCCAGTTGCTTCTCAATCTCTCCTTTTAGTTTTATCCCAAGCAGGGTTGCTTTGTGCTGCTGTCCTGTCTTGTTTGGGTGCTGGTCCCTTCCGAACCTTGTTGAGAAACAGCCCTGTCTTGGCAGTTTTATTACACCTGTGTTTTCACCACGGCAAACAGTGGAGGTGAAATACTGCTTCAGTGCAAGTGAACACCACGTTTCTCTTAAAGCAGAGTTAACCAAAGAGATTCTGATGTTTTCTAGAAGTTTTAAGGTGATGTTAAGTGTAACAAGTATTTCCAGGAAATGTTTGTGCTCTGTGTTTTGATGTCTGTGCATGTCCTTTTTAAATTGCTGTCAGTGTCTGTCCTGGGTACAGCAGCACCAATTTTCCTCAGGCTTATCAGTGAGGGATCTGAGGGATGGCTTTAAAGCGAAATAAGAAAACAAACCCCAAACTACTTTCCAAAGGTCCTTCCAAAAAGAGTTAAGAGATCACCAGTGTTCCTGTCAGACTGAAAGAGAAATGCACACACAAAGAGAAGAAAATTTCATTGCCTGCCTTGCTTTATCCTTCCCATATCTCCTGTCTCCATTGCATCTGGCACCATCTCAGGATGAAGTAGTTGAGGAGAAATGTGGAGTCTGTGCCTTTTCCACTCATATAAATCAGTATTCATCTAAGCCAAGACCTGCTTTGAGGAAAGCAGAAGAAGAATCCATCTCTATTCCTCTCTGACACTGAGGTATTGAAAGGCCAGGCAGAAAGAGTAATTTCTGAGAGATCTTGCATTTGGCAAGGTGAATTTTGGTGCGAAACAAACCTTTATGAGCAAGCAGGGATACTCAATACTTTGAGAAATTTTATGAGGAGCAGAGAATATTGTACAAAAGAATCAGCATCTCATTATAGAATGTTACTCAGGAAACCTGTACTTAATCCTTTATATAGAGATCATTTTGTTTAAATAAGGACATATGTGGAGATCGTTGCTGGAGAGAGTTCAGAGAAAAGATGTCTGTAATTTTGGGCTTCTGCTTAAATATATGGCATTGTGTGGTTGATGTCTGAACTGGCATGACACAAGACAAATTAAATTTTAACTCATTAGTAAATTTTCCTCCTAACAAGCTACTCAGATGATCCAGAAATACATTATGCAGTAGCAGCTGCTAGGAGATGAAAATATTTCATTGTAGCAGTACATGGTATAATGAAGGATGGGGAATGAATTCAGTAGTGTAAGAAGGACAGAAGAAGATAGATGACACATAGTTTTAAATATTCACCCTCTGTGTTGAGTTTACACAGGACAGATGACGTCAGTAAATTGAAAACACCACTGAGACACATAAGTCATTAAACTCTAATATTAGAGCCACTTGGGGAAAGAAAGTTGTCAGGGGGAAGAAAGTTGTCAGAAGAATTTTGTTAGAAAATACAGTTTAGTCAAAACCAGAAAATTTCTTGGAGGTATGTCATTTTCAGTGACATTTTCTATACTAAAATATCAACCAAAATTGTCTGCATTCTGATAGTGTCAAAAGCTGTAATGAGAAGCCTTGCCAATTGACTTGCTTTGGCACCAAGATAATGACAACATGGTGGACACATCTTCTATACCAAATCTATAAGAATAAGTGTAAAAGTTCCTTGTTCCTCTGTCCTTTTTGACCCCCACTTCTGGTAATGGGCCCTGTGAATTCTTGGGCCTTGTGTATTCAAAGCTGTATTTTTCTCTCCTGGAGAGACTTGGTTTCCATCTGTCTCCTCTTTGCTGAGTCTCCTCACTTGCATGGAGGGCATCACCGAAGGATTTTTGCTGAAGTTCTTTGGGCACTGAAGGTGCTGCAGGGAGGCAAGTCAGAGGGTAGTCTCAAAGGCTCAAATGTTTTCCTTTCTGAACCACTTAGGGGGATTTTATCACTGATAATCATTGAAGTGTCCAGAACCACATCTCTCTATATGTTTGAGATTAATGTTTAATGTTCTGACATTATGGAAAGGAAATGGTTTGGTGTTATTGACTATCAGATGAAAAATATTTACTGATACTCATGGGAAATTTAATGATCTTGCCTTTCCCTCTTGGGACTGAAACCAAGCCTTAGCCTGTGTGAATTCTTCAGAACAGAAGTGCTGGCTTCTGACACATTCAGATGGAGAATGTAGCTCGGAAGGTGGTTTTAAAATTAATCTTGGCAATATTTTGCCATAAGATGATCTTCATTGGCTGCTATAAAGTTATGGTGAAGGGAACTTGAATATCAAATAGTGCTTTTTGTTCCTGAAACAGTCTTAGCTTTTACTGAGGATAGCACTGTGGAAAACCAGAAGTGTGGCAGCTTCACCATTTGTTAACTAGACAGAAACTCAAGGGAAGAACGAATTGCAAGAGAAACATTTTCAAAAGCCCAAATAGCTGTTTTTCACCATTCTGACCCCTTCCCCTGCTGAGCAGATTGACAGCCGAGATCCCAAGGTATGCAATTTCCACTCAAGCAGGAGCCTCCTGAAGGTGTTAATCGCTGACGAAGTTTTAGTGTGGAACAAGGAGATGTCTCCTCCCTGTTAATTGCAAATCCTGTACGATGTTTCTTTTTAAAGCATTGACATGCTTTAAAGACAAACATTTGATTTCTGGTTTAAAGAACTGAGTGTCTCAGTCAGCTATGATCTGGGAGGTAGATAGATGCAGCTGCCTCAGTGCAGAAAGTGTTCCAAGGAATGCTCTGGAGTGCTTTACGTAGGAGTCAGAGAGCTCGATTGCAGTGGCCTCAGTCAGGGAGGAGGTAGGGTGGATATTTGCTGCTGCTTAAATGTGTGAACAGGCAGTAAGAAGCAGCAGAAACATGGGGTTTACAAATCCATTGATTATGTGATCACCCCATCCAGCCTAGTAAAGTTTTTTGTGATTTAGATCATTAACTTTTGAAAGGAAAAAAAAAATGATGAAGAAGATACAGATGGGCACAAACACACAAGAGATGAGCATTGATCTTAGGGTGTGGGGAGAAGCTGTAGGAGGCAATCTGAAGGAAGGTGAGGGAAGTAAATAGGCCCTTGAAAGGGACCCATCTGGCTGCAGTTCCCTGCCTCCTGAGGTGGAAGGAGTGAGTGGTTAACGACCAGGAAGAGATATGAGGGGTAAGCGTAGAAAGTTGAGGGTCTTTTGTAGAAGTCTGTGAAGCTGTAAGTAGTCCATTGAAGAGCTTTTTCTAGCAGAGAAGCTGAGCCGTGGTTGTTGATAAGCTTTGAGGAAAGCTGATGTTGAGTGATCTCAACTGAGGGAAAACCCACCCTTGTCTGAAATGTTTTCTACCAGTGAAGGACCAGTGCTGGGGGAGAAATGTGTTCCAACCAGGTAGGAAGCCTTTCTGTTGTTGAGCAATGTGAACTGGAGAACGAGAGAAGGTTTAGCAAAACTGGGGGAGGATAAGGCTGGAAAATTGTGTGCTGAGATGTTGCGTGGAAGATACAAGGAATGGGGCAGCAAATGGAAGTTGCTGATGGAGCAGAATAATGTGATGGTGTTAGAAAGCTAAGTTTGTGGAACATGGCATAGAGAATGGAAGAGCAGGCACAGGAAAATTAGAGAGAAGGCAAGGGTTGTGGATTGGGGTAATACAATCAGAATAATGGGTTTTAACAGTGGTTTTAGCTCCAGAACAGGCTAAAAAGAGACTCCAGAGGGAGAAGAACCTTTCACTATTTTAGATGCAGATAGCTGGATTGATTTCATGCAAAGACAAAAGCATGATTTTTTTGAGAAGGAATGTGGTTTTTTCTCTTTGGGGACTTTGGACTTAAGTGATGTAGAAGCCCTGGCTGGTAACAAAAGACCCAGAAAGAGGATAAGAGCCATGGTAAAAGTAAAGAAGTCTGATTATGTCTTGGTAAAACAGCTTGGAGGAGTGATAAGGAAACACTGGCAGATATTAACATTGTTAGCCAAAATTTCATACTCAGTGGGCAGAGATGTTGCTGGAGGGTGAGGCTTAGATGAAAGAACTCACCTTTAGTTTTGCATGCTGTGACTTTCCGTGCATACACTGTGCTATTTGTTCTCAGCATCTCTGAATGAGAGTCACCTTTCTTAGTCACCACCTGTGGAGGTTTGACATGAACCAGCCAGTAAGTTGTGTCTGATGCATCTGGTTTAATTGTATTTCAGTGCTTAGAGTCAGAGCTGTAATTCGTGGACAAGGCCCTCTTTAGGGATGTGGGCAATTAGACAAATTGGTGTGGAGACATCTTGCCAGAAGAGATGTATTTTGTTTACCTTCTTGAATTTGGCAGGGAATGGCTTTGCTACTTGTCGAGGTACAAGCTCTTACAATGGGAAAGATGCTGTCTGGGCTCAGAAGAAGGGAAATACTTGGGGACAACCAAAGTCTACAGATGCAGCTTTTGTTTTCAGAAGGATGATGTAACCAAAAGCCTTTAGGCGCTTCTGTATCCTTGTGATAAAAGTTAATATGGATAAGGGATCACCCTGTGCTCAGTGGGGAAATCCAGTGGTGCATTTTTGCCTTTTGAGTATGGAGACTTAGCAAGAGCTCTCCTGTGGCTGACAATGCAGTCACAGCAGAATGTTTCCAGCCTGGCTTGCATTTGAGACTCAGAGGTGAAGTGGGCTCTCAGTGTTGAGCTAAGGAGGAGCAATGTCAGACGTACTCATGGCTTGCGGGAGGTTACCTCAAGTGTTTGTGTTTACCATATGTTAGCTTATGCATTTAAAGTGTATTTTCTACTTAAAGATGAGGAGCCCTCGTGTGGACAGTTACCACAGATGGGCTAATGTTTGCTGCCTCTTTAAATTGTGCTAGTGTGAGATGCTTCACTTGAAATCCTCAGATTTTTTCCAGCTGAAGCTTTTGCATGTCTGCTTGCAGAAGTTTGCACTATGGCATTGCTTCTTTGTTGGGTTTTCTTTCTTTTTTTTTTTTTTTTTAAGCTGGTGTTGGCAGCTGGTGGCAAAGGGATGATTTTAAACGGGTTGATGTGTTATAAAAGGAATAAAGAGGCAGCTTCTAGCACCTCATATCCTGCAGTTATCACCTCAAGGGGGCTGGGAGTCTCTGGGATGACCAAGAATTACAACAGCACTTAGCAGTGGCTGACTCTTGGCTTCTTTCGAAGGTGATTTCTCTCATTCCAATTGATTTTTTTTTTTAATGTTCCTCCCCCTCCTTTCCCCCATTCATTCCAACTTCTTTAACTTGTGAAAGTGAAACACAGCTTGGCTTGCTTCTTGTGAAGTTCTGCCAACACCCACATTAACCCACAAGTACCTTCTTTCTAGCCAGGATTTTGGCAGGAGACCTTCTGTCTTCATAGTGCATAGTTCCTTCTGGAGAATAGAACTTGCACTACTGTTCATAGTTCTACTTAGAAGATTTTCAAATATGTGCCTCCAGGTCAAAAGGGTTTTTGAATTTCCTGCTTGATCTGTCGTGAGATGTGAAAAGAAATCTGCACTTAGAGCCGCCACTCTTTTTGGCACTTTCACGGAGGATGTGCTTGACTCGCTCTGGTTATGAGTGTAATCTAGTCCCTGGTGTGTGTGTGAGTGAGGATGGCCACTTGTGTTGGTGAATGACCGGGGAGAGGCCCCCAGCTGCCCCTTTCCCACCTGTTGCACCAGCACCGCTCCTGTTGGTGCCACAGGACAAATGATATCACCACCCTGTGTGTAAGAAAATGCCAGGCAGTGCCAGAAGGTGAAGGTGGTGTAGCTGTCCCTCTAGCATGGTTAAGGCATAGCAGTTGCATGGGATGCTATCTTGTGCTGCATTTCCGCTGAGATGCCAGGCTCTCCTCGTGATTCTCCTCGGGTTAGGCGCTGTCTTGTTCAAGATGGGGCTTGGAACTTGTCCTGCCTTTTAATCCACTTCAGCATCCCCCTAACTTTCTAAATAAATTGGAAGTGTTCACTTTGGAAGAGAAAAACAATATTTTAAGGTATGTGGGAGAAGTGCTTATTCTCAGCTCAGCCTTATCAGAAACAGAATGTTCCAGCATTCCCATCCATTATGTAAAGGGGGAACAATGTAGAAATCTTGACAGGAATTTTCCAGTTGATGGTATCCATTGGCCTCCAACAGTGTTCCCCTGGTGTGTGCTTAAGCAGAACGTGGGTCTGTCCACATAGCCACAGCTACCTGCAGCCTGCTTTTGACACCACTTCTGTTCCGTCACACAGACGGTAAATTGTAGCCAGGATGAAATATTTTTGCTAATTATAAAACATTAAATGATCTTCATCTACCTTCTCCCCAATGAACAATGCAATTGAATTATCATTAGGGCTTGTACAGAACCTTTGATAACAATGGAGCCATTTGTATTAAATTCAGGCTTAGTTTTCTTATTCCATGAAGTCCCATCATTGTGTTGATTGTACTTTGAAGTCATAGCAGGCTTCCCTCTCCTGCTATTCACCTAATTTATTTCAGCCCCAACACACAACTCCTAAATTATTGTTAAATTTGTTTCTGAACAAAAGGACTAAAACCAGAGTGTCTTAAATGAAAGACATGAGGCAGTTATGGTTCCATTCATTTCTTCATATCTATTTCCTGTGTCTAGAGAGCTGTTGTTATGTGTGCACTACTGGAAAATAATAATACTAATAAAAAATAATAATTCTCCCAGGATTTGCTGTCAATAGAAACAATCTACAGAGAACTCAGACCTAGAGAGTGAGCGATTAAAGTTTAGCAGCAGAACTGAGAAATACTTTCTGAATGCAAAAAGAAGCTGAAGAAGACAGACAGGAACAAGAGGGATCTACTTGGTCTTTGAAGCCAATGTGAGTTAGAACGCTGCTCTAAAGAGGTGGGAACTTATGTGGGAATTCTTGCCTCCTCATGGCTCTCCTGTCTTTCTCCTCTTTCCCCAGGAAACCTTCTCTGGCTTGGGGTCATGCAACAGTTGAAATTTTATCTCTGCTGTAAGCAGGGCTGGAGCAGGAATTTAAGAGCTTAGAGAGAAGTTTGGGTGAACTCAGCGTGTGTGAAAGGATTTATAATGCTGCTTGCCTGCCACTCGGGGGACTGTGTGTGGATGATACTGAGTGCACAGTAGCATGTTACTGCTGCCTTTATTCTTCCCAGATATCACAGATTTGATTGGCTTCTGAGAACTGACCTTCCCCAAAGAAAAAATTAAAAGTCTTGTAGGAACCCAATTTGAGTCAGATCAGGGTCAGCAATGTACATGGCATTGTAGGAATTGTGTTTGTCTGGGTGAAGTGGTTGGTCTTATTCTCGGAGAAAAAATGTTTCAATCTAGATGAGTGAAAACGTACAGAATCCCGGTTTCACCGAAGAAGCCTGGTTATTTAAATCCTCCTGTCTCTGTTAGTCTTCTCTCAGAGTGCAGAAGAGCTGGTAAGGTGGGATTAGTTTCCTTTCCCTGATAAAAGCAGATTAATTTTAACACTGGCTAAAACTGCACCCATTTTCTCTTGGTAAATGAACCATAAGACACACTGTCAAAAGTGAGCCTTCCATAATGACTGTGGTTAATATTTCAGAGCTTAAACTCAAGCATGAGAGAATCGGCAATACGTGCTGTACATTAGCTTGATTTCTATTCATTTGCAGCTCAAGAGTATTCTTCTCTTCCCCCATGCTAATTTCAGAGTTCTGTAGAGCAAGGGATTTGCATCTGATTTTGTACTCAGGTATGTATGTATTTCTTTTGGGGAAAGCTGTCTTGTAGGCAGAAGCGAGGCAGGATAGTTCATGTGGTTCTAAGCTGGGGCTCAGGATATCTCAGTTACCTGCTCTCTTGCAGAGCTCCTACGCTTAGCAGAAAATCCCTGTGCCTTGTGGTGATTCAGTGTCTTGAATCATAGAGGGAACATGAAAATGCTTTCCTTGCTCCTCGTGGAATCCACCAGTTCTTGGGTTCTGCAGAGGTTGTGGTGCACTAAAATACCCTGTTAATAACATCCAAAGTTAGATGGGGAAGATCTCCTAGGGCTCACAGGTTGAGCTGTGCAAACACAAATTCCTGTGTTATGAGGAGCACTACATGTACCAAGGCACATGCCCTGTCTGGGTCTGTGGTCTTCCTTTTTTCCCCCTCACTGAATTTGTGCTCAGCATTCATGTGGGGCAGTGAAGATCTGTCTGTGAATCTCAAGACTACTGTTTCCTGCAGTGCCAGGCAGAGGGTGGCTTCCGTCTCGTCTGTTGCTCCCTTGCTGTCCGTTCTCTGCGAGGAGGCTCTTTGGCCAGATCGCTCGGGTGCTGTCCGTGAGTGCTGCTTCATCTGCAGAGAACGTGCTTGGCTGAATGCAGTTTCCATTTGCTGTGTGTTCCACAGGGGTGTTTTCTGCCTGATTCCTGCTCTCACTTCCTGGAAGAAAACATTAAATTTCAGACCATGGCATCTCTGCTGTTAAAACCACATCCATGTCCGACTGCCTGAGTTTCCCATTACTTTCTCTTCCTAATGCATAAACCAGTGCAGCCAAGTAAACTGTATAGTGCTTAAAAATTACTTGACCCTGTCTTTCATTCTTATCATCTGCTTCAGTGCTGCTTGAGATCTGGAACATCTGAATAGCCCTTTTGGCTTACAAAGCCATAAGTGAGAAAATACAGCAGAAATATGAAAGTTTTAGGATGGGCACTTGGGAATGTAAGTTGAGACAAATTGTGCAGAGGATGTAGGATAATGGTCTGAGCCTTGGATGAGAAGTTGTAGGGCAAATGTAACAACTCTGGTGTGCTAAAACCAAAATTAAGATGATTGTATACAGCCAAGGTGATAGTTTTCCTAAGAGCTCTTGAAACAACCGAAATTGTTAACATTGCAATTACTCTCAATAACGTAATTTGATTCTACTTGCACATTGTGTTGTCTTGCTTTTTTTTGTGCCAATTAGGGAAGTGAATTTCTTTCTTAATTACCTAGTTCTGAAGCCCTGATGTAGATTTCTAACACTTTGAGGCATATTTAAGGAGATCTTTGTTTATGCATTTGGGGTAAAAACAAACAGGGAAATTTGGAAAATGTTTTTAACGTCAACAGTCCTTTGTGAAAACACGCTGTTGATTGATCACCATAATGCTAAGGAATTGTTGTTTCTACAGCTTCGGTGTTGTATTCATTCCAGAGGAGTGACAGAAGATGGAAGCTGTTATTCCCACTGTTTTGCCCTGATAAGCCAGTTCACTTTTCCTCAAAAGCCTTTAACTTTTCATCCTTACTCACATGAGGGAAAAGGGTGCTGCAAAGACTCAGGAAGGGTTTCAGGAACTTAACACTTACAGGGAAGAGATTAGAAAGCACCAGTAGCACTTCTGGGGTGAGCCAGAATTCTCATTTCACATCTTTATTATGGGAATCCCTCGGGGTCCTGCTGGGACTCTGCACTTTGCTTTCTCTGCCCCAAAGCACAGCTCTCACTGCAGCATTGCCACAGAAGAAACTCACCTTTATTGATGAATATCTGAGAGAGAAATTATTAGCACCATCTATTGGAGAAATAGAGATACTGGTTTCTGCACAAGTCTGAATATGCAAAATCTCTTCCCTTTTTGATTTTCAGCTATAGTTTGCAGTGAGAATGTGCTTAGACAACCTGCTTGTCTTTTAATTTCAGCAGCCTGGAGTCTGTGCTTGGGCGATTGTGCCTTGTTTCAAAATGTACCTTAAAGAAATGCAGTGAACCATTTAAAAGAGGGCAAGCAGACAAAGATTCAAATGTCATAATGGTACCTTGGCCATGGCAGGTTCTGTCACATCAATAGGACACGAGCAATAGCTGAGAAACAATTTGCAGCTGAGGAGATAGGCATGTCTAGCGCCTTGAGTCTATCTGGCCTAGCGTGTCTGAGAAATTTGGGTGAAGAATGGGATATTTGACCTTCTTGATCCTTATAGGACAAGGAAAACTCTATCACTTGAAGAAAAAGCAGAGGAAACACTGTTACTAGCTGAAAACTGACTTTTCTGGGCTGGAGAGTATTCACGATCTGGAGTAGTTTCAGGACAAGCATGGTTTGGTCACTGCCTGCTGACCAGAGCAGTGGCCTCTGTCACAGGGTTCAGGTCATTTGCACATGTAGAGCCTAGTGAGCTCCTAACTCTCACGTACTCTGCTGCATTGTGGGCCTCTCCTTGTTTCTCTAGTGCTCTTGCCCATTGAAATTTTGGACTATTCTGTAGCTTTGGTCTTTCCTGGGCTCTTCCTTCAATAACAGCTGATGTCTTGATGGGAGCACCATGCTGGCAGTCCAAGGCTCAAATCCCACTGCTGAGAAGGAATGACACTCAATGCAAGAACAGAGCAGGTAATGGTGTCTTAAGTCAAAAAGGTCTGATGTGTGCTGCTGTGGGAAATGTGTAGCCCTGCACTGATAGACCAAGAGCTGGCATACTGCTGGTTCTAAATTGTTTTCCCTACTGTATTTGCTGGAGAGTACTTAAAGTCTTTCTGATGTGTGTGATGAAAAATGTTTCCTTAATACTCAGCGTAATTATATTAAGATCTTGTTTATCCATTTGCTGTTTCGCCAGCACAGTCTTTTAATTTTCTCTCTGTGGTATTTGCACAGTAGAAACAAAAGTCCTATTGTTTTGTAGCCTCTGTTTTGCTTGGTAAACAAGCAGAGGTCTTTTATGTCATGGTCACATGATTGCAGCTAATCAAATTAATGTTTTTAAGAAGCTGTGGCCTAACAGGTAAGTCAGTGAAAGTTTAGCTTTCAAAGAATTGGACAATTATTATTTCTGACTCTGGATGGCTGTTGGAGAGACCTCAGTACTTTCTATCAAAAATTCCTATTTCACTAGCTTTCTCTATCAGTGAGAGCTCATAAGATAGCTAAATTTCAGACAATTAGGACCCTGGAATTCAATTACTTAGCTAGATGAATGCCATTCTGAGACTATGGGACAATTAAATACAAGAGAAGGGGGAAAGAGAGCTGTGAAAGAGTTGTTAGGACCTCGGGAGGTGGTGTAAGCTGGGCAGTTTCAGCTTTGATCCCATGGGCTACACGGAATTGCAGTGCTCCTGAAATGCATACTGCAGAATTGCTTATGCAGTGACAACCTCCGGAGCTCCTTCACTCCAGTTTTAAGTGATCTAGTGACAGGTTTCCCTGCATGCTTCCCTTGAGAGCTGTGTGCTTGGTCTAATTGATTGACCCATTAGCAAAGCAAATTTCTCTTGCTATTCAGTCAAAATTTTCCTTCTGCTTAATTTCAGCCCATCACTCCTAGTTATGCCCCTGCAAAGCCTGCCTGAACTGCCTTTCCCACACTATAGCTTTATTGATCCTGGCTCTGTATAAGTAATTCTTTACTGACTGAACTTGTTATTGGCAGTACCAGGGCAGTGATGGCACTGGTGAGAGCCTGTTTCTTGACCCGTGAGGCTGGAAGAGAGGAATGCAGTGAAGGAGTTCGGTGGTGTTCACTGAACTTTCTGAATGGCAGCATGGAGTGGTGAAAAGTGGTTTCTGAGTTTTCCCCAAGTCTTCAAACATTTGAGTTTGCACAGCTGCATGTGTGTGATTTGTGAGGATATCCAGGCCACTGGATGTCACAGCACGAGTCCTGTAATCAGAAGTTAAGTCCTAAGTATTTGGCACCTGGGAGCTTTTTCAAAGGTAATTTTTGGATTCCTGTCAAGCAGTGTGTGAATGTGTGTAGTGGGGACAGGAGATGGATAATGTCTAATGTCTTTCCTGCAAGTGTTTGGCTGAGGAAATCTGTTGTGTGATAGGCATCGTGAGAGCTGACTCCCAAACTTCATATCCTATGATCCTTCCATTTCAATGTCTGTTCTAGGTTATATACTCCAGAAGCACTGACCATGCTAAAATACCCACGAATTGAGGGGGATAATCACCCCTGAACTTGCTCACAACCTCTTGAGAACTACTTAGATAGAGATGTGTCTCACCACGAGCTTTGTGCTGCTGAGTTTATTCTGTCTCTGGGGGTGTTGCTCATCTGAGTGGCTGAGCAGGAAAAAGACCTGTGGTTCTCCTTGATTCTCAAATTTTCATGCCCTTACCCCTTCTCTGCCTCAGTTTACTCCTGGATGCAACCAGATCTCTTTCCCAGGGGTACTGGAGTGGAAAGGGGGAAAATGGTATTTCTTTTGTTGGGATTTAATTTGAAGACCATTTGCAAGATATTTTGGGCAGCCTGCTCATGCTGTCGTGGAAACTTCTGGTATGTGCCTCTCTGAGCTTACAGATCAACAGAAGAGTTAGAGTGGCACTATAAATAACAATTTTAAAGCCTCTGATGAACTTGTGTCCCATATAGGAGAAAGTAGAGAGGCATGTGTGGGGTAGCAGACAGTGGGAAGTACACTCTGTGGATAAAACAGCTTGTGCTCGACTGTACTGGTACTGCTCCCATTGAGTTTGTTCAAACAAAAGCACAAAATTGTAGTTATCAAGCCTAAGGCACTACACAGCATTTACAAGCTGAGGTGTATCAAACTCCTTGTTTTAGGATACTAGGCCCCTATCAATGCAAGAAGAGCTAAGCACAGGAAATTGCTGCAACCTGCTGCTGAGATGCCAGCGGACACTGAGCCTCCCACGTTCTGTTGTGTGTTCCTGGAGGCTGGTTCTGAAAGTGATTAATAAATGGGAGCTGTGCACCTTTCTGCTGTGGCTGCAGAAGCAAAGCCAAGCCAATTATTTGCCCATCAGAGTTGGGCTACGGTGTCCCTCCTCCCATCATCTCTATCCATTCTTTTGTTTTTGTATTGTTTTGCTGAGGGTGTAAATACAGAGATGATTAATTGCCTTGCTGACCCGATTCTGTCGCTACATGGGATCTGCTTATATCAAAATGCTCCAGCCCAAATGACTAGAATATGTCCAATTTAGGTGATTAAAGAATTATAAAATACTTTCTGAACATCCTATTCTCAACTCATTCTGACTTTGGACAGAAGCCCAGACAAGTGGGGGAGAGAGAAGGGTGAAAAATAAATAATAATAAAAAAAGAAAATAAAAATAATAAATTCAGTGAGAGGGACTTCTGCAATATTTTGCTCTCATTTTATTGAGAAGAGAAGATTGATAACAAACATTAGTGAGGCAAAATTACAGTGATTTGTGTAGATTCCCAGGTGAACAAGTTTAACATTAATAAAATATTATAGCCTTCTCTATCACAGAACTATTGTACTGATCGTAAAATGAAAGGGCTTTATATATATAGGCAGGGGAGTGTGTGTGCTCTTATAGCATGGATGGAGGCATCTCATTTTCCACTAATAGATGAAAATCTGCGTTGGGCTGGAAGAGCGAAGTGTTTAACTCTGCTAATGCTGTAGCTGATTACTGCTCTGGGAGAGGATGCACCTGGCAAACTCTTACTTCAGATGCCAAAGCAAACCCAATGGATCTTGCTGAAATGCCCCCTAAGCCACCAGTGCCTTAAACCCAGCTCAGGTGCCCTGTTAGTTTCTGTTGAGGTTGGCAGCAGGCTGAGCACCCCGTGGCTCTCGTAGGTGTGAGTGTGGCACAGCACATCATGGTTGACAGTTTAAGTGCTTTCTCCCTGCTGCTCCAGAGTTTGTGGCAGGAGCTGAGCAAAACTGAAAGACAGCTAAATAGAAATAAACACTTCAGGATGAGAATTTTTTATGTGGTGTTTTTGAGATAAGTGGTTTTGGAGTTTCTGTATTGCCTGGTTTTATTTTATTACAGGTGATGCTGAGGGATAGGCTGGGTAGCACTGCCTTTTGCAGGCTTCTCACCAACAGTCACTGGTTTCTGCTGTGGTGGAAGAAGATGATGATGTTCCCTCCCAGTCCTGAGGCATTTTTCTGGTGATTGCTCTAGCTTACAGCAAATACCTACTGGCTTTGTGGCTCTAGAATGGTAGGAAAAGGAGAGATGAATTTCACCATGATGCAACACCATCGCCTGCTCTTCTGAGGCACCTCTGACTGGGGCCAAAGTGCCAGTCAGGTGAAGTGAATCGACTTCCATGCTTAGCCCTCCTGTGTGCTCCTTAAGTGTACTAACTTGAGGAGATCAGCTTACTACCAAGGTAAAAGGGGAGATGAATTTGTGGTGATACTACTTATACAATAAATTCCTATTTGCTTCATGTTTCATTTTCCTGTGTGATAAACTGATGTGGCATACTGGACATCTGCTTTCCTTTAAACCATGCAGAACTGATGAATTGTTGTTTTAATTATTTCTATGGATTTAAAGACGTTGGAATTATTTTTTTCTTCAATATAAAATATTCCTAATGCTAATACTCTCTGGAAGTGAAGATAACATCTACTACAAAAACGTTTGTTTTGACAGCATTGTATGTTTTAGCCAAATTAAATGAAGGAAATAGTGTTTAAAGGTTTGTTTCATTTCACATGACTAAAAATCCTGGTTCCAATTAAAAACCAGCATCATCCCAACCCTGTCATTCTTAGTTTTGGTCCCTACCCTTTTCTAGTTTTTCTACTATAAATATTTAAGAGACAGGAAATGCAAAAGTAGTCTTCCCTATTCCCTTTTCTTCTGCTCTCCACCTATACTTTAAATGCTGTTTTGAAATGAAATTTAAAGAAACGTTCTTTTTGCAAACAAGGTCAAAGCAAAACTCAGTCTAGATATCAAATCAAAATTCAATCCAGAAATTTCACTGAACATTTTCAGAGAGAATTATTTTTCTCTGATGTGTTTTCTTGCAAAAGAAAGCCATAGGTTTTCTGACCAACTCTTATTACTAATAACAAAGGAGTTATCAGAAAGATAACCCGTCTCTTGAACTATACTATACAGCTCACTGTGTTCTCTTAGGCTTTGAATTCACTTTAATATATGGGTGTCTTTTGTCATGTAACAAAGAAAGTCAACTGAGAAAGGACATGGAAGGATTATGTGTATGTGTACACTTGCAGCCTTTCCTAAGCAGGAGATATGGGTTGCAGTGTTTGCAGAGTGGAAAGGGATGTTCTGTCCTGCCCATGCCCAGGGTTGGACAGGGTCTAAGAAACTACTGAAGAGAGCCTCAGTAGCAGGGGAAAATCTACATGAGCATTGGGGTTGGAAACAATAGCTCTGATTACACCCTTCAGGTTTCTTACCTACCAGGTAATTTCTCTTCTAGCAGATAAAGTGATTGTGTATTTCAGGTGCCTGCATGCTGGGGAGCTGATCCGTCTTGAATGGAAACCAAGAATGGAATTGGGGCACCTGGATGGGTTCCTAGTTTGCTGACCCCGACGGGCAGCTTTTATCAAATTGCTCCACTGGGGCCTATTTGCAGTGCCAGCTCTTAGAGGCAGCAGCTTTCCATGGGACGAGTAGGTTTCTGTCAGAGTCCCTGAGCCAGTGGTCTGCATGCCCTGCTGATCAGTAGGTAAAAATGCAGAGCATGTAACACTGGGACTGGCTGAATCTTTTCCTTCCTCCCGAGGAAGGCATGACAGCTTCATGTAGCTTTAATCTGGTACACCAGTCTCCAGGAACCAGAACCTGGGTACCACTGTTTTAGATGCTGCTGTTAGACATCTGTCATCCCCAACTTTAAGAGCGCTATCCATGTACTTCCTTTAAGAAGAAGAGGGGCTGTGGTGGGAGATGAGCTCTGTAAAGTCGTTATTTTCCCCAGGAAGTAAAGATGAGTGTTTCTGCATAGCCTCTCTTGTTATTCAGGCAGTTTTAGAGCAGCTGTGCTAAAAGTGAAGCAATGGGTTGTCACTTCTAAACTGCTGGTGCTGTAAAGACAAGGAAGGAAAAGAATGGCAGATGTTTATCTCCATGTTTATACCAAGTTTTAGTGCATCAATCACTCAGCGCTATCAAGACTTGTGGAGGAGAGATAATAAGATTTATTGGTGGCTGTTGGGATAACCCACATAGTGCATAAATATGTTAGTAAAACTCCAGGGAGTCTTGGTCTATCAAAATGAAATAGGCAGGAAGAAGCATGGGCCTCCCAGCTATGGAGCAGCTGAGCACTTGGTGGGAGGTCAGTTCTTCACAATCAACATGAATTGCACAAAGCTCCTGATGGCTTTTTGTGTTGTGTGGTTTTTGGTTTGGTTTGGTTTGGTTTGGTGTTTTTTTTTTCCCCTCAACATTCAGTGAAGAACTGAGAAACGGAAATCAGGAAAGCAGACACTGGCAGTGGAGGAGGAGTAAGAGGCAAGGAATAAGGTACCGTTTTCTGTGCTCCTGTATTAAGTCACCAGTGTGACCGTCATGGTTGGACTTGACACCGGCTTCTTGGTTGTGACATGGAAAAGACTCACCTGAAGAACTGTGTTGACTTACGAGCAGTTAAGTTATAAGGAAAAAATGTGACTTTGGTTACTTATTACTCTCAAATGATCATTAGAAGCAGGTGATTCAGAGCATCTTGGGTAAGGAACAGATGGGTTTTCCCTTCTTTCATTCCAAAGAAAGAGGAATCTTGTCTCCGTCATGTGTTTCAACTTGCACCTGCTCTCTCATTCTCCCACCATTCCCCACTGTGACAAGCCTGCCTCTTCTTGATGGGCTCCCTGTTGGCACCTCTGGAGTCCTCAAAGCCATCTCCTCTCTGGGCTGAGTTGAGCTTGCTCCTGTTGGCTTTTTGCAGAGGTGTTCCATCCCCAATGTCCAGATGGCTCTGCTCTGAGCAAGCTCCACTTTATTCAAAGCTCTCTGCACTGGGGGTGCAAAAAGCTGTAGATGGTGTCTAACAAACACTGAGGAGAGGGAATAGTCACTTCCCTTGATCACTGGTTGGGCTCTTGTTCCTGCTCCTTGCAAGGCTGCCAGCTACCTTTGTTGCCAGGGTGCAGGGCTGGCTTGTGCTCTGCTCACTGCCTGCCAGGACCCCTGCATCTCCCCACAGAGCTGTTCCCCAGCCAGGCAGACCCCTGCCCCTCTCGAGAATTTTGGCTCTTGTTACAAGAAGCAGAACATAAACAGAGAATAGTTCCTGCACTCGCCCGTGTTACACATGTTGGAAGATGAGGTTGCCTTCAGGCATCCTGATGAAGATGATTGTTTTCTCTGAGTACTTAGCAACTTGCCATTGTTTGAAGTATGAGCATGGTTTAATAAAAACCAAAAATCACCCCTTAAAACATTTCACTCAGGGCTGTTATGCTCAGAGTGAGTTCCAGTCTGGGGAGTTTTCTATTTACCCGTCTTCTCGCCTTGAACAGGATGCCTTTTAGAACACGTTTGATAATCCAGGAGATGTCTCAGAGTTCTAAACAGCAGCTGCACAATGTGGTTGTGTGTTTCCTTCAGCATAATAAGAAATTCTCCTTTGCATCCATCGGTTACTGACATTGCTTGGAAGTGACACAGTGTGTGCTTCCTTCCTTTCATCAGTTAGAATTTTATAGTCTGAGGAGTTACAAAACAAGCTTCCCCTTAACTATGAATGACTGAGCTAGATGAGGATTAGCTGCAGAGAAATCAGCATTCCTTAAGTTTAATTGAACTGGTGTATCAGACTGAACAAATTTCACTTCAGTAACGTTTAAGATTCACGGGTGTGTTAACTAGTGCTTATCCAACTGGGGGGTTATTACTTTGTAATTAAATGTTATGAATTATTTAATTAAAATAAATAACCATACAAAGCTGAGAATGGGCTTAATGTATTTTGGGGGCTTTTTAAATGCTGGCACACTGCAGTTGCCCTGCTGCAGCATTAGTGATGGGCTTTTCCCATCAGAAGAGCCCTGCAAACTGTCAGGGGAGCAGATTATGAAGCTGACGTGCTTTGGGTGAGTGGACATGTCTCTAGCTCCAGATCTGTGTGCAGGGTGGGAGCCCAGCAGTTAATTTCTCTGGGGGGGCTGTGGAGGCTGTATGCCCTCACAGAGCACAAATATGTAAATAGCTCAATAAGAGGCTGTTTTCTTCTGTCAGTCATCCAACACTTTGCCTGGTCCAACTGCAGAGGACTCAGTTTTTAGTGACAAATTTATGCGGCTTAATAGAATCAAAATGTATTTCTCCTCTTATGTTTTCTGTTCTGTTTAAGCTTTATAATTTGTCATACTCATATATTTACTCCATACACGCAGACTCTTTCTTTTCTTTGATTTAATCCCTTTGCTATTTGTATCCCATGCTGTTTTATTTGCTAAAACTGTTATTTAGCCCTAATGATGTTACCAACTGTACTGTTTTAATGAATGATAGATTTCATAGCTGGAGTGTGTCATTCTATGGTTCTGATTCCTCATGGGAACTGAAATTATTCCATACAAGACATTTCTTATGTCTTGTTTTAGTTACTCACAATCCAGCTTTCCAGCTGCTGGAAGAAGCAGACTGTGATGAACATTTAACATCTTTTACAGCAATGGGAGATGTAAAGTTAGGAATGCGAGGATCTGTTTTATTTTTTTATGCTCTTATATTTTAATTTTTGGTTTTAGAGGGGATATCTGCCTACCTCTAGCCAGCTGGAAAGCAGTGCTCTGACTTTGAGTAAGTCTCAGCTTTGAGTGCTTTGGGCCTCAAGAAAAATCACAAGGTTAAAAGCTGGGAAAAAACCCAACCCC
The DNA here is from genome assembly GCA_013399195.1 of Dicrurus megarhynchus. Taxonomy (NCBI): domain Eukaryota; kingdom Metazoa; phylum Chordata; class Aves; order Passeriformes; family Dicruridae; genus Dicrurus; species Dicrurus megarhynchus. The sequence continues at coordinate 485,836 of VXAD01005463.1, forward strand.
CAATCTGGCAGTAAATAGACCCGATATGATGGAATTACTTAAAACAAAAATAAAATCTTAGTTATCATGGACAGCTGATGGAAAGATGGACAAGCTTCTATTACCACTGTCCTGGACATCTACGGGAGGAACTCCATCCACTCTTGAGTTTTGGGACTGCATCCAAGGCACAGTGAGCTAGGAACACTGGCCCTGGAGGATGGTTTGTGTCCAGGATGGTTGAAGCCCCCCTGCCAGGCACCAGCTTCACAGGTGGAGGTGGGAGCTGCTTGTTGCCCAGTGTTTACGAGTGCTCTTGCACCCAGCTATAAGGCCTCTCCTAGACATGGCTGTGGTTCTTCATGCAAAATCAGAGCAGAGGTACAGCTAAGCACCTCTGCTGGGAGGCATGGCAGTCTTTAGATTGGGCTAGGTGGGCAGAGGTTCAGGAGAAGTCAGGACTTGCCAGTTCACCGCAGTGCTCTGGCCTCCTGTGCAGATGGGGCTATCTGGGTCTTGTGTTGTGGGACTGCTGTAAAGACCTGCAAATGTGAATCAAGTTGAGTGCCTTTATTAGTTAGAGAAAAAGATCAGAAAGGGAGGACTTGCGGGTTCCTGTGTGGTCAGGGGTAACTCAATTAACTGCTCCGTGCTTCAGTTCAAGCCATCGGTAACATAAGCATCATGATACTTGCCTGCCACTGAGGGCCATTTACTTAATTAAATTGCTGAGATCTTCAAATAAGAGATGCTTTAAATAAGTAGTTCTGTGTGGGGTGGAAGTAATGGAGCTTGGTTTCCAATGGCTTTATCTTGTGGTTCACTGCCAGCTCTGATTGAAACTTTCCCCTGAGCCAAGACTTCATGAGGTTGGTTTTATTTTTTTTTTTCTAATTCTCTCTCCAGGCTTCACAGGTGTTCAATAAGAGGTAATCCTGGCCTTTCCTGTAGAACAGGCATTCCCAGGGGATGTTTCTTGGATGTCTCTTTTCTGCCCAGCTGCCTGGCTTGTTTAGAGATTTTTCTATGTTACTGCAGGTGTAAACCTTGGCCCAAGTCAGGCAGGAGTTTCAGGCAGTGCAGCAGGAGGGGAGACCTGCAGACACAGCCACCTGCAACACTCAGGGCAGCTTGCAAAAGCCTGGCTTGCTTTAGAAGTCGTGTGGAAACTGGAGCATGACAGTGCAAACCTGTTGCTTAGAAATGATGGAGGAACTGAAAGAGGCAGTGGGGTTCGAGTGTTTCACTTGGTTACTGTGAGAATAAGGAGTCGTGGCCAAGGCTCCTAAGTCACTTGGACACTTTTCTCATCTGCTCCAGTGTGATGCTGTCCTAAGGATGTCTGCATCCCTTTCTTCTTTTTAATTGTTTCTTTTGCATCTGGACACATTCCTGTAAGGAAAGTGTGGTTTATGGATTTTCCTCAGTGCTTAAGGCCAAGGGGAGCCTGTCAAAACCAGTTAGGTGATTCCAGATCTCCTGTGTTGATAGCTCTGTAGCTCTCCTTGCTGTAATTCATTCCTGCTGACAGGCTGTCCGGTTGGGAAGAGTTTTTTAGGTTTTTTCAGCTGTTGCAGTTTTTGTGCGCTCTGCCTTCTGTGGCTTCCACAAACAGACCAGAGATAACCCAGGTACCCCTTGGCACCCCACTTTAAATTAGACTGGTGAATACATTGCAAGTCTAGGAAGCAGCTGGGGAATTGCTCACTACAAAGAAAGGTGTCAGAAGAGAGGGTTGATTTGGGGGTTCAGGGAATGGGGAACATAGCTGGTGACCTCTGTTAGAACGTGAATGGGTGTGAATATATGCATTACTACATCTGCACCCCCTAGGCAGTACTCCTGCTGTGGTTAGGCTGATCAAGTCAGCTCAGGAGTTGACACTTTCTCCCTGCTATTCTGGGTGAAGTACAGTGAGAAACTCTCTCCTCTGAGCTACCTTTCTGTTTCCTTGGGTGCTGCTCAGCCGACGTTGGGAATAAACTGGCTGTAGGGTGTAAATGCAGAGAAACATCACTCGCTGGTGGAGGAATCTGTGCAGGAATTGCACTGCAGATGAAGTCAGGCGTTTGGGCCTGCAGCTGCAGAGAAAATGAGCAGTGAATAGGCAGTTAATTGAAAGCTAAAGTAGTTGTTTACTGACAGTATACTCTTGCCTTTTCTCCTTTGTTTAATTTGTGTGAGATCACTCAAAATCAGCGTCTTTGACCCAACATGTTTCCAATATTTATTTGTTTTCCCTTTTCCAGCTGAATTTATATGCCAAGCTTTTTATCCTTTCTTCTTTTTCTTTTTCTATTTTTTTGAAGCCAACATGTTGTATTGTGGATCCTCACTGTTAAACTGCTGCTATGCATCAGTTGAAAAACTGATTCTCTCACTGAGCCAGTTAAATTCTGCTGATCTTCACTCAGCAAGTAATTGGAACTTCGGAGAATAGGGATGCAAGAAGGACTACTTGGATAAAGAAAGGTTTATGGGTCTGGGCAAAAGAAGTTTTAAAATTCCTTTGGGATACATAGAGTAAACGTTGAGTCAGGAAAAGAGGTAAATATTTGTGGGATCTCATTGATTGAATGAGGCTGTTTAAGTCTGGCTTAAATTCTTCGCAGGGCTGAGGGATTCATTCCTTGAAAGAATAATGTGGTTAATAATAATGCTCTTACTGGGTGAGTTGCTGACGGGTAGTTTGTACCTGCTCAGCTTTTTCCAGTTTAAATGCACTGTCTTATGAATATGTAGTGTCAATACTTTAATTTACAAAATCACATTGGTCAGAAGTGTAGAACAGGAGAGCATTTTACTGAGAAGATGAAGTTTTCTCATGTGGGAGATTATAGAAAACAGCACAATAACACTTCAGTATTCTGATGTTATAGCTGCTCATGGTCTCTGACTCTAAGAGCTCCCTATAAGCTAATGCAGAATGTGGTTACTGATCACAATCCCTGGCAACTGGTTTGTTTGTGGATACAGTATTGACAATATTCTAAACAAAGCAAATATAGGAACTGTTTGGGATTAGTTGTCATTAGAGCTGGCTGGCATTGCTTTCATTAATATTAAAATAATTAGGAGTATGTGAAAAGGTTTGGTTTTTTGTTTTTTTCCAATGGGTTTAAAAAACTTGGGGAGAACTGAAATGAAATACAGCTTTCTTGCTGCTTACGTAGATGCTTCATGCCCCATTCCCAACCTGTTTACAGATAGAGATGTGAGGCCAGCAAGAGCTTTCCAACCCAGTTGCCAGAAATGGAGGCAGTCAGGGCTGTCTCCACAGAGATCCACGAGTACACTTAAAAGTAAAGGAGGTTGTATAGCTGAGAAGGAGAAATTGGGGCACTCTACTTCCATCAGTCTTCTTGGATGTTACTTGTCAGATTCCGTAGGCAGGTATTGGTTTGATTTTTTTTTTCCCCTCCCCTCTCCAGTGGTACAAAATCCCTTTTAGATGCAGAAGGGAGAGAAGAAAGAGGATCTGAAAATAATCTATAGAAAATTCATTTTAAGAATCTTTCTACCTGCAAATTATTCTGACACAAAATTCTCAGTTAGTCATTTTCTTCAAATATTTGAAGAGCAGTCAATCACAAAAAGTGTCTTATGAAAGGATTTTGCTTTATTATATTTAATGGAGCTGAAAGTACACTGCTTAATATCTGGGCACCACGCTAATGAACACTTAGAAATGCCAGAAGCACAGCACAGACAGGCATTGGTACTTAGGTTGAAGAAGTAGCCAGGATTTAATACCAGGGCACAGTGTGGGAGGTGCTGGACAAGGGATTATACATGGAAGGTACACCTGGTTGCAAGTAAAGCCATGAAGGATGTGAAGTGAACTGGGAGCTAATGTGGGCAGGATGATCAAGATGTGCTGGGGACGTGGCCCTGGCTGGTGAGCCTCAGGAATCGTGAGTGATGCAGGGTAAAATCCCAGGGTAAGTGGAGAGGTGAGGCAATGTTAAAATGCTCACAAAACCGGTGGAAACCTGACAGCAAACCAAGACAGAGATGGGCTATTTAGAGTAGTTCTAAAAGTGGATCCAGGGATGTTTATGGCAGCAATTTCATTGCTTGGAAACACTGGTTTTTAATACATAAGCTTTGTGTAATATGTGCAGTTGCGTCTCCAGGGAATTAAAGCAGCAAGAATTATTTGAATTGTCTGCATGTATTTGTATTGCTGTTCAGAAGCTGAATCTCTTTTTGTTTGTGTTGTTTTCATTAGTTTCCTGGATTGAAGCTACACATGAAAAATGTTTCAAACCATTTAAGGGGCAGGATTTTATTTGGTAGGAGTATTTTGCAACTGGTTATTAAATCCCTTTGCAGTGTTAGGACTGAGCCTCCCCTTGGCCCTGCAGGCTGAACAGCTGGTTTGGAGAGTGCTAGATTGCCCATCAGTGTGGCCCATCAGATGTTCACCCATAAAGACGGTCCCTGCAAGGAGGACAGAAGGAAAAGCAGTTTAAGCAAGCATTGTGTTGGACCATCAGGGCAGGACCAGAGACCTCACACTGTGGAGAGCTCTGCTGGGAGGTGGCTGTGGGAAACATCACCGAGTAAGCAACCCTGCATCATCTGTGCCTCTCTCTGGGTAGCCATGCAAGGTTAATACGAGTGCTGACCATCCCTACCTTAAAAAACCAGGATTTGGGGGTTTGGCTTAAAAATCTGCCCATATCTTCTTCAGTTCCAGTTCTTCCAAATCAAAACCTTGCTTGTTCAAACTAAACCTCCAAATGGTAGATTCTAAGCTGCTACAAATTCCCCCTCTATTGATGGGGATCTGGCTCAGCTCTGGCAGGTTTGGCCTTAGTTTTGGATTCTGTTCACACACGTGCAGCATTAACAGCTTGAATCAGTGGAATAGCTGGGAGCAAAGGTTACCATTTCAGCTGCCATGCAAGTCCCATATCCAAAGCATGTAATGTGGTGTTACAGCAGCTTATGTGCATGGTTGGTTTTTTCACCTGGAAAGTGCAGCCTACTTCACAAAATGTTACCAACAAAACAGCTGCTTAGAAAATTGTCCTGTAAGTAGCTGAATTCCTGTCCCTGAATGTGACAGGGGACATGTCAGTCCTGTCTGTGATATCTGCACTTCTCCTGTCAAAAATGGAACCCAGGTGGCTGCAGGTGAGCTGCTGTAGTCCTTTAAGAGGAAGCCATGGTTGTGTTCCCACTGTACAGACAATTCCTGCTCCGTTGACAGTTTCCAGAGATTGGAGGCCTGGCTGTGCCTTGCCGTGGGTCTTTGAGTTGTACATATCACCACTCCTGCCCACAAAGAACCACCAGAATAAAGTTTGGAGCTGAAGGGATGTGTGGCCCAGGTGTCTGCAGGAGATGAAGGGATTACCAAGGGGACATGTCCAGGGGGCATTCAGAAGAGGGAAGAGGATGTTTGGTCAGAGGTCTAGAAGCAGAGGTCTGGGAGAATGAGGAAAGTGGGTGAAACTTCAAAGAAAATGAGGGATCCAAACCATGAAGTTTCCATGGATTAATAAAAGATAGTTGCAAGGGTTGGCTTTGAACTCCTTGGGGGGAGCCAGAGTAGACAACTGGAACAACTCCTTTAGGTGATGAAAATCCACGGACCAGGCAATGTGTCCCAGAGGGGCTATACCCAGTGAGATCAAGAAAAGTAGTGCAGTGTGGGGTGAGTGATACACCCAGCTTCCCAGCAGAGCTGGGAACAGTCCCTTCCTCCCTGGCTCTCTCATTCTGCACACAGTCCAGACCGTTGTGTGAATTCACCACTGCAGCACTGAATGCTCTTCCTGAACTTTGGCAAAACAAAGCTAAAAAAAAAAAAGTCTATTTTGCCATTTAAAAAGAAAATAACAATCACGCTTCTGAGTGTCTTCACACATTTATTTTCCAAAGATACAAGCAGCCTGTCTGTTTGAAAACAGAATGACCCCTCCTATTTCTTCTTTTTTAAAGGCAAACCAAATAGCAGTGCAATACAACTCCAGGAGCAGTTCACAGTAAGAAAAGGCAGCTCAGCATGAGGTGCTGAATAATGCTAAAACTGCAAATAAGTGAGCTGACAACAGTAAACCCAGAGAATGCATCACATGTTGGACTCTCATACTGGAGAAGGACTGATTATGGGTGGAAATGTGCAAAAAAGGTATTTGTGGAAATTTCAGGAGTGCTGCTCAGGTCTGCTCAATATTGGAACTGTAAGGAACTAAGTGCAGTGATGGAGGAGCCCTGAATGGATGTTTGACAAAGCCATTTATAACTATGTTTTGTTCTTCCAGTATGTGTAAAAAGCGCTAACTTTCCAAAGAAAAATGTAGTGCTTAATAAAAAAACCCAAAAAAACAAAGGAGAGGGAAAGCCCCAAAACATATGGATATGGACATATGGATAAGTGCCCTCAACATTCAAATTTTTGTTAAAAATTGTTCAATTTAAAAGACCACCAAAATGTCTTATGATACTTGTTCTTGTGCCTTAACGCCCTTTTCTTCTGCCATCCCCCCCTCGGATGGGCTTGTGAGCTGGACTGTGTCCATGTTGAATTGTACATAACTCTCTCCTTCTGTCCACCACTGTTACATGGAACTCACCTCGCTGTGGCACTTGGCTACTCCACCTTATGGAGTGGATTTTTAAAGTCAGTTATTTCTTTTGCCACAGTACTTATGTCACGTGTTACCAGCACTTGTTTTTCCACAAGGTACCTGAAGTTGGACTGAGGAACAAACACCCTTTGAAATCCAGTACTCACTGAAGAACACGAACTTTACTCTTGATGCTGATGGCAAGATGGTTTTCCCCTTGCTAGTCTGAAAGTATGGCACAAGAAGAAATAATTTCTTTCTCAAAGAGCCTGATACAAGGCTCACAGACATTGCTGGAACAATTCTTGTCTCCTAATGAGCTGTAGATCAGGCCTTCATTAGTTTAAGAGGGTGAATGAAACATTGCTGAGCCTGCATCTCCATTGAAACTCTGTTTTGAAATACAATAGAAAGTTCCTCAACTTCTATTTGTTAAAAAGATGGACCCAACCCAGGCAACTTCCTGAAATTTATCATTGGCATTATGTGCTAAGTTCTTGGTGGAAGGTCTAAATTACCTTTGGTTACAGTAAAGATTTTTTTCCAATTTAATTAAATATAAATGGAAGTTCTTTCTTTGTAATTATTCTTGGGGAAAATTATTCTAGAGTAGATACATTTAATAAAAAAGTTTCTAAGGAATTCAGTCTTGGCAGAAACAGGAGTGATGGGAGCAAAGTGGGACAAAAAGTAATTTTATCTCTTGATAATAAAAAATTTTGTCTAATTTTTAGAGTTAAGCTTACTTTCTTCTTAGCTGCTCCTGAACTCAGTGTTGCTGAATGAAATATTCAGACAAAGGTCTTGGGTTTTGAGGAGCTTCTTTGTAAGTTCTGGTACACAACTTTCTAGCTGAGACCTTAATATCACTGTGCAGTTAGGTGCTGAAGTAAAAGTTAACATTGTAAGAGAACTTTTGTGCTAAAATCAGTGGGAATTGGGAATTCTTCTTTAACTTAGCTTCTGTATGTTGACATTTCATTGGCACTGCACTTCCTGCAGTGTTGATATTGCTGACTTGTCCATGGCTATGAGAAAGGCAAGGTGAGATCAAATCTAGAAGAGTTTGTTTTCTTGTCTTGTGCTGGCATCTTGCTCTTTTGTGGGCTAAACAAGTTTTATTGATCTTCAGGTTCTGTACTAGACCAAGCTGTATATTAAAGCTGCTGTCTTCCTCTGCTGTGCATCTGGTTTTGAGTTTCATGCAGTGAAGGCGATGCTAGCTGAAATTGTATTTCTACAATACGGAAACCTGTCAAGTGTAACTATTAGATTACATACCCAGCAATGGCTCTGCAGTGCAAGAGGGCTGATTTTTTTTGGTGTAGACATAGTTCATTTAGTATTTAATACCAGTCTGTATTTAACTGTGTCATGTAAGGTTTGGCTAGCTGCAGGTTGGATGTGGACCAACAGTTCCTGACCCTGTGCCAGCAGATGTGTGAGATCCCCCTTTGGAGCTGCTCATCTTCCTACGCTGAGAATAACAGGGGTCTGAGAGCTCGTCTGGACAACGAGTGTTTGAAAACTAGAATGATTTCAAATTCTGTCTTGAGTAACAAGTAGCGTCTTCTGTGGAAAATGAGCAGTGGTGTCTGTGCTCCAAATGACCCAAGATTTCTTGGAGACTGTATCCACAGAGATCTTCCCTGGACTGCTGACAGAGTCCTTGGCGACTGTTACCAGTGACTCTGTTAACCCTGAGTTTTTACATGCTCTTTTTTCCCCCCTTGTTCCTGAATTTAAAGGGTGAGGAAGGCTTCTTTATTAAAATCTGCAGGTATGATTTCCCTCATGCAGATAGTATTTTCCTGTGCAGCAGTTTGATCTAGAAGCTGATGATAATGTTTTCATACTTGCACAAAGAGCTCATGAACACTTAAAAGCCAGTGCAGTCAGGAGACCTATTCTTGCCACATCTTTCTTGACAGGTGAGATGTACTTCCTTTTGGACCAACTGTTTCAAAGGCTTTTATCATGTGGTGGATAGCTGAGGAAAATCAGCTGCTTAAAAGGCAGAGTTTGACTTCCCTCTTTGATCAGGAAGAGAAAGAGCCATTCAATCACCATCTTATCTAGATCTTAGGACATCTTTCTGTATTTCAGTCCAACTTAAATCACCCACTTATGTCTGGAGTTAGAGGAGAGGGTCATCAAAGATCTACCACTTCACTGAGGTCTTCTGTTCTGACTCTCATTATTGAGTTTGACAGCAGTCCAGAAGCAGGCTGTACATCTTCAGGCTATGGATGGTACTTTTCCATCATCTTGTAATACTGCAACATAAAGGTAAATATTAAGATATTTAAAGCAGCCCTGGTACTTGTTATGACTAAGCAGTTCAGCTAATTTTTTAAAAGCAAATCCATGCTTGAGCTGACCTCTGATAGACTTGCTTGATATTGAATAAAAAAAATTCTCTCAGCTGATAAATTAAAGCTGCCCTGAACTTTGCCACAAGTGTCAAAAGACTTAAAAGCCACAAACTTGCTGTGATAACCCTACTGATTACGCTCTTAATACTTTATAATTGGTATCTGAAGCATGTAAATGTAAACTTGTAAAAATGAACTTACCAATGACATCTTCTCTCTAAATATGTTTTTTTATTTAAATAAACCCAGCAGTTGCTGCCTGAAATAAAAATACCGTATCTGCTAATTAGGACTTACATGGTAAATTAAAACTGGCATTGGGTAAAAAACACCATCCTGGACTGGTAAATATTTCAAATTAAAGTTCTTTTATTTCTAAATAGAGTAATAAGAAGACATCTGTTCTAGAGTAGCATAGTGTAGAATGAGTTATACAAGTAAAATATTTCGTTATGCTGAGTTATAATGACATCCATGGGGAGTTTCTTGCTTTTAGTTATATTGATTTATAAGCAGAATTATAATGAAATATGATGTGTAGAGGAGACTGTGGAGTTGTGTTTCTGTAGCCAAGGCTCGGGAGACATACCTCAGGACACACCTGTCCAGTCAAAAGAACTCAGGCTGATTATTTTGTATGAATCACATGGGAACAATTTTCAGGTGAAGGACATATGGCTACTTGGTGAATGCATTGCAAACTGTCTGAAAAACTAGTCAGCTGAATTTGTGGGTGGAGATCACCTTGGGGAAGGCACAGGGCAAGTGTTTTGCCTGGAAATACTTGATGTCCCAGCTGAGTGCTCTTGTCTCCAGCATTGCTCTTTCTCCTGAGCTCCAAAGCAGAGAGATAAGTACCATGGAAGAGCTTTCAGTAGTGGCAGAGGAACTGTTTCAAGCAAAGCAGTATCTTTTTCCCTGCATGTCAACCTCAATTCACTTTGAGTACTTTGAAAAACAAATTAAATTCCCCATTGCTAAATTCTCCTTCTGTAGTAAGGGTCAGGAAGAGTTTGGGGACTTCTGTGTTTGTGTTCATTGCCACAGTGTGTTCTGTGCAAATCTGGCTGTGGGAGGTAAGGAAAAAGCGAATAAGGTGGTAATGTCCATGTGAATCGAGGCCATCAATGTCACTTGTATTGCCACAGCTGGAGGTCCAGTGAAAAACCCATCATAACCTACATGCTGTTTCAACTCGGAGAATTTTCTGAACCTTCAGATTTTCACTGATATGTGGAAGACTACTTCATTTTCCCTACTCCTAGGAAAACATAGTTACGGCAAAGCTAGACACCTTTACATTATGCTCACAAATGTGTGTCTTTTCACATGAGTGTTGAAAACTGACAGTTTTCCATGCTCATCTCGGACCAGGAATAGCACTACATGTCCACCTCTTACTGACCTTGGAGTAATTGCTTTTGTTAAGAAATTCTCTTGAATGGGCAGAAAAGGTCTTGGAAAAGGGGGCATTGTTTCAGAAATTGTAGCTGTTCTCTTTCAAGGTATCATCAAAATGGGAAAATTGATGTTTGTAATTCCTACTGAAAATTTCCTTTTCTCTTAAGTTGCTAATGGGATTTGTTTTCATATATGTTTTTAACAGACCTCTCTAAAGCCTCTACTGGTATAACCACTGCTCCAAAGCCTCGTTTGCTGAGGTGGCAGTAAGCTGAGAGGCCAATAGGAAACCACCTGGATTGTGTGAGAGGCATTTCGTGGCATACTCCATTATATATACATATCTGGAATATGCTTCATATTTTCATTGATTAGTTTTGTTGGTCTCAGAGGCAGGTAGGAACAGAAAAGAATTGCTGCATATTAAAATGCCTGTAGCAGTTTTGCACTTTTTGTCAGTACTGAGGCGCAGCTTTTGTTTTGTAGGCTGGATTAGAGTGTCTCTTTTGAAAAATGCATTGTGCCAACAAAATATATACCAGCCAGAGAAATGCTGGGGGAAAATGCTTTTCCATTGTGGCTTAAAAATTGTTAGCTATAATTTAATTTTTTAAAATCAAAGACTGGAAGCAGAGAAGGAAATATCTTGAAGCCATGTGACTTTGAGGAAGTAATTGCACCTGCCCTATGCAAGCCTAGTTCTTTTCAAGACTTGACGAGGTGGGTATCACTGAAGACTTATGAATCCTAAATCTATGAGTCTTGAACTGTGCAAATATGGCTCCTGTGATACTGAAGAGCTTAGGTGACCAGTCTAGCACCTGGAGTTTTTTTTGTTTGTTTGTTTGTGTGTGGTGTTTTTTTGTTGTTGTTTTTTGTTTTTAATTAAAAAGGTTAAATAATTTCTGTTCATCTCAAATGAGGCAATGGTGCTAATGACAGTTCAGAGGTTGTTCTCTTCTTGGAGTACATGGTCTGAATTCATACCAGGTAGCAGTAGTACCTTTTTGGTCACATGAAGATAGACCCTAAAGCTCCAAGGGTTTGACTGGAAGAGTTGAAGGGGGAAGGGATAAATTGTCTGATATACAAGGAACTGAATCAAAGTTCTTTATAATCAGAGTTTCCAGCTTGAAACATGCATAGGTTTTCATAAAAATATTAGATCCAATGTATTTGTTTTGAGAGGCAAGCCACAATTTATCACTCTTTTTGTGAGATCCTGTTAGCCTGATCTCAGTGTATTTGTGTTTTCTTTCCAATCATCTTTGTCTCTCCCTATTTTTTTTCTCAACTGACAGTTCTGTCCACCAATTCGGTAATTACTGTCTATCATTTTAAGTGATGTGCTAAGGGCCAATATTTAAGGTCAGGGCCATGAACATCTGACTTCCCTTGAGAGTAGAACTGGTTGAGTAGGAAGAATATTGATTCACTGAATAGATCAACCGAAAAGAAGGAAATTTTTCAAATGCTTTTGACCTAATAGCATTCACCCTTCTCTACTTGAGGGAAGTTAATGAAGGGGTAAATCAAATATTGTATGAATCATGCATCAAAATACAAAATGAGAAACGCTGAAAAAAAGCAGCCCAGAGGCTTGCTGCTGATAGCTGGGAATTTGTAATAGGCAGGGTTTAGAACAGAGTTCTAAATTTCTAGGTTTATAGAAAATGCAGAAATGGCTGAATTTGACCCCTAACTGAGGGTGGAAACTAATTCACCTCTGTGGCTACTTCAGTGGATTTGCATCTTAAATAGGAACATAGAAGTGATAGCAGAAGTCACTGTTTTACCTAAAAATGTATGAGTAAGTCACAGAAAGGGAGAATCTCTAACTTACTGTTCCCTCAGATGATCTTTTAATTCAGGAGAAAATTGTCCTAGTTCAACTCCAGTTATTTCTTGCTTTCCCCCATATGTGTAACCCTGAGCAATTATACTTTTTATTATTGGGTAATAGCATCAATTACAGAGCATTAAGAACTTCCTAAGCTACTCAGTGAGCACTGCAGATGATGAAAAAACACCTACCCTGTTCTCTAAAACACAAACTCAAAGATAACTCCATCATGGCTTGTATAACTGGCATTAAAAGAAGGTTCTGAGTTCAGGTGCCCATCTCCCATCTGGTGGAAATGATAGTTTGGAATCTGTGGTGTTTGATAATCTGAAACCCCTGAATTGTATTTTGTTTCTCTGGTCTGAATAAATGATGTGGAAATATCAAAGAAGCTTTTTGCATGATGAACAGTAATAGCGAGAGAAGCAAAATCGTGATCCAAAAAGACCTTTAGATGTCTTGGCTGAGTTTAACTTTCTTGGCAAATCTTCGTTACAAATAACGGAAACAGGCTGCCCTGCAGAAGGAGAAAAGTGCCATGCAAGAAATTTCCTAATCTTCTGGGTTATCCACTCTGATACTTTTATCCTTGAACATGAATAATTTATGCTCAGGAAGTTGGTTTCTCTGTGACAGACAAGCATTTGTTGAGAAATCTCAGTGTTAGTCTTTCAGAGCTATCTGTGTGCTTCCTGTTGCCCTTTTAGAGACGGCATAGATGGAAAATGGAGAAAAGCTCAGGCTTTTTTTGTAAGGGAGTCTAACAGAAGTGCTCCTACCTTTGATTTTATTTTATTTAAAACTCTGTTAGGAAGCTCACGAAATGCTACAGAGCAGCAGAACATAATTGGTGTCCACGATTAATCATTGCAAGACTGGTGAGCAAAAAAGTGTTATCCTGGAAGGGTTAGAAATGAACACTGGTCTTGTTAATTACATAAACTGAGTGGTTTTATCATTTTCAGTTTTATCTCTTAGCACCTCTTTATCTTTGTTGCCTGTTGTCTGTTTCTTACATTCACAGAACATCAACTTTTTAATGAGCTCATGTGGAGCAGACGGAGGGGCTCAAGGCCAAACCTTAGCCTTCAGCTGGGCTGGAAAGGGAATAATTAAATGCTGAAAGGGTGAAGCAGTCAGGTGCACTGAAAATAAGGGCAAAAGGCTAATGAACGAAAGCAAGGGCAGTTTTGACAAACCTCCCCAGAAGCTTCTGACAGTCAAAGCCACTTTCCAATGTGGGATGGCCTGGCTGTGCTTTTACCCACCACAAACTGAGGGGAATGCTCAAAAAAATCTTGAGCAAGGCTACATCCAATTTTCTCTGTCAGCTCAGGTTGGATGGTGCATGGAGAGAAAGGGACTCTTAAAGGCTGTGTATAAAATGCTGTTTTTCTGCCTCTTGAAGGCAGAAGTGTTAGTGAATTTTGTAGTTTATTTCACTCACGATCCTGGAGGACGTGAGTGACACATAATGTTTTAACAGTGAATGGCTTCTTTTATATGGTCAGACAGTACAGGAAACCGTGATTAGGGTGGAGTTTTCAGTAGCTCTGTGTAGGGGAAAACAGAAGTGGGCTGTGACAAAAAAACTGTTGGAGATGTTTCCCAGGTGATACCAGGTTTGGGGTCCTAGTCAGTAAATAGCTCAAGGGCAGGGCTGCCATTCGGAGGGACCTAAGCAGTTCTGGGCCTGGGGTGAAATAAACCCCAGGGAACAGCCTGAGTGGGGAGCAGGTCTGCACAGGGAGTGCCTTGGTGGGCTGCAGGTAAACCAAGCACGTGCATGGCAGCGAGGATGGCTCACAGTATCCTGGGTTGTATTAACAGGAGTAGACCCAGGGAACCAGGTACTCTTCTCTGTTTAGCAGTCAGGTACTGAAGTCAGATGGGCTTCTTGGAAGGAAGGGCCCAGAGGAAGAGCTCACAAGTGATATGCTTTTAAACATTCAGCCTTGATCGGCATGAAGAGCTATCTCAAAGTACTTTGGTAGTGGAAATGGAGATGACGAATAGGTGCAAGATTGGATGCAGCTGGCAAAGGGCACCCTAGATTCTCAGGATGAAGGATAATCTGGTGGCTGGGATGTGAGCCATCAAGGGGAAGAGGAGCTGTAATAGGAGAGATCAGGTACTTGAATTAAGAGAATTAATCAGTGGCCTGACAGCGTGACTGTACAGCTGTGACCCTTGCATCTGGATATGCAGAGATGGACTCCTGCAGTATCCATACTGGAGACAGCTACATGGATTTGTGTCCAGAGCAGGAGTTCCAACAGAAATCTGAATTCAAGTGCAAAGTCACTCCTCACTGATTGATGTGTGCACAGGGAGTCAAGGGTGCACTGGAGCAAAGCTACCCCCTTGCTGTCTGTTCTGGCAGTTTTAGGACCACATTGGCCAATGGAGCAAGCCTGAGGATGCCATCAGGCTGGGGATGTATCTGAGAGCTCCAGACCTGTCACCTGTCCCCACTCCTTGGTGATGAGCAGTGACACAGCCATGGTTTTGCCTGTGGGCATTAGATTTGTGACTTTCCAACCTTCCTCTGCCTGCCCTTAGATGAAAGACATGAGATGATTCTTGTTCTAAAATTAAATAGCTTTGGTCCATTGCCAGTGAAGAAAAAGGCAAGAGTTAATTGTTTTCATTTCCCTTAAAGGATGCCAAACATGGACTGAATTTCTTAGGGAATCTGTAGCATTGCCACACTGTCTTCTTGTTACTCTGACCATCTTCATCACCACATCTGATGTGCAAATGTGGAAAGCAGGGCTTGGGTTTGTAATGACTATTTGCTGACTCTTTTTAACTGCTCTGCTCTCTTGGAAAGGGGGAAATGCGTTGGTGAGTTGTTTTTCTGTCCTTCCTGAGCTGAGCACAAAGTGGAGTCAGACAGATACCTCCTGGTCATGCACCTCACAGAGGGGCTTGAGCAAATGTAAAAAGAGCTGGACATACAGGCTAGGGGAAAGAAAATCAGCTCAAGCTGCTTCTTGGGATTGTCCTTATTTGTCTGAGGGCTGTCTGGACTCTGATGCTAAGGGTGCACAACGTTTTGGGCAGCAGGGAGGATGACTGGAAGAAAGCACACAATCATACACATACTTGATGGATCTTGTATCTCTAGGGGAGTTAAGAAGAGATGTTTAAGGGAGATGGCCATCTTCTGAAAAACTGGAAGAGTTTAGCTGGATTAAGACATGTTAGTGTTCACAGCCAACGAGAGGACCAGTGTTGCTGGCACTTGCAAACCAGTCATTCCTGATTCAGTGCCATGAAAAAAATCAGGTTATAGGGAAACCTGTAGGTTAGCTTTTGTCATAACTAGTATTAAGTAAAATTAACCTCCTTTGATCAAAAGAAATATGATGTAACGACCCATTCTGCATCATCATATACTCATTAACAACCCATTTTTCATTACCCATGTCAGCATAAGTGTTAAAAATGAAACCAGCCAAAGCCGTAATGGCTTAGGTCTTAAAAAAATGAATCTGCAACAACAGAGAGCAATCGGAGAAGGAGTAGCAATAAGCATGGAAACTAAATTTTTGAGGAGGATTTAGTTGAATTAGAAGGTTTAACAGTATGGCTGAGGCAGCATTGCTGTGATGGTCTGTCCCTCATGGATAGCTCTTCCTTGAGCCTACTGCCCTTGCTGTGTTCATCATTACCATGTCATGATACTGCAGTTTGATAATGCATGTGATGGTGAAAGTGGAAAGGTGCGACCTTGAGAAGGATGCAGTAGGTTAGGGAAAGAAATATGGAGTTCAGGGGACAAGAAAGAATTGTAAGTAAATATGAATCTTCAAAATGATAAATTTTCTATCCTCAGATTTTGCACGTACTTGAACCAGATGTTTAGATTTTTTTTTTCCTAACTTAAGGACGTCATGTAGTGATTCTCAAGATAAATATCACTGGTTGGAGCCAAATTAGTGGTCTTTGAGCTCTAGGACTGATGAGTAGTAAACAGTTATTTCATTCCATATTTTTGTTATGTTATTTTTAATCTCTTAAAACCTTACCTTGTGTTTTAAATGACAGGGGAAAAAAAATCAGTTATTCGGGCTGATGTTTTCCTGTAGCTTCTGATTTGGAGTATTAACCAGAGGCAAACATGTTATGTTGTGCAAAACATTAAAAAAAAAAAAAAGAAGAACCTATTTCTTATGTATAGTTGAATTAAGACAAATACAAATATTTTCATGAATGGAAACAGTGAACAGCTCAGTCCTTTGAGAAAGATATGCTAATTTAAAACTTTTAAATTTCTGATGCTAAAAAATGTGGATTTCTAGAAAAGTAGAGCTGGAAGGTATCATGAGAGCTCATATAGCTCATTTCTGCCCTGTGGCAAGAGCAACTCAACCTGGACTATTTTGGACAGAAGTGTATCCAGCCTATTCTTCAGAAGGTCTGGGATACTGAGAATAGACGCTCCACAGAAAATTTCAGTTACCTGTTCTCATATTCCCATGTCATTTCTATTGCTGTAAGGAAATTTTCTCTTAGTACCCAATTTGCATTTTCTTTGTAGGTATTGCAGGTTTTGATTCTGCTCCGGCCCATGACAAACCTGGAATGAAATTTGTTCCCTTTTTGAAAAAGCCCTGCTCAAACCTATCCTAGATGGGATTAGGATAATGTATTAGGATGGTTTTAAGCATTTGAAACAATTTTAAATTCCTTTTTTTTTTAATGTAATTTTTTTTGAGGGCTGAATTATCAGCTTTAAAAAGATGCAGTGTGGAAAAGGAAAGAGAAACACCAAGAATTGAGCAGGCTTATGTAGCTCAACAAAGCCAAAAGCAGAGAAGAACCTTCTTAACTCCAGAGTGGATTCCTGTTTTGTTACGTGGTCTGTCTTCCTTACCTAAAAAGTACTGAGATACACACAAGGGACACTTGTCATTTAAAGCAGTCAGGTTTAGGGACAATTCATTGCTCAGTTTTGAATCCAGCTGCTCGCGGTTCCATGCAAGCCGGTTTCCATGAGATTGGATCAAGCACTCTTTGCTGCAGTGTCTCTGGTAGATGGGATGTGGAAAGGGCACATGGCTTATATGTGGTGAAGAGAAGCACTGAAAAGAGATGCTGCTAAACCTCTAAAAGCTGTCTCTGAAATTCCATCTTTTTTTACTGCATAATTAAGCACTATTGCTGACACATCCTCCCTTATGATTCCCTTTAAGTTGGAGCATCTGTCCGGTTGTTGCACAAGAGCCCAGTTTTCTTCTCCCTATACAACGGAGTTTTGATTAATTAATCATTCGTTCTGTTTGAATAATACATTAAAGATGCACTTGAATGTTCTAGGGAAAAAGTAAAATAAAAAAAACCCACACAAAGGGAAATACTGCTCTGGCTTGTGAAATGACATGCTCTCTTCAAATGGCAGGACTGTTCTAAATGTGTTACCGGTCAGCCTGTATTTCTTTTCCTGCTTGTTTATTTTCATGTCCATTTGACTTGGTGATAGTCACTTGCCTCAGCAGGCTTTTAAGCCACAAAAATGTTGAATTTTAACACTATATGAAAGAATGATACAGTTATGATGAATATGCTTTTTGAGTCAGTGTTTTGCTATATTAAAAGGAAGGAATTATGAAGCTTTCATATTGTTGGCTGCTGTCCATTTTTATTTGTGACTTCACAATAGCAGCTTCGTTCTCATATGACCACAGCAAGTTGAGTAGCTGTACTACTAAAAATTTTGCTATGGTTTCAAAAGTGTGGGTTTGTGTTTGCTCAGCACTGAACCTGCCACATCACAGGAGCTATTGCTCCTCCTGGGTTTGTGTGAGGACCTTAATTCTACCCTGTGCATGTCCTCCACAGTCTGGAAGCAGTGAGACAAGATTCTGAAAGCACAGAGAAAAACTGTATCCAAAGGCCAGGCATTCCTGGTGCTGTGCTTTTCCCCCAGTATCTCTTGTCAGGAGCTCAAAGGAGGACATCACCCAGCAGTTTCTCTCCTCCTGCATGCAGTCTTTAATGTTGTGAATGCTCATTTCTTGAAAACCTGGATGTCAGCTCTTGGTCTGAGATTTTTTTAAAAATACTAAGGGTTGGACTAAGCTTGCCTTTATGTAATTTGAGCTTTTCAGAGTTGCTCGGTGTTTCCTGTGGAAAGGCAGAGAAGCAGCACATTGATGTTGGAGCAGGCATGTTCAGTGTGTCTGGTAGATATAACTCTCTGCAATCCTTTCTATTGACACTTCTTAAAGAGGTCTTGGTAGCACTGACAGAAGAGAGAACACGATGCTGTGTGCTGAAATGAGAGCGAGTGCCTGGCTAATTCTTACTGCTGAAGAGCTGGGGTATGAGAGGAGCTCACTGATGAAATCCTGACTATGCAAAGCTACGGCAGCTTCTGTCCCTGGCCTCGAGAGACAAAGTGCTCCCTTCTCCCTAAAGGAAGGACCATAGGGAAATCAAGATTTGATGCAAAATTAATGCCACTGTTTCTGTGTCTGTCAAGTGGTGATAGCAGTAAGGTACAGGATGCACCTGCAGGCTCATTTTGGGTCTGCCTTCCTAGGTGACTGAGCAGGAGAGCTTTCCAGGCTTTGTATAGACCACTCCTGCTGTCACATGTGACATTTGGCCAAAAGCCCCTACTCTGAAAACTTAACAAAGTGAAGCCCAAATGACTGCTGAGATCTCACTAGGTGGGGTGGGGGCACTGCTGGATTTTACCCACGGAGGCTCTTGTAAGAGCTGTCCTCCCCCTCTGCCCCCTTTAATCCATTTTCAAGCCTAGCAATGTCTCATGTTTACCCAGCAGGCCCACCTGAAAAGGTCAGTTCTATTTCTTTGACCTTTTTCAGCTCAGTAAACATTGGCAGCTGGAAGTCCTTGCTGTAGACATGTCAGCTGCAATGAAATGCTGTTGCAGGTAATGACATGCATACAGAGTATCTCTGACCTCTGATGTTGTTTGCCCATCAACACAGAAGTCTTCCCAAAATTTTAGTCCCTGTGACACCATTTGCTCTCAGGGAACTTGTGGATGGGTTTTCTTTCCCTTTTCCCTTGGCATTGTTTGGGTGCTCCCCTTATTTTGAATTGAGATATTAAATATTCACAATCTTAAATTTGTAGATGTGCTGGTTATCACTAATGTGTGGTCATGGGTTTTATATCCCTCAGGTGTTAGTACAGTTTGTTGGGATAGGAGGAAAATTTTTTGCTGACAATTTCTTTCCTGAATTTTTCTCTGCACTGGGAGACCATGTCTAAGACCTGTATGAACTGGGGTTTTGGTGAGGGTGAAGGGGAAGGAGAACAACAACCTACCTGCTGAATCTTGGATTGCGACCCTATATCCAACATCCACCAGAACCAGCTACTGAAATTAATGCCCCTGCTGTGGAAGTACAGGGGCAGTGTGAGCACCATCAGTAGTAGAGCTGTGTCCTGTTTTGGTTTAAGAAGTTATGCTCTAGCATCTCTAGTCCAGCTTTGGACCTTAAACTGCGTGTCTCTCCAATGCCAACCTTAATCCATGGTCTTACCAGGTACTGCCATCAGTCTCTGCTGCAAATCCTGTAGAGTCTCATCAGCCAGAACACTCATGGGAAGTGATGAAAAGCAAGTTAGCATGTTGTCTTCAAATTATAAGTGCTTCTAGGTGGAGTGATAGCTACCCAATTCCCATTAGACAAGTGATGTTTTTCTACACATCCTGTGCAAACCTGAACCTCATTTACTGTCTTTGATTTCTGATGAACATGAATATCTTTACTGACTGAATTATATCCAGCATTCTATCTGCAGAGTGTTTTTCATCTTCCAGAATATAGTAAAGAATTTGTTTTGATTCATTTTGATAAAAATTGTAGAGCTAGAGTAGTACCGCTCAAAAACTAGGACTGTGTTTGGGTGAAAGTTTCTGCTCTCTGTCAAATTAATGATCTGTTACAAAACTTTCAAAAAGCACAATAACCATAAAAGCAATTTCTGCGTAATGATAGGAACACCACTGGGTACTCTCTAAGTCCTTTTGTCTCTTGTTAATACCTCATTTTGATTGTTGCATTTTTAATACTTGGATTAAGACAGTGACATGTTCTGATCATTTCTGTTGAATGCATGAACATCTGGGTTTTGTTGTGTTTTAGTGTTGTTTGCTCTTGGCTAGGGATGAAAGGAGAGATCGAATGGTTTGAAGTTGACTTTTTTTGTTTTTTAAAGTTGCCTTTGTTCATAAGCAGCAATCCAGGAGCTGAGCAGCAATTCTAATTGTGACTGACAAGCAGTGATGGGAAGGAGGAAAATGGGATTGATGATATATTGGCTGTGCTAGCTCAGCAGTGAGAGAAAAAAAAATCTTACAATTGCTCCTTAAAATTGTCCATGCTTTACCTAAAGGAGAGATGAGGTTGCAAAAAGAAGGTACTTTATTATGCATTGAGCAGTGTTGAGTATGCCATGTGCAGATTCGAGACCTGTGGCTTGCCCAGAAACTGAAAAGTGTTTGGCTCCTGCAGCCTGGTGACCTGAGAACGAGGGCATGGGCTCTCTGACCTGTGCCAGCTTAAAGGGGTAAAAAGTCAACCCCTCGTGCCCATGGATTATAACCTGAAAAGAAGCCAACACCCCATTAACAGGTCACAGTTTGTAGGTTTACCCCCTTGTCCCTCCCCTCTGTTTTGCATACTCTGGGATTTCATACAGCAAGTTGATGGCTATTACCTTGTGCCGTTAAACAGTAATGTCAAGCAAAGGATGTTCCACCCTGTGTATTCAATGATATATAACATGATTGTAGGAATATTGTTTCATGCAGTGTGCTGCACGCAGCTGGCTAAGGATTTCTTTAAACAGTTCCCACATCTCTCATGTTTGTTGGAGGGACTGTGCTGTCAGCTCTGGAGAATGGAGAGATTAGTGTCTGCTACACTTGCTCTGCACAAATACCTTTTTAAATTAAAACACCTCTTCTGTGTTTAAAGTTAGGCAAGAACAAACTGCTCTACTGTAAAAGCTAGTGCCTGAGCTCCTGCTGGGAGATGATGCAACTTGCAAAGGATGAGCCAGAAAATGTCTTAAATGTTTTTTTAAAGACTTTTCCCTCCAGGAGTGCCTCACCATTGTCCAGAATAAGTATCAATATGACCAGGTTAAATTCCTGAAGTTCAGCTTAATTTCCAAGAGGTGAAGCCTCACCTTAGTGAATAACAACCTTCCTGAACATAAAGTAATTCCAATTAAAAATGAGACTGAAGGAGGGGAGATGAAAGCATGCCATCTCCCTGAGTCTTGAAGCTCGGGTTTGGTGCCAGAGTCCTGTATGGTGCAGTGTGGTGTCTGCACACTCAAGTGCCACTCAGTCCTGCTCTGTCTGATAAAAGTCACATTGGTCTCAGGGTTGGTTTTTTTCCTTCTTAGGCTTGGGGAGATTCTGACTTAACATTGAATAATGTGTGTTTGCTTCAGCTTACTTAGGAAATTCTTAGCACTAAGAGGATATTCAGTCTAGTGTTGACAAAACCCCTCTTTCCACTCTGCATGTGGCATTGCACCATCCCCTGCTGAAATGACACAGTGTAATGCTGCTGCTAAAAGAGACACGAGTACACTGTGTTCCCAATACAGCAGGCAGAGAACCGGGGGGAAGAACAGGATAAACATGCTGGTGGTGTTACATAGGGATGATTTTGTCTGCTTAGGCCCTGTTGAAACAAAGGGAGGAATTTGCAGAGGCAAATAGCAATTATCTCGGTGGGAATATGGCCAGGGCATCAGGATTAACATTAATGAAAAAATGCAGTAGGATGGATCTTTAATGATTCTTGGGATTAGGGCATTGGCTTGGCTTTACATCTGATCTGAAGGGTGACAGTTCCTGAAGCACAGCACAAGATGGCTTGGTTCCCTATTGGATGAAAAAATGTTGCCCTGTTATTTTGTAAATAAAAAATTCTGCTGGCTGTCCTTACACTGCAGAGTACTGGAAGGAAACAGCAAGTGAAGGACTGCCATGCCTTTTTTGACATGTTCCATCCAGGCTGGGAGCTGGACATACACGGTGCCTTTGCTCTGTCTTGCCCCATGCAGATGCACTGTGTTCTTATGGACATGTTTCTAAATATCACATCATTCCTGAAGCTGGTCACACTTGGCCTTGCAGGTGTGCCCAGTGGCTGTAGTGATGACTTCCCTGTCATTGTTATAAAACCAAATTTGCTCCTCCCATCCATGGGTTAGAGATGTACCAGTTACACTACACTGGAGTATACTGGAGTCATGCTATTCCAAGTTTGCAGCCCTCTCTGGGGAAAACCAAACTTGCCGAGCAGCTTATTTTCACACGGGGAAGTTCCCACTTAATATCCTTAAGGTAATGTTTAGAAGAGCCTCAGCATCTCTAAGTGTTGGGCTGCAAAACCTCATCTATTGAAAGCTTCCTTGGACTTGATCAATTCATTTGTAACCACTCTAAGCATGAATATAAATGTTGCTCACCTGATTAGCCTGTTTTATAGCACTTCAAAAGCCTTGATAAAACTGGTCAATGCAATAAATACCTAATGAGTGCTGAGCCTCCTTCCTTGCAAATAAATAAATAAAGCATAGCACAAACTCTAGGTAATGCTTTCAATCAATCAGCATAAATCCTTCTTCGGCTGCAAAGATGAAGCATGGGATGATAAAATGTAGTTGCTTTGGATGTGCTACATTGATTATATTATTTTTTTCTCCCTCACAGTAATAAGGACAAACACAAGTCTCTTTTCTCTTCCACTTTAAATGCAGTTTTCTGGTAGTTTCACATCCACTTCTAGTCTGTAGTACTTGCAGCATGGCTATTTTAATATTAATGTGGCCTGCTGGTACTGAGTTTACTGGTTCATATTGCTTTTACAAGGTACAGTCAGTGGTGGATAGGTTGAGACTCCAAAATGGAAACCTTTTATTTTCGGGTGATCCTGTTGCCATTCCTTAACTCTCAAGCCCCCACAGCCACTCACACAGAGATCTTGTTGGTACTAGCAGGTTTATTTTTGGAATGCATATTTAGAGCCATGGTGTAACAAAGTGTCATGACAGCAGAGGATGCTATCTTGATAATTGCTGTAGGGAAATACTTGAGAGAATGCTGGAGCTCATAATGAAGAGGACACCTTAATGTTCATCATCTCTCTGATCTGTTCTTATGGCTAAGAAAGACCGACATGGTGCAGGTACTCTAGAGGCAATAAAGTGTTCTCAGCGTGGTTCATGAGGGCTGATGGTCCATGCTGCCTTGGGTTCCTTATGTTGACCTTTCCTGGCCACTACACTGGGCATTGACACATTTTGTTCTTTCTTGGCAGCTCTGGCCTAGGGATGATTTATTGAAATCCCGTGTGTGTTACAATTAAACCACAGAAAAAGTGGCTGTGACCATTCCTGCTGGGGGGTCTGCAAGATCTGCTGAATTGATCTAGAGCTCTAACAGTGAGAATAAAAGCACTTGTTCATAAGCAGTGTGATTTATATCCCGCACTTGATTTGATTCTGTTTCTCTAAACTCTTATTTCAGTAGCACTGTAACACATGGGCTCGGTCCAGTTGTAACAACAGCAAAACTGGGGAAGATTTTAGACAAATCTGTCTCAGGTTAGAGTGCAGCCTCAGCCTGTTCCCCTGCAGCCACCTGTACACCCAGAGTGGCATAAGCAGCAGTAAAACCACTCTGCACTCCTACTGAATGTGATTGAATCAGATCTTTGTGAAAGCAAGGAAGTCATCCCCTGGATTTTTTGATGCCTAATAATGACTGTGGACCACCTGTTTTTCATAAGCACAGAATTTGGGCCTTTTCTCTCTTCTTCAGATCTTACTGAAAATTCACTTTCAACATCCTTCTTCCTTGGCTAGGTTTAGCATAAATTATCAACTTTTTTTCTCCTTTTTCAGGTATAGGAGCCTCTTAAAGATAGCAGGTATTGTCTTGAGTTTTACTCAGCATCATAATATGTGGGATACGAATGTCAAATTCTTCAAATCTTAGAACCTATGTGTTATTTCAGTAGTAAAATTGCAAGGGTTTTTGTGACAGCTTTTAGGTGATTCCATGACTAATCCAACCTTCTGCAATATAACTAATTAAAAGAAATGAAGCAGCAGACTTCCAAGCTGGAAGAAAGTATTCATATTTTCCTGGCTTTTTCTACCAAGAGTGGTTTTTATCTGGCACCTCCCATGATTTCTCAAGTTAATTAAGGCTTCAGCAAATTGTTATAAATCTTTCCACACCAGCAAAACAAAAAAGTTTTATCTTTAAAACTAAAAAAAAAATTATCGCTGGAATGCTGGCAGGGAAGTGAATTGTTTCAGATGGGCAAATTAATTTTTTTCCACGAACATTCTGCCTCAGTAAAATACATGAAAAACACAGGAGTAATGTCAATGGGGTTTGCATTGATTTAACAAGTTATTTGTCACACACAAGTATAGATTTATATAAATGGTTTTGCATGCATGTACACGTGTGCTTGTGGGATGTGTCTAGAAAAGTTAGTAATTTTACAGGTCAAGAGTCAAGCATATCTGTCTCTAAGAAAACAATCAATGCATAGGTTGGCTTGGGTTATTCCCTGCACTGAAACTAGTAGGAGGAAAAATGTCCTTTTATTTTTTTAAAATTTTTTGTTTGTTTGTTTGTTTGTTTGTTTGTGTGTGTGCTTTTCCCTTTTCCTGGGAAACCATCCTGGTTAATAGTCTGCCTTTAGATAGGATGCAGCCTAAGTGCAGAAATGTTCTTTGGCTAACAGAGAATGTAAAGGGAAAACAAAACCCTGTGACATCAGTTGTAATCTAATGCTGAAGTTGATTCTATTTACAGTGCAACAGCTGCTCTCTCTTCTGGCAGAAGCTGTACCTTTAGGCAACCTTTCCTGTAACTGGGACAATCTGCTTGTCTGGGTGCAACGACTGTCACTATTTGTCCTGGCTGTTCTGATGCTATCCTTAACAGGGTTTGAAATTACCATCCCAATCCTTAAGACAGCAGTAGAAACAGAAATCCTAGCTTTTGAAGAATTT
This sequence comes from Dicrurus megarhynchus, assembly GCA_013399195.1. Classification (NCBI taxonomy): domain Eukaryota; kingdom Metazoa; phylum Chordata; class Aves; order Passeriformes; family Dicruridae; genus Dicrurus; species Dicrurus megarhynchus. Next base: position 511,059 of record VXAD01005463.1, read on the forward strand.
ATTTTTATGCGTTGGTGCCTTTTTGTTTAGTTTTCTCCTGAAACGTGGTTTATCTGAATCCTCTGGCATGTGTTCTGAGATGTTCACAGATATTTATTTCTAGTAAACAAGCCAGGTCACCAGAAGATGTTGTGGTCAGCCCTCGCCAGCTGACACCCAGCAGCCCAGCATGGGCAACTCTCCTGACAACAGCAAAGCAGGGTTGCTCCTACAGTAATTAGGAACTAAAATGTGAGAAAACACGTGGGGATAATTTGCATCACAGGTTTGAAGAATTGAACATCTTGAGGGCAGAATAAGTAAGGAAAAAGCCACCCTAATGAAACCCTTCCTGATGCTGACCCGCAGTCAGCGTGCTGCAGTAGGCTGTGAGGGTGCCTGCACTGTGACACCTACTGAAAGGGTTAATGAACTGTAGGATTTCTTGCTGGAGGATGAGTTGATAATTTAAGGACTTGCATACCTGTGATGTCCACACTAATAAATCAGGTTTGAGCTGCCATTGCAGTTTTCTATGCTGTCCTTGGAAAAGGCTGTCAAACAGGTGCTTAGGAGGGAGCATAATGTTTTATGGCTACAGCACCTGCAGTCCTCTCATGGAAGGAGTTCCCAGGAGATCCTAATCATACAAAGCTAATATTGCATAGCTACTGATAATATCTTGCTGCCAAGCTGAGTTACATGGATTGCTGTGGCAAGTGCCTGGCTGATTAACTTTAATTTAATGTAAATAGCCTTTGTGTCAAGGGTATATTGTGTAAACAAGAGATGTCTTTACACATGAAGGCATTAGTGGTGGACTGATGAGCTGAGATGGCTTGACCACCACATCCCTCGGTCACATCTGACAGAATTGCTGAGGTAAGGAAATGGAAAGTAGTGATAAAAGAGTTTGATGTGAGGTTCCTGAGGCTGATGGAAAAAACTTCTTGGTGGCAGAGTCAGCACTGCAGGCTCTGCCTTCTTGTAGTGATTCTGGAGAGTGCTGTGGGCAGTTTTTATTCCACCCAGCCCTATAAAAGAAAATTTAGTGCCCTCTACTTTAACCTGTGAGGACGCTGAGACTGGCTGAAGGGAAGCACCACTGTGAAGGGAGCAGGGTGGGAAACATGGCATGCAGCTAGGTGATCCCCAAAGTCCCTTCCCACCCACACCACTCTATGGGTTTATGGGAGTTAATTCTCCTACTGAATTAACCCATCAGCAAACGTACTTCCCTTAAGCCCGGGGTACAGAGAGAGACAATTAGCTGCAGGCTTATCTTGCTGATAAAATCAGCTAACAAAGTGCTTCTACTGCTGTAGCAAGGAAGTTTGGCTTATTTATGATGTACCCTGCTTCTCCTTCCCCCCAGAAAAGAAAAAAATCCAAATATATATGTAAATTAGGTGAATCTCTTCAGCTCCTGTCAAGTTGCCAGTTCAAACCTACTTACTGCAGGCAGATCTCTCTTTATCATCAGAACCTGGTTGATTTCTTTGGACCCAGTCCACAGCCTTTGCTTTTTGCCTTTCTGGCTATACATTCACAGTTAATCACCTTACAGCCAATAAATGACTCCAAGTTGCAGTAGGTCATTAGATATTTTTTTTTAAGTAGGTCGTTACTCTTTTTTCCTTTCGCCAGAGCGTTCTGAGGGAGAAACTCTGATGTGAATATTCAGGAGAATACTAAAAGTAGGCAAGTGAGGAGATGGACGCGTTATTTATGTTTGAGGAAGAAACCGTAGCCTTGCTTTCATCATATTGACTTCTGGCAATTTGCATACTGGACTGAAAGAATTTAATTATGTGCGTTATGCAAAGAAAAGGATGGCTTGTTGGCTGGAGTTATGAGTGCTCTGTTCTGTGCCATACACCTTGTTTGACCTGGGAAAATCATTCTCCTTTAGTTTTTCCACTTGTGCTGAATGGGGATGGTAATTACCCACTTCACTGAGGAGGGCATGTGGCTGAAATTAATTAATGTTTATAATGTACTTGGTTTTCCTGATGAGGTTTGTAGCTGTGTTGCTGAGTACAGTTATTTCTGGGTTTTGGCTTGTGTGTGCATGTGGTGTGCAAAGGTTGGCTCCAGCAGAAGGGATGGTAAAATACAGTCTTAAGAATAAAATTTCTTGGCACTTATATAAATGCAATTAATTGCTAAAAATTTTAAAGCATGAATGCAGCTGGTACTGGCTTTGGTACTGAAATGTAACTGCTCTGTGGAAAGCAAGAAGGTAAATAACAAGGCAGAAAGCTTATGGTGTTTTTTAATGGGAGCCATAAAAATACTGGACCTCAAGGATAGCCCTTGGAGAAACAAATTCTTTAGGACACTGAACATAGCTCACCTGAAATCTTGTGGACTTGTGAAAAATCCAATCACTAACTTCTGGGAAAAAACTTAAATCCTGATTGAGCCTGAAATGCTTATTCTGCAGTATAGTAGTAAGTGGAAGATCTAATAAATCACATCAATAGATAGAGAACAAGTATTTAACACATATGTAATGGCCAGAGGATTTTTTTTTTGATGGATTTCTTTATGATCTGTAATCTTTACCAGACTAGTTTCTATCAAGTACATAAATCCGGCGGTACCCAATAAAATCTCCAGCCTTCTGAATGTTTGCTAGAAAGCAAATTTATGCAGATCTGCTCATGTGAGAGATCTTTGTGAAGAACATATTGCAGTGAATGAGCTGCTCCATGATGTTAACAAAAATTCTCAGTGTAGAGGGGCCCACTGACAGCCAACCTGCAGATGCAGCTGGGCATTGAAACCAGCAGTACTGAGACTTAGCAGGTCAGGTTAAGCAGAGGCTTGATGCAAGGGAAATTGACCTTGGAATTAAGAATATTTTTATGCAGTTTTTTGGATTGGGATGATATCAAGGAGATGTTCATTGTAAAGGATGAGCTTAAGTGCTTTGCTGAATCCAGGCCATAATGGCCAAGATCTTCACCTTTCTTTGATATGATGGGTAGCATCTAACGGGTGAATCACTCCTCTGCTTGAAACACAGCTTTTGAGCCAGCCTTAACTGTAACACAGATTTTCAAATGGGTGCTCCAGCCCTTTCTAGAGTCCCTCTGATGCTGTCAGTGAATCCTGAGTACTTCATCACCCCAAGGAGGGCTCCAGAGAACGCTTGGTTTTTCATCCTGGAGTGGGTTTTTATTTTGTAGTAACTTCTCCCTAAATTTTGACTCTGATTAGCAGTGTGCCTGCATTTTAATAAATGATCTCAAAGAGCTCCCTTCAGTCTTCCCCCAGCACTTAATTATGATGTGTAAATATGCACACAGCCCCATTACTGATGTTAATCCCAATGCTGATAAATCCGAACAGGGGCGAGTAGAAATGAATTGGAATAGGGATAAGCACAGGTCTTTCATTAGCCCAACTAAAAGTAATCACAGATCTCTTGCTGGTAATATACATCTTCCAGATAGAGTACTAATTACCTCTGGCAGTGCTGTGCTGTATCTCAGAGATAGCTTCATTGTAATCCTGCAGTGATCTAATGCTTTCACATACCAGTTACTGCTTTTCCCCTCTTTCTCTCCTTGATAAAGTGACCTTACAGATTTTGAACATTCAAACTACACCTTGTAGTGTCAGGGCTGAGGAAATCTGACAAGCTTTTTTATTTTTTTGGGGGGGAGAGGGGAGGGTTTGATTTGTCTCTTTTTTTTTTTTTTCCTTTCAAAGTTTTCCTCTAGTGTTTGCCATAAAGTGAAGTTGTACAGAATTCAGGGAAATAAACTTGTGCATTACATGTGCCCAGGGTAATGTTTTATGCAGCATCCAGTGTGGTTGCAAATGTGCCACTGATAGATAAATCAACTGCTTCTTTCTGCTCGAGCAACCTGAAGTGCTTCCACATACGTTTTGTGTTATCCATATATTATGGGCAGTCTTTCCAAACCGTGGTACCTAAAACTAAGTTGTTAAGTCCACAGTTAGGGTCAGACTCTCATCCTCTTGAGTTCTTTTTAAGGGATACTAAATTCCATAAATAAAACCTGTTATAGGCTTCTAATTAGTATATAAAATTTCTGCTCGAAATGATTGAGAGATTTGCTGGGACATGGCTTATGGGAACATATGGAAGTTGTCTGGGTTTTTTGGTGCACTGAGGTTTTTTGTGTGTTTTGTTTTGTTTTTATGCGTGTTTGGTTTTGTTTGTTGTTGTTTTTTTTTTCAAATCAATGGAAGCTCTACCTAGAGGTGCAGCTGCATGGATAACTGATGTTTTTGTTTAGTCATTTTAAAGGCAACCAGCAGGGAGAAGAGCTTTGTATGGGTTGACTGAAAACAAGACCATTAGGGACATTAAAAGTCTGCAATGTCCTTCCCTCAAAATTAAATTCCCAGTTAAATTCTTTTGTTTGAATTGGGCCACCAGACTCAGCATGAAGTATTCATTATCAACATGTTAATTAGCAAAACTAAAAGGGCTTTCAAGCCAAAGAAGTAAATTTTACTGTAAAACCCCATTCAATTTATGCCATTTACATGGAATCCCTCTTGTATTTTTGGTACTTTATTGAATCCAAGAAGAGCAAACAGTTCAACTGACAATGGCTAAATTATGTAACTTCTTGTCGCTCCATGTTTGGTCAAAAAACATTGTCGATGACAAATTTACCAGCTTGTACTGATCCAGCTCAGAGTTCTTTAAAATACATCTCTCTAGATTAGAAATGCTAGAGGTGACCAGGTGAGCAAATGTGGCTGTGTGATGCTCTCCTCCTGGTACTGTGTTGTGGTTGTCTCATCCCCTCCCCTCCAGCTGCTCACCTTCACACCACACCAGTTTCTGACTCAGAGTAAGGAGATACCTTGGACTTGGAGAATCTGAATGGTCCTTTTGGCTTTGAGCAGATTGTATGGTGTGATGTGCCAAATCCAGTCAGCTCAGTTTTGCCGCTTTCCTCCTGGGGAATACTTGAGAGCGTGTCGCTTGTCCCTCTCAAGATATTAGTTCCCACCTCTGCTGCTGCTGTGCTGTTACTGAGAAGCACTGTCATTTAGAGGAACATATTTTTGCCTGCAGACTCAAGTCCTTCCTGTGAGTTTGTGTGAATGATTTCTGTAAGTACTTGTGTGTGTGCAGATGAAGAGGGTTGCCAGAACAGGAGGCTGAAGAATATGGGCTGAGACATCATGTGTGAAAAATCTCCCAGAGATTGACAAGGTCTGGAGATAAGTGGCCCATCCATACTTACATCTTAATAAAAGGCGTTGAAATAAATGCTGATTGTGATTTGATGCCCCAGCTTGATGCTGTATTTGGAGAAAAACAATTTCATTTATAAACCAATTCATTTGTTTGTAACCAATTTTTTTTTAAATGTTTGTGACCTGTTTTGCTTTTCTTCCATGTGCTTGCTTTAGGCTCCTGCTGTTTTATAGACCTGTCTTCCTTTTCTGGCTGCAACAAAAAAATCTTTCTTGGGGTTTCCTGGAAGCCCAGCAGGGCTTGGTTGTATGACTGCTCCTTCAGCACAGCATCACACTGAGACTTGGCTGCTTGCTTTAAATAAAATAGTGCCAGATTTTTTTATTCTTGCTCCAAATAGACAATTTGAAGGAATTTGTGTTTCGTTTGTAAACAGTTTACTTCAATTACAGTTTATAACATCATTTACAAAACATGCACACTGGAATTGAATTTGCCAAATTATTAAAGACATCAGTCTTACGCTATGATAAACATGATCCTGTAAGTATCAAGAACTGAAAAGAAAAATAATAAAAGATAAAATAATAAAAGATAATAAAAGGTGATTGTGTTTTAAGTAATACCAAAAGTTTTGCCCACATTGCTGGGTTCTGTAGAGTGGTGGCAAAGACTCAGTCCAGAGGAAGTATTTCTGAAATTGTATGAGATTTAAAACCAGCTTATTTACATAGTACTATATTAAAATTTCTGGAAATTGTCTATTTGGATTCTTATGCAAAACTTCTGGACGTTTTGAATAAACCACTTGCAAACTGTTGCTTCTCTTCTGGCAAGGGCAGCAATAATAACATCAGTAAGGAAGGTGTGAGGTTGCAAAGAAACAGATGCGCAGGAAATAAAAGCCTGGTTACTAAGAGACACCTGTTCAACAGAGCTGTGTAATTACAGAAGTGTTTCTGGTGTGAGACCTGTGAATGATTTGTCTGTGATGCAGTGGGGGTTGGAACATCTGGTCTGAGATTTGCAGTTCACAGTGAAGCTCCTCAGCTCCTTGTTATGGGCACATCAGTGACTCAGGGCAGTTAGGTAATGTGCTACCTTGCACTGTGGGGTCTAAAATAAAACCAGGAGCAGATGGCAGAGGCATGTCTGTCTTGTAAGCACTGGGCTGGCTAGGCAGCTCTATGATATCCCCTCCTGCATTTTTTCACGGCAGGCAGCACCCCAAACCAGCACCGCTTCCACACACCTTTTACGTGAAATAGCTGAAGGTTATAGGAGGCTTCCTGCTGCTCAGTGGGTGTAAAACCACAGCTCAGGAAGCAGAGCCCAGGGGAAGCACTGCTGAAGTGTGTGTGAAAACTTATTTGGCCATATCGATGCTACGGACATGTCTGTCTGTCTTCAAGGCTGTGAAGTACAAGGCCTCTTCTGAGAGCCATAGGCTTGTTTTTTAACCACTGCTGCATTTCAAAGTAAGGATTCAGCAGAATCTCCCCCATGAGACTTGTAATGCTTTGCTGGCTAATGGAAATAATTCATCTTATCCAACTTAATGTGCAAATGATGAGGCTCAGGTAATGACAACATCCTATTTAGAGAGGATGATAGAAACTGGGGATTTGAAATGCAAGCTTATGGTGCTAGCAATTGATTTTGTATTGCTGATTTTTATTTCCATTGCTTAGATTTTTAGACTATATGGCTGCCTAAATTTGGCATTCTTGTGTTAATCTAATGACAGATGATGCTGCAGGTCTGAAGATAACTTGCTTCCTGCTGCATTCAGCTGCATTATCAAAACTTGCTTTTGGAAAAAGAGGGGCTCTGGCACTGCTGTATAGATTCTGAGGTGATTTCAGTCTAAAGCAGGGAGAAAAATTACTTTTGATATCTGATTTTAGGGCTGTGATAAGTCTTGTGTCCGCTTTACAAGCCAAGAGCTAATAAATGTCAGTGTTCTAGCCAGTGAAAATATCATGGCATGAAACACAAAGAAACAGTCCACAAATACAGTTTATTTTTCTGTTTGATGTTGCTGCCCTGTTTTCCTTGAAAACCAGCACTTGGAAGCTCTTCATCTTGCCTTATCTTTTGCATGATGCTGGAAGAGTTCAAAGTCACCTAGGAGATGTGATATGCTGAGTTCTTAGTCACTTTATATTTTCACATGGGCATCTCCATCCTTTTGTTTACAGGTACCTAAACTATATTCCTTCAAAAAAGGGAGAGAGGAAATACTGCTTGGCTAGATTTTTTTTTTTTTCTTTTCAAAACAGATTTCTGGGACCTCATTCCTTCACTCCCTGAGAAAGACAGAGAACAGCTGCCAATAGAAGGTGACTCATACGTACAAATGACAAGCTTGCAGAAGCTAGATTTGGACAGAAAAAAAAAAAAAAAAAATTACACGATCTTATAGTCAGAATGAAAGGTGATCCTATTTTTTTCATGTAGCTTCCTTTTTTTCTTTAGCACCCTGCATAAAATGAGATGATTCGTTCTCTAAGTGGAAAGCAAAGGAGAATAGTGTCATTTCTGATTTAATGCCTTAGGGAGAGGTGGAAAACCTCAGATCTCCAGTCACGAATGTTTTTAGTTGCCTAGTTCACTAGTGAGAGTGAGGGGCTGAAATCCTGCCAAGGGACTGTGTTGCTGTGGTGGCTGGAATAACTACCACCACCTTGGAACAGATGACTGTTTGAAAATGCTCAGAATTAGACAGCTCACAGTAGAACTGATTGTGAACCTCTTGCTGCAGGGGATTTTGCTGTGTGTTTTCATGTTTTGTTGGTTTGGGGTTTTATCTGGAGGCGGAGGAGGGAAGGATGTAATAGTTCTGAAGAAAATGGATAAGTGGAGGAAACAGCTGTTTGGAGATTTTTTTAAAAAATCTATTGAATAATTCAATTTGATTTTCTTTGGGAATAGTGAATGAGACCGTGCCTTTTTAATGTAAAAATAGACAAGTTCACTTGAGATTGAACAGTGCACTTGAAGGGTGTTTAGATTGCTTATTTCTGTTCTAGCTAAATCACCAGCATTTAAAAGCAATTTAAGAACCTGAAGTCATAATAGTCTATTTACATAAGAAGAAGAAAAAATAAAAAAAGAAATTAAATATGACATTTTGTTTAGTAAGTAGAAAGTATTTTATTTAATTGCAGAGCAGTCGCCCTCAATCTAGAGACTGCTGATAGTGTACTCACATAACTGAGGCTGTAAGTCTGTGCTAAAAGTCATTTGCATATGTAGACATGTTACATACTGTGCTGGTGAGGCACTCTCTGAACACATTTGGCTGTGTTGAGATAACAGGGATTTGCACTGCTGTGCTGGAAGCAGCCTTGCTGTCCCTTGACCAAGTTTGACCACTACAATCAATGTAGATGTTCAGAGCTTCCTTGGGGACCTCTGTCCAGCAGGGTCCCATCCCAGGTTAGTATAGGCAGGCAAGCAGAAAGATAAACATACCTGACACCCTGGATTAGAGCTTAAGATAAATGGAGAAAGATAACGTGGGGATTTTTACTATTTTTTTCCATCAAAGTTCAGAAGATACAACACTTGATTTTTGAAAGCTTTTCTCCTGTCTATTGTATGCATTTGGTGGTACCTATTTTTTTTACTCCATTTTATTCCGTCTTCTCTTCTAGCAAATAAGACAGGAAAGAGTTTTAGAATTGTAAAGCACAGTGAATAGCATTTTTCTGTTTCCTGTAAATGGTAGGACTCGTTTGATACCAAATAGAGATTTTTGTTTCATACCATCTTGACCTTCCCACCCATGTCTTCAAAAAAAACCAAAACCCAAAATGCAAACAGTCGTTACTGTGAATTATTGGTTGTACATTGTGGAAGGAGGGACTGTATTAGACAGGTTTTCTACTTTTCTAGAATTGAAGCAGTAATTTGCTCCTATACTAATGCAAACTGCTTGTCACCATAATGCTACATCCCCTTCATCCCCTTGCTATATATACACTGCTTTTTTTTTCCCCCAAAGTACTTAAAGGCAGAAAGCAGAACTTTGTTCCTCAGGAAGAGAAAAAGGAGAAAGTGAATTTGTTATTCAGCAAAACAGAAGTGTCTATATGAAATGAATGTGCATATCTAGAAAAAAACATTGTCTACTAATCTTCCTGCTTACCAGTGTCTCAATATCAGCCACTAAAAGCTTTAGGGTCAATTTAAAAAAAAACCAAAAAACCCAGTAATAATTGGAAATGCAGGTTACTGCATAAACAATGTGCTTGTGCAGTTCTGTGTCTAATTTGTGCAGGGAATTAGTGTAATTGCCAGTGCAAGCTGGGTAATTGGGTGTGGAAATGATGACCATGATTTCCACATCTGCACAAGCTGCAGTTGTGCTTTATTTACCCAGTGGCCTTTTCCAAATTAGCTCATCCTTTGGTGGTGATGAACTTGGTGGGACGGATCACTCTTCACCGTGGCAGTGTGCAGTTTCAGAATTCTAAGGATAGTGAGCACAGTGGATCTGGAAAAGAAAACTGAGTATCAGAGAAGTTTTGTCCTAAACAGTCAGTGCTGTTTGACCAGGAGCTGCTCTGTTCCCTGCTGTGTTTTTGCATGCATCCTCACAATTGAGAGAAAGGAATTTTTTTGAGTAACCCCAGCTCATGTGACTTCTCACTTGTGAATGATGTTGGAATTTAAATCACAGAATCCCAGAATATGCTGAGTTGGAAGGGACCCACAAGGATCATTGAGTCCAACTCCTGGCCCTGCACAGGACCATCCCCAAGAGTCACACCCTGTCCCTGAGAGCATTGTCCAAATTCTTCTTGAACTCTGTCAGGCTTGGGGCTGTGACCACTGCCTTGGGGAGTTCCAGTGCTCAACCACCCTCTGGGTGAAGAACCTTTGTCTAATGTCCAACCTAAACCTCCCCTGACACAACTTCAGTTCATTTCCTTGGGTCCTGTCACTGTCACCACAGAGAAGAAATCGATGTCTGCCCCTCCTCTTTCCCCTCACAAGGAAGATGTAGCTGCAATGAGGTCTCCCCTCAGTCTCCTCCAGGCTGAACAGACCAAATCACCTCAGCTGCTCCTCACACAGCTTCCCCTCAGGGCCCTTCACCATCTTTGTTGCCTTCCTTTGGACACTCAGATGTTTCCCATTGAACAAACCTGAAGACAGACGTGGTGCAGTTCTTGCCTGGCAGTTCTCACTGGAACTGATCCTCTGAGGAGCACAGCATTGGTTTGGGTGGGCTCTGGGGGCGATTACTGAGGGGTTTCTGGGTGCAGCTCTGCAGATTTGCTTGAGACAACCTAAAATAAAATTCAGCATCAGTCTTCTGCTCATGCCATCCTGTGTTTCAGTGCTGCTGCATCCAGCTGGGCTGAGCTGTGCTTTGTGCCGCTGATGGCAAAGATTGCATTCACTTTGTGCCTTTCTCTCTGCCAGGCGCAGAGTTTCTTGTCACTGTACTGGTTTGACATGAGCAATTGCTTTGCTTTCTGCATACAGAGGGAGGAAGGAATAGGAAAAGCTGGGAGGAAACAACAAAAAACTCTTTAGCTCTGTCTCTGACTCCAGGTTGTCTGCCTTTTCCTAGCAAGATTGGTATTGGTGAACCAGAATTACCACCTCTTCATCTGCTTCTTTTCCAGCAAAATGTTCTAATTCATTTTGTGCTGGCATTTGTGGCACCTTTTCTAATTTAACATGGAGATAACACTAAATAACATATTTTCTCTATGTAGGAAATTAAAGCCAGAGGACCGGGGTTCTTTCTTTGGGAAACAGTGTGACGTTTTTATTTTTCAGCTTGGTTTTGCTTTAATCATCTTCTAAAATGCTTAACATTCTTTCTCCTATTGAAGAAGAAACTGGCTTAAAAAGGATAAGACAGTTTTTATGGAAAGATTTTACCGGTTTAATGACATGTCAGTGAGTTTCAACTGAGTAGTCTTTAATCTTTAGATGCATTTGTACAGTGATAAACCCTTTTAAAATGATAGGAAGCTCATTACTTAGAACTGAATTTTGGTTTTCGTTGTCATAACTAAATCTGATACCTTTTCACACTGGTTGTAACTTACCCCATTAAAAAGAGAAGCCACTGTCTGATAATGCTGTGTCTTGGTATTACATCTTCACTGTTGAAGAAAAATCATAATGACAACTTATAAGTTCATGAGACTTTTTCCAGATGAAAGGTGTATATGCTTTTTTTTTTTTTAGGGATAGTTTCTGAATTTTTAACAAAAATGGGAAAGCAAGTTTTTTTTAATTTCATAAAATTGCACATAAGCCCCTCTTGTAGCATCAGGTACATCTTTAGTACAGCAGATATTGCAAGGCCAGTGATAAAATTCAGGGAATACTTTCACAGGGAAGGGTAACATGCAGTGTTGCTTACCCAGACACCCGTCACTCTCAGGTATGTGGTTTTTTGTGAGTGTGGCACAAATAGCATCAAGTGTTGTCCTTTTCAAATTAGGAAGTGGCTTTCATTAGTTTTCTTGACAGATAAAGCTCAGTGCTAACAGATTTTTTTTTCTTCAGTTTTGGGGGTAGCCTTCAAATGTATGCATGGAACTGTCTCTGCAGTAGGAAAAGAATAAGGGAAAGCCTTTGGAGAGCTGAGCTTCCTGCAGCTTATAAACCTATTTTTCAGGGCTCCTGAGCTTAGTGCAAGTGGGGGCAAGAGTTGCAGCCCTTGCCTACATCATTTTTTGTTTGGGTTTTCCCAGCTGTGTTTGTTTCCTAGTGAGGCAGATCTTTCACTGAAGGAATTTGGAGGCAGTAATTCCTCATGTTTTGCTGCTTTCTGCTGGCTGAAGATCTGTTCCTCGGAGTGCACTACTCCCATTGTAAGAATTCCTGGGGATGTCTTGTCTTCCCTGAATGGTATCCTCAACTGATTGAAATTATTGGTGCTCCACTGGAAGCACATCGAGTGATACCAGGTTATTTCTTCCCACTTTAATCTTTTTGGGGAATATAAACTGCTGGTGGTGCTTATGGTACGACACTGAGCTACTTGATTAATGGCAAGCCAAGCATAAAGGCTAATAATCTACTTTCCTTACTGCTCTGAATGGAACAAGCAGCTGAGGATAAAGGTGGTAGGTGAAATTACGAGAATATTTTTCTTACATAAGGCCTATTTATTCAGTTGCTTGTGTGGCTTTAAGGCAGAAATACAGAAATATCACTCTCCTTGAGGACAGGTGTTGAGCAAGCAGAAGAGATGGTGGAGAAAAAGTGGTATGTATGTATTCCCCTGGAGGCACGTGTGTCAAATGTAAAACATAAGTCAAAGGGAATGGTATATAAAGCTTCATTTCATACCTGTCTTGATAAATGGCTGACTGTAAGTGTAAGACAAATTTAGATGGGTCAGTGAACTGGTGACAGGGCTGAAAGTTTCCTTTAGAAATTATTTAGGGGGGAGTCTGAGCTATAACTAGTGAATCCATGCTATTTCTCTAGTGTGTTTTGGGTGTAATGGCGTGCAGGTGAGAGAGGTATGGGAGCAATGTCCAGCTTTGGGGCAAAATTCAGGTCTCTAAACCCCTTCTTAGTCTAGGGCAAGGGCAGATTGATTTGCTGTTGGTAAGTGAAAAGATCAGAGGATTAAAATTTGGGAATGCAATGCTGGAAAAGCAGAAATGTGTAAGTGGGAGAGATGCCTATTTTGCTGCAGGTTTGCACTCAGAAATGAAATGGGTTTTTTTGTAGGAAAGGGGTACCTGAGAAACAAAAATCATTTTCAAGCTGTTGAGTGCTTCTGAAATTAAATCTCTAAGCCAATGCTCTCTAGTGCTCCCAGATTATCTGTGACTTGCCAGAGCTTCAACTGTTTGAATCCCTTGTTAGACTTCCAGGGAAGACTCTTGCCCACGGAGTTTGGGAATCAGTACTTCTGTATCTGTAGGATGTTATTTGTGTAATGTTAACAAGCTGTGGAAGAATACCCAGAAATCCTGAAACCCCAAGTTTTCAGTCTAAAAGGTTTTTATTAGAGTCTGAAATTCTGAGAACTCAAAATACGTTTCCTCCAGCTTTCACTGTTGCATTTGATAGAGTTGATGAAAGAATACATTTCCCTGCAGTGTATTGAGAGGAATGGGCCATTTTTCTGTGCTACACACTTCAGGAAGGGTGGTTAGTTTTGCTGGCAAGCAATAATATAAATTTTTCTCAAGTTATAGGAACTTTGAAAATGACAGTCAATACATTGTTTTTCATTTTTAACAAGCTTAATAAGGGGTGTATGGCAAAACCATCAGGGAGACTGGATGTCTGGGTTAGTTCTGGGGTTAAGATGACACCCAATAAAGAAATCCTCCTTGCTCCCATGTGTTGGTATGCTTTGGTTTAATGTAAGAGCGTTTTGGGGTTTTTTTAGGTATCAAAGGTACTCTCACTTGAGGGAATGATCAAACCAGTGCTGTTTTCTTACAATATCTGAAGTCTAGAGGACATCTGCTTCCACAGGATGATTTTAATCATCACTGTTGAACCTGGATGACAGCACTGGTCAGATGTTACAACAAAAGGTCAGTGGTGTGAGTGTTGCAGTTCTGGTAATGGGCTTCTACTCAGTAGCCTTTTGTCTTTTACTTTTTGCCCTATGCTGAGAGAGGAAGTCAGGAACTGGCTTGGCTTCTTTACTCCTAAAACACCACATGAAAATCTTGAACTTAGGTAGTTTATATATAGAAAAATAAGAGTATCTCCTCTTACATCTCACTTGACAGTGAATGAGGAGGAGAAGGAGGAAAAATGAAGTTCACCAGTCACTTGGGATGTGCCTTTCCTATGCGTTCCGCCACAGCCTTGAGGATATAGGCAGAGGGCAGCTTAGGTTTTTTATCCTAAAGATAATAGGATCTTAGTCACACATCTTAGTGGGTTAATAAGATTTTTGTGCATTGGTTTGTAATATGCTTTGACTTTCCCCTCCTTGTGAGGTAGCTTCTTGATAAAATATATGCCAGGGGAAAGAGGAGATGTGAAGTACAAGTTACTGTCCTGCCCCCTGACTTTAAGAGATGAACCCTCTGCAGCAGACAGACATGAAGCTTTCTTTTTATTTTATAAGTAGGAGGCAGCAAACATACTTAAAAACTATAGCAAAGGAAATGTAAGACTCAAGTTTTAAGGGGAAGGAAAGGTGTAAAGAGCAATAAAGAGCTTTCTAAAGAATAAAAACCTTGATTTTTAAAATTTTTTTTTAAGCTTGAGGGGACTGTCATTTTGGCCACAGTGCTGCTAAATGTATTGCCTTATATATATTAGTTATAAATAGTATGGCTGATTACAAGATGGAATGATTAACTTCTGTTGGACATACTTTGACGTAATAGCCACAATTTCAGTTTTTCTGTGAGAATGTGAACGTGCAGCTTGAAAGTTTGTGTGATCTCCTTCGTGAGGAAATTTTCATCAGTGCTGCAGGTCAGTAGATGTTCTCAGTTTCCCAAAGCGTTGTTTTGCCAAAACAAATTTCATGGGGATCCCAGGTGGGAATGCAGAAACAGGTGGGTGCAGCTTTCCAAGGTGCCATCCCTTTACACTGTTGTTGTATTGATGCTTGTGCTTGTCCTGCCCTGGCTTGCTGTCAGAGTTGATGACAGCCATGGGAGCTGTTTCATCTTTAGCTGGTGGCTGTAAATTGGATGGGGGTAGTGTGAAGAAAAAAAGAAATAACCTGTAATTCATGTTTTGATGACAGGGTTCTGTGTGTCTGATTGGTTTGTTTTTATTCCCCAAAAGAACTAGGGGAAGAAACTTACTTTGTATATATCTTCATTTAACAAGTTGTTTTGACTAAATCCTCTTCTCTTTGCTAAAACGCAACAGTTTTCATTCTGACAGCATCAACCTGTTTTATAGAATATAGAGCCCCAGTGAGAATAGACCTTTAACAGCAATTTATATCCCAAGTCTGAAATGTGCACTTTATGTCTGTTATGATCCCTGGGTGCCTGTTATGGGATTACTCACATCTTACCATCCTAAGTTTCTTTCCATAAACAAATGAAACCTTTGAAGTCTGAGGTTCAAGGAATATGCTCTGATGAAGCATGGTTTAACAGCTCCTTGGGGAGAAAGAGAGAAGGTGGGACAGTGAAGAATTGATGATCCATTAACTGTTTAAATTTCCCACCTTGAATTATTGACAACATGTGACATTACAGCTTTACAAATTACTGTCTATAAACAGCTTGGAAAATACGACCTTTGCATTACAACTGGTCTCAGGATGCCTTCCAGCTTCATACAAAGAGCTGCTGATGGCATATTTTGTTGCAGCTGGAGTGGGTGGAAGAATGCAGGGAACTGAGGAACTTCTCTTGTCTAATCAGGCATATGTTATAATTTGTCAAATGGCAGAATGTACTCAGTGATGGTTGAAATATCTCTGTTTGAGACTGGGCTCACTCTGGCGTTTTGGAGTCATCTAATTTTCAGTAATAAAGACATCTAATTAGTTAAGGTTAGTTGTCCTTACCTTCTGCCCTCTTTCTAGAGCAAGGAGACACTAGAAAGCCATGTGTTATTCTAACTCCTATTTCCTGGCCTGTGGAGTCCAGGCTGAATGGATGGTTTGTCCTATTTGTTCATGGCAAACCAAGTTCACTAAATTCTTGCTTTGTGTTGTTGTTCATGTGATTAACACACAAAGTAAGTATTGTGCTGAATTTGGCCCTGAGATTTCTGCTGATTTGGGAGAAGCTGAGAACACAAGGGCTTGATTTTTCATCCTCTTCTTATCACTATTGAGGGGTAACAAGTCACTAAGTTAGTGCTGGCAGCCAGAGAGCTCTAAGGCACTTTCTGAATCTTAGGCCTGATCTGAATTAATTTCTAATTTAGCTCCATTAACAGGGGGTTTCCATAAGATGACACCTACCAAGTTTGTCAGTGGTGATGCATTTTATTATCATTTTAAGTGTAAGATGCATAGGGAATGGTAGAGAGTGTTTTGGGATGAACAGGTGTTTGGAAGAATAGATGTCCCCAACACAGTGCAGCAAAAGACTGTGCAGAATAAAAATCATCTTTACACCAGACTTGTTTGTTTTCTCAGTTTCTGAAAAACATATCTTGTGTCTTTTAAAGCAGTGTTGTTCATCACTGACTGAAGATCAGTCAGAAAAATCTATGTTATGGGTGGACGCAAAATCCAGTAGGATTACAAGAAGGGGAATAGAAAGCTTTGGCTCGTCCTTTTAGAGCTAGACAGGGGGGAGGCTGTGATTTAACATTAGAGCAGGTCAGGACCTTATGAAGCCACCTCTTCCTCTGTTAAGAGGACAGGGAAGAATGATTTCAAGAGTGAAGACCAAGGGGTTCATCAGAATAAGTATTCCCACCCTACCTCCCATAACAAACTCTCTTGAGCTCTCTGTGCTTGATGTTTGTAATAAAACCAACTTACATCACAGAGCTCTTGCAAGGAGTGATCAATCAATTAATGTTTTCCAGGCACTTTTGTGACCTAAAGACAAAAGGCACCTTATGGTCTTAAGTTTCACTACCCCTGCTGCCTCAGGATGAAAGTTTTACCTTAGAGATCCAATTTCTCCCCTGGAGTGGGAGGGAGGTAGTCTATTATTCAAGGATATCATCCTTATCTCTGTTGTAGTTGCCTTGTGGCCATGCAACATCACTCAGTAATACTGTCAAGTATTATCTTTTGCTTGTGCCAGAGTGCTAAACAGTGATTTATTGCTTGAATACACAACGCTTTCATGAAAATGATTTGTTGAAACAATAGTAAAGTGCTAAATAAATTATTCATTGAATGCTAATTTTTCACTTTTATATTCTGTAGCGAGCCCCAGAATAAACAATGTGGATGTTGTATAAATCCCGGGTTTTTGATTGTGTATATCCCCCACCCCCAGTCTTTCCCCCAGGACATGGTTCTTTTCCCAAGGATAAGTATCTTCAGCCTTTCTCACCTTGGTTGCTTTTTGGGATATTTTTCCTCTTCATGCTTTCTTCAGTTAGAGTTGGGTGAATATGTTCAAGTAGAAGCTTGGATTACTCGTTTGGGGAAAAACTCTGTTTGGAGTTCGTGAGTATTTCCAAATTCTTTAGGAACTTCTGGTTCTTAACCAGAAAGGCACCACCATAAATAGAACTTACAAAGTAGGATCCTAGTGGCTGACTGGCATATTTTCATAAAGTCTTTTCTTGCATATTCCCTCTTTTTCTGAGTGTTGTGTGCTGCTGTATTTTAGCTGCCACTGGCTGTGCTGCAGTCCTAGTTTGCAGATGCAATCAGGTGTCTGAGAAGCTCCTCAGAAGGAAGTTTTTACTTGTAGATCTGCTGGCTTTCCAAATTTCCTTCAGAAATGGTTTCTCAGCACTTGAAATCTTTGTCCCTTGGCAAAGCCTGGAGCCTCTGGAATGTTTCTGAGTGTTTCAATAGCAAGCCAGGAGCAGGCCAGGCACAGAACAGCAAAGTGCTTTTCTCCACTTGACCCTTCCACCCTTTCTGGGTGTCCACTCCAAATCACTGGCAGTGACTGCATATTTAAGCACAAGCTGCTGATTGGCAGTGAATATAATGGGGCATAAGAGAAGAATTTTCTTTCCAAGTAGTTTAGGGCTTTACCCTCCTCTGGTCTTAATTCTGAAATAATCCCCTAACGGCCTGTGTGGGTATTCAGTGAAATGAATAAACAGAAGACTACATTTCCCTCTTGAAACATGCACAGAGCTCTCATGCTGATGGCTTTTAAGCATCAATGCAATTATAGTGTGTAATCGATTCTCTCTATACCAGCTTTTGTCTTCCAGAATGAAACCCTGTCTCCTTCATAATTATTTGCCTTTGTATTAAAACATTTCAAGATGACAGGACGTCTGTTCCATTGTTTTTGTCCTCCTTCCCATCTTTCCTGCCTAATTCTGCCACTGGAAGAAATTCGGTTGTTACATTTGCTTAGAAACCCAAGTATCTCTGGGTTTTTTTTCCCTACAGTAATTTACTCCGTAGATTTTCCTTTTGCTCCTTTTAATTTATTGGATTTGTGTTTGGTTTTTCTGGTTTAGTTAATCATGTTTGGAGCTGCTCAGAAATATTTCCATGAAGCAGATTCTTATTGAATGAAAGGGGAATTTGTGAAAAGGGATTTCAGTGTGGAAAAAAAGGACTCAGAGTGGGGAATTAATTCCACTTTATAAGTTAATCAGCATGTCAGTGGCCAAGGTGTTTTTCTGGAATGTGATAGGCCTAAGTTTGGGTCCTTTTCAAAACCAGGAGAAGCAGTAGCTCAGTGTCTTGACCTTTGGGCTTTAGCTATTACAGTTTCCTTTTCTCTGCTTTGGTGGTGGTAGTATTTTAAATTCTTTTCAGACTGTAACAAATTTCTGTTTCATCCTGATGACAGGCGTGAAGATTGGGACCATCTTTAAAAAGTTTAAGGGAGAAAGATGCTGTATTTTGCCTCTCTTTATAATAATTTGTGTTCCTGTCTATTTTAAAAGTTGTCACCATGCCAGGGACCCCTATAAGCTGAGTATAATAGAAACTGCCATACATCTTGCTCTACTGATTGAATTATACAAGATTAAGAAAGGAAATACTGGTATCTGTGTTTGGCAAACATTGAATTTCTGGCCTACAGGTGGTTTTTATAGATGCCAAAAATAGGAATAACTATAAACAAATTTATATAACCTCATGACTCCTAAAGCTACCTATGGTAGCTATAAGAGCAAAAGAATTGGCCATATTCTCTCTTAAGTGGCTAAAATTGTATACCTGGGAAAAGTTGCACAAACATTTCTACATACAGTGTTATTTAATTGACCTCAATGCACATTTTTTTCCCTGAACTTCTGTCTCCCCTTGAGCTCATAGTAAATTTTCAGTATCCACAAAATGCAGTGGGAATGACCTTCCCTACTCATATATACATAATATTTTTAAACTCCCAGTTTTGCTTGGTCCTGTATGCTGGAAACTAGTGAATAATAAATTCAGTACACTCGTGACTTTACAGATGTCTTTAATATCTCCTTTGTCTCTTTCTTGGATTGATAGTTGGAGTAATTTCTCACTAAAAAAAGGTCATTCCACATATTTTATCATCCTTGATTGCTCTCTCTGATCCTTTATTATTAGGCACAATAGTTGCAATAGTTTTTGAATTAGGAAGAGTGTAATCTGCTGATTCTGGAAGTTATTAAGGGGAAGAGCGACTGTCTACACGGACAGTTTTTAATGCTTTCTCTCTAAACTTTTGTTGCTCGTGCCACAGGTGGCATGCTGGGCCATATCAGGCCTTTTTTTCTGTTCATTGGTGGATGCAGAAAAATTAAGAAATTTTATTTTATGGGTTCTTTGTAACAGAGATTGGTGAAATGGAGAGTTGGTAGTTTAGCTGTGTAACCATGTGTAACACTGTACTTGTCTGTCATTGCACCCCTGTTGATCTGCAGACCATGTGGAAAGCAAATCACAAAATCTTCATGACTCCATAGTTCTTGCTACTTGAGTACTTGATAGAGTCCCTGATACTGCTAGCTGGTAAAAAATTGCTAAAAATAATATGAAGGACAAGATTTGTATAAGTAATTTGCCCCAAATAATGAGTTCTCTCAAATTTGGGGTTTTTTTAATTCATGAGCAGCCTGTAAAGTTCTCAGTTGTGAATTATTCAGGCTTATTTGTGAATTTATTTGAAAACATTTCCTCACATAGCTGTCTCACCAAACAGTTCATTGAGAATATTCCTGTGTTCTGGTTGTGCTCCCCCTTATTTACAGTCCCAGGGTTCTGGGTGGTATTGGGAAAGTAGAGATTAAGAAGGGAACAGATAGGTGCCCAATTATTTCCAGTTTTTGAATGTGCACACTCTCAAACACAACAGCCTGAGAATGATGGTTTATTGACGCATAATGCATAGAAAACTTCAAGTTCTTTAGTCTCCTGCTCAATTTTAGCAGAGCAGCAAGCTTGTGAAAACTTAATTTAGTGCTTCTTTGTTATTGACTTACGTTCCTGTTAAGTAGGCGATGGAAAGGATCTCTAGAGTTTAATAAGGGATTCATGGATCACTGCACATTGAGGTGTACTTAAACTGTCTTGATTGTGCTTGGATATGTGTTCCTCTCTTCCCAATTAGAAGGCAGCGTGACTGTTTCATCAGGAGAGTCTTGCAAAGGTATTTACACCATTAAATCTAGCTACCGTTTTTTACATAGCTGTGTGTAAAATATTGCGATACTTCATTAACAAATGAGTTATATTGCAGACTGCCTGTCTCTGTGTGAGGCAGGGCCTATGACTAAACCTTTTCAGCTGGTAACAGCAGGGCAGCCAACCTGCACGTGTGCTTTGTTGAGTCCCAGAAGTGTTGCATGCTCCTTGCGTGAGTGGAAAGCACCACAGGAGGGGGAAGACTCTTGCAACTGCTCTTTCCTGAAGCTGTGGCACATCCTGAGGATCAGCTCGTAGTGCAGAGTGTGGAGCTGGCACGTGACTGAAAGTAGATGCTTTCTGCTATGTCACTAGTTCTAATATGGAACTAAAGGTGGAATTCACGAAGACCCAGCTCGGTTCTCTTATGCTGGAAATTAATATGCTCCCAAGGCATAGAAGATAGCAGCTTGAGATGTTAAAATCCATGTTCTGGATAAGGAGTCAGGACAGAATAGCATCCTGAGGGTTTTCTTTGGGTTGCAAGGGTGGCAGGGTGAACTTTAAGTTCCCTTAAGCAGAGACTGAACTTTAAGTCCCTTACTATGCAGTCAGAATGTTAAGGCCCTTAAGGCTATTTAGAATTAATAACTGATACAATTAAGTTCGCTAGATATATTTCCTATGGCACCTGGAGAATCTCTCTGCCAATTTTGAATTAGTACCTGATTTAATTTTCCTTAAAACAAAAAGGGGGAATTGTGAATGCTGAAAGCATGGGTGCAGAAAGACTTCTCAGCTTTCTGCCAGTGTCTGTGAGAAAGCTCTGCTTTCCCAAGGACGCTACGGGAAAACAGTTGAGAGATTTTGTAAACTATGGAACCGTTATTGATACTAAGGAGGAAATATCTGAAGTAAGTGTTATTGGGTTCAGCCAATCCCTCCGAGGGGTGGCTGGTCAGTGAACCAATGACCTTATGCCAGTCCAGCGTGCTAAGGTATATAAGCGAATTTGAAAGTTAATAAAGTGTCGGTTCTACATCACTAAACCGTCCGTGTCGTTCCTCGGTCTCTGCTCGCGAGCGACAGCAGGGTGCAGGGGAACCTTCCTTTTTTTTTTTTCTCCTGGGATTTCAATGGTCGAAAGGAGATGTCTGATCACCACATCTGCAGTCCTCCCAAGAAACTGATTTAGAAAGCTGCTGTAAGTGGCTAGCAATCAAGTACTAGAAATACTTTATCAAAAATACCACTTCCAAATGATTCCAATGAAGTGTTGATGAGCAGTCTGTGCTCAACTCATGCTGAGAGCTGACGGTGTGCAAGTCAGGAAAGTAGACTAATAAGTACATGGTTTTAGTGCTGTGGATTATCCCAGGACAGCTTCAGCCTTGACTGAAATGCATGCAAAACTACATGAAAAGCATCAAAGTCTGAAAACATTGAAGTAGAAGTTCTGGTTTTGCCTTCGTAAGGAAAGCCTATTGTGATTTGAAATCAGCATTTGAATCCTGTAGGATTCCAGGCCCCCATGTAGGGGCCATCTTTCTGGCACAGGGTTAGGTCAGTCTAGAGGTAACATTGTAAAATTCAGGGCTCAAGAAACTACAGTGAACACCTTTAGAAATTTGATCATGATGTTCTGTTTGAAAAAAAAATTATCACTACAAAGCAATGAAAGTGTTTGTTATGAATTTAGACCCTGTTGTGCTGTGTAAGGTGGGAAGTGCTTGCTGAGAGGGCCTGGGGGTAGTGATGGGAATACCTCTGATAAAATGTATTGAAGATAAGAGCTATGTTGGTGTAAATGAACTTGAGTTGGATTATCACAGACCAGGTTGTGTAGTGGGTCTTTAATAATGGTTGTCAAACCTTGAGCACAGTGATTGTTGTAGTCCGTGTCCTTTTTAGCTGGGCTTGTATGGACATCTTTTGACATGGTACTCAGGTAGCATTCCCAGGAGTAAATTTGCCGTGGTCAGTGAGTACTGGGGAGTGTTACAGCTGCCTGCCCCAGTGTGCTGAGAGTTCCTCAATGCTGGTTTCTGTGTAGCTGTGGCTGATTTGCTTTGAGGACACACATCATGACCCCAGATGAGTTACATGGGCACAGAGTGCAGCCTGTCACTTCCTTCCCAGTGTGTTACGAACCTGATCAGTAGCAGTGTGCAGACTTTCACTACCTTCCTTGCCAGCTAGTTCAGCACTGTTTGATGAGAGAAATAGTTTTTGCCAGGGGGGAAAAGTCAGTTTAAATGTAACCATTTAATTACATTTGGAATTTGCACTGCAGTAAAGGACAAATTCTGGCTGATATCCTGAGGGAGCCTTGCTAGAAGGATTTACAGAGTAGCTGAAAACAGGGTCAAGACAAAGATCTAAGCCAGGTGTAAACCTGGGTCAGAAGTGCAAGGAAGGATATAGTGAGACAGAGGGGATCAGTTGGTCATAAGCCAAGGTAGGTGTGGGAAAAATTTAGCCATGTTTGCCCTACAATTTCTCCTGTTTCTGAAAACAAAGATCCTCTTAGGGCCTAACCGGGCAAGTTCACAGAGCAGTCTTTTCTGCCCAGACACTGATTTATGTTTTGAAACCTACAGATGGTCCTTCACATCCCAAGTCTTGAAAAGCAGTATGGGTCAGGAGTGATTAACAAAGTATGTTTTCTTTGAAAATGCATTTATGGTTTGAAGAAAGACATGATGGTGTCCAAGGCGCAAGTGCCTAGTCCTTCCTAGAACAGCCACTGGGGACTGATTTCCTTTGGGAAATGATGGGCCAGGTTTAAGTACCTCTTTTGTCAGTCTGTCTTCCCAGGTGTCTGTTTCTTGCACTTTGTGCAAAAAAAACCCCAGTTTTAGTGCTCTATCTCCAGTAGGTGCACTCACTGGGGATGTGGTAAACACAGGATCAAATCTCTTTTGCTCTGAGCTGTCAGTGCAGAAGTGATAAACTTTTGTCTCTCCTCTTGCCCACCTGCTATGGCAGAATAATCCACTTCAAGTGCTGATCCTAATGAATAACAGACTTTCTGAAGCCTTGTATTTCTATGCAAGAGGAAGGGTTATCTGTATTCACAGCAGAGCTGGAATAAGACTGAATTTTTAGCTCCTTTTCATTCTATTTCTAGTTTGCTTCCTTTTTTGCTTCTCGCTCTTGTTAGCTTGCATTGATTGGTAAGTGGTAAAAGAGGGAGAAAAACACACAGTCCCAGAAAGCAAAAACAAGGCAAGAAATGAAGAAAAGGCGAGACACTATTTTCATTTCATTACTGTGCTTCTTCACAGCCCCTATTTTGACATTTAGAACAACATAATATGCATCTCTGTTCATTAGGTTCCTCAGTACTACACGGTGACAGCCACGGAGACTGGGGGAAAAAAAAGACAGAGAAACAATCTTAAACGTGAACTAACCTTTTCAGGCTAAATAACAAAGAAATGAGAACAGCAAAGGAGAAAAATGATTCCTGAAAAAGTAAATATATCCAAAATCATGGCCTTGAATAGGTTACTCAAGTATCATTACTATGGGGAAAAAAGAAGAGTGTCTTCTAGGGCAGAAATAACTAATTTTCTGCCCAATGATTAATTTCTTTTGTACATATATGCTTGAGCAGATCTATTACTGGTATTTGAACCATAGTAAATGACACAAGGAGACTGCTGAAACCATGGATAATCTTAAAGGCATTTGGCAGCTGATACAGATCCTCAAAAATTAAAAAGCATCTAATAGAAAATCTCTTACGTGTTTTTGTAGTAGGGTATCTGCACCAAGTAGAGATACCTAAGGTGCTAATCCAGAAGCTGGTGCATGTGTACACCACAGCATGGTGTCAAATACAGGTATTATCTTGGGAATGGTACATGCTAAGATTTTATCCTAAATTTACTAAGACATCAGGATATAACAATATTGCTTAGGGTTCTTGATGTAGCTAGTCAGTAAGTGACATGTGTGTTTGGATGGGTCCAGGGATGCCTCTGCAGGGAGGGTTGTTAGAGCTATATCAAAAAGAATTTTGATGGAATGCAGCTGGCTTTCTTCCCCCATCAGTTCCAAGAGCACTACAGAACTTTAAGATGGTGTGGATTTTACTGAAATTTCTCAAGGAAGAATAAAGAACAAAAGAGACATTTCAGCCCTCTGGAGGAGAAATATTTTGATTTCTCCTATTGGCACTTTTAATTTTTTTTTCATTTAATATTCTTTTTGGGATGTCAATTACAATTTTTCTCCCCTCAAATGATGAGATTAAAATTCTCAGTGGAGTTTTCTTTCATGGCTGTTTTAAGATTTGTAAATTTGCCTCACTTGGGAGTAAGTAAAAATCTGAGTATTTTAGGAAAAATAATTCTCAGTCTAGTTAGCACCAGTAATTACACACTCCTGATCTCACTATTCCATAAAATTATCCTGGTTCTAATTCCTGGATTTTACAGATGGGGAAAATGTTTCTTGATTCTTGTATGATCTTCCCCAAGGGAGAAGTGGCAGTGGCCAGTGGCAAAGAACAGGGAGAAAATCACACTGCTTTTCCTGTTTATTCTTCCCAGTTTCTATGCCTGCTCTCTTCAGGTCTGCTTCTAAAACTACCAGATGTCAAAATATTAATTGGGGGAAACATTCATTAGTCATTTAGATCTCTGGTAGCTCTGGCAGGTGGAGCAGGAGAGGGACAAGAGGAGAGAAGAGGACTTGGAAAGAGATATAAGGAACTGTGCAGCTGCTTTGCAGGTCCCAGGGAGGCTCAAAGCTGAGGGTTTGTGCAACTCCCACATGGTGTCCCCAAACAGGCTGGCACTGAGCATCGTGGAGCTCACTGCTACCTTTCACTGGGGTGTTATTCACAAAGGCTTTATGTGCACACCCCATCCCCTTCATCTTCCCCCCTTGATTTTTATGTACTTGCTAAGTAGGGGATTTGCAGACCTGTTCAGCGGGTGCTGTGAGGGATGGCAGTGACACAGCTCTGTATCTGCAGCAGACAGCTGCCCTGCTGTGATTGATAAGCATTCCTGGGAGGGTGGAGATTGAAATTTAGGACTTACAAAGCCCTGATTCACACAAACCTTGGCATAGAACCTGTACCCACCCCGGCTCTGGCTTCTGCCCCGGCTGGGGCTTCCCATCTTGGCTGACTCTTCAAAGAGGGACCTGCCAGGAGAGAGGGAAGCTCCTCCCTGCCAGCACTGGGGTTTTGGAGAGCAGAGGGGATATCTGTGTCAGGGCACCCTGGGGAGCAGAGGGGGATTGTGGCTGTTGTGTGAGTTTCCCTGTGAGCTGCACATGAGCTGTGTTCGTGCAGATAGGAAATGCTTTGGGCAGCCCTTCTCCATGCTAGGAGTGATTTGGGATTTGTGCTGTAGAAAGAGATGTCTTGTCAGAGGTGTGTTCTCTGCCCCCTATGCCTTCCTGTCTTGCAGTAACTGTGCTCCCTTAGCTGCCAAATCAGCTCTTTCTGCTGTCTCACATGCTGAGCGTACCAGAAGGAGACAATTCCCGCTATGGCTGTTTCAGAGCTATCGGTGTGTAGGAGGTAGATGGGCTGTTGGCTTTGGAAAAGGCAGTGGTGAGGTCTGTTCCTCCCCATGTGGCAATTCCTGTGCCGTGCTGGTGCCAGCTGGCACTGGGCTGATGGGCACTGAACTTCCTACAGTCCTTTGCTGCTCTGCCAAACTGCTTGAAGTTGGCAGTTTTATCCAGAGACCGGGGGATTGGGTGTCTGTGAGCCTCATTTCTTAGGAACCCAGGCTGAAAATAATAAGAGGTGTATAGATCAGAGGTTTTGTCAGATAAGAGTTGGGTCTCTAATTTACTGCGGTTTTAATGGGATAGGGAGGAGGATAAGATATACAGTCACCTGGCAGGGAGACATGCAAAAGAAATTAATAGCAATAGTAATGGTCTGGTAGTTTGTCCCAAATGTAGATCTTGTTAAAGAAGCCCATCATCTTGAAAGTCAGAAATTATTTTTTGAAGACACTAACAAAAGAGCTGGGCTGAAATCTTTTGCTGGAAATTCTTTTTGCTAAAATTGCTTTCCTCCCCTTGGTAAGATAATTTTATTCTAGAAGTGCCTGTTTTGGCAGGAGGGAAAAGCTGTTTATCAAAAGAGCTAATAAAAGTCATAAACTTGGAAACACTTCCATTCTGTCTAAACCGAAAACTTTTCGCTGGAGTTATAGGAACATTGGTTGTTACAGATATTTGGAGGTCCACAGTTCAACCTCTTACTGAAGGCAGTGTTATCACCAGCTGTAGATTAGGTCAGCCATGACTTTGTCTAGCCAGGTGTTAAGAAACTCCAAGCATGGAGGCTTTACAGATGTTCTGTGTAGTCTGTCCCAGTGTTGAACTGTTATCCTTATTGAGATTTTTCCTGATGTCCAGCCTGAGTCTCCCAAGTTAAAACTGGTGATCATTTGCTTGTGTCAAGTCATCTGCTGCACCCAGAAAGTGTTTGACTGGAGACAGGCCAGTGGGTTATCTGTGCACCACAGCTGTGAAAAGGATCAGCAGCTTCAGTGTCTGTGAAACAGAGCAGAAAATATTCACTATTTCTACTGCATACAAGATCTTGTCTTGTATCCTGAAACTTTGTCTAGGCCTGAACTCATTCCCACTGCGCTCTGCCTCCTGGGGTTAAGGGAAGAACCTGTTGGCAATGTCACGCAGAGGAGCTGAGCAAAAAAAGGTCCAATTGCCTCAACATACATCTCTGCAAATTCTGTCCATGTCAGTTTAGGCAAATGCTTTTAACTATTCATTCAATTATGTTAAGCACCCATTAAAGGAATCCTAAGCCCTCCCCGGGGTCATTTCAGTTCTGTGAGATTGTAATTGTTTGAGACTAACCATGATTTCTTCTTTTGCCTTTAGGTGATTCTAATTCTGACAAAGCTGTATGACTACAACCTGGGAAGCATCACAGAGAGCTCTCTTTGGAGGTATGGAGATAAATTGAGTTAATAATTACCACCTTACTTAAATAGGAAAAGCCTGATACAATTCTTTTATTGAATTTAATTGGATTTCTTTAAAAGTGCTGGAAGGTTTCTAGCTAAACCCTCTCTCACTCCTTTTCTTTCATACTCAAGGACAAAAGGGCTGAAGTCTGATTGTCTTGTCTCAGCTAGATAAGGTACTTCGTGGTTATGCTGTCTTTTGATTTCCCCTTTCCCATCTTACTCAGATTGAAATCAGCCATTCGGTTTACTTTCGGGAGAACTGAGCAGCCTAAAGTCCTTGTTTATAATGAAGGATCTCATGGCTGGTCTGCCCAAATGATCCTTAAGAAAAGCCAGTGCTGCTGAGCCTGGGGGAATACCTATGAGTGAGTATTCAATGTCTGTTGATTAGAACTGATGGGATTAGTACTAGATAATTGATTTCCACTTGTGTGAATTTGACTGCCGGACCAATTTATAGGGAATGTTTTGATACTTTCATGATTTAAAAGCATATCATGCACTGTGTGAACCAAAGGAAAGAGCTGGGTCATGAACAATTTCTTCAGGCAGTTATTTGGATTCAATGGGAGCAGATGGTGCCTGTTTTTATTTCTCTGAAAAATTAATCTAAGAGGTGTTCCCTCTTTCACATGTCCCTGGTACTACTTTCATGAGCTGAAAGGGAGGTTTTCTCATGGTTTCATCTGTGAAACTGGTGGGAAGTTTAGGAGTTTTGTATGCAGGTCAGTGATGAAGGTGGATAGGCTACTGGCAGGATAGAAGAAAACTTTGGGTATTTGAAAGTAAAACTTCTTGTTAGAACAAACTTGTTTTAATAAACTTGTATAGGAAAGGGATTTTCTTTTCTAAGGGAGAATTTCGGGACAGAAGTAGAACAAATAACCTTTTTGCTCAGGAGCTGAACAGGTTTTAATAGAATGACAGAGGGATTTGACATGAAATATATTCTGAACTCAGGCTATTGCTTCACCCACTGGCCTGAAAAAATAAAACAAAACCAAAAGTAAGCAAACAGACTAAAACTTAAAGAAACACAGTACTTCTGGGATTTATCCTTAGCAGTAACAGGAATACTCAAAAGTGTTAGGATTTTGTGGGGTTGAAGAAATGGTTTTTCATCCTGCTATGGGAGGTTAATCAATGTTTTCATTTCATACACCTGGCTGCCATGACTTTCTGTTCCTTTATATTTAATATGGTGTGTGCACACATAAAGGGTCTTTCAGGACTGTGGCTTTGGCAATGTTTTTCTAAAGGGAGTTTGTGCTAGATTGTTTAATTTCTCAATGGTTTTGAAAAAGAATATTCATAAATATGAAAATTATTTCCATTTTCTCTGACGACCCTAAGTCATTTCACCCTGAGAAATACTCAGCTCTCTTTTGTCAGTCGTTGCAGAAGATGTAGCATTTCAGCATGCAAAGACACCTCCTTCCCCATTGCTGGCAGTGCTGAAGATCTGCTTATGTGATGCAGGATTGTGTTGAGATACTATTTTCTGACTGAAACTAGGACAGCCACATCAGAGTGGAAAGCACACTTCCTGATGAGATGGATGAATGCAGCACAAAATTGTGCTGATGACCTTACGCTCTTTTCTCTTTCTGGTTTCCGTGCAGCATTCCACAATGGCATAAAATTTTGCCCTGATTAAAAAGGGAGGGACTGCATGGATGTCACTGGAGAATGTAACAGATAGCTGGGACCTCAGCAGTGCAGCAGTCCTAGAGTGAGTGCAGGGCACTTTTCCTGACCTCAGGCAGTCCTAGTGTCAGAATGTGATTAACAACATAAAAATAGCATGATTGTTTCCTCTAGTCTGGAATTCTATTACCAAAAGTTGTGTAAGAAAAAGTAAAAATCTGAGTATTTGATGAAAAACAATTCTCAGTCTGTTTAGCACCAGTTTCTTGATTCTTGTATGATCTTCCCCAAGGGTACCTCAGCCAGTGGCAAAGAACAGGGAGAAAATCACACTGCTTTTCCTGTTTATTCTTCCCAGTTTCTATGCCTGCTCTCTTCAGGTCTGCTTCTGAAACTACTAGATATCAAAATACTGACTGGGGGGGTAAACATTCATTAGTCATTTAGATCTCTGGTAGCTGTGGCAAGCAGAGCAGGAGAGGGACAAGAGGAGAGAAGAGGACTTGGAAAGAGATATAAGGAACTGTGCAGCTGCTTTTCAGGTCCTAGGGAGGCTCAAAGCTGAGGGTATGTGCAACTGCCACATGATGTCCCCAAACAGGCTGGCACCAAGACCATATGAAAATTATTATCATATCTGATACTTCCTTCTAGTATTATACTAGCATTCATTCTTAAGGTTTAAGTTATCCTCAGCCTTCAGTGTAAGGTCTATGAGGAGCTTAATAATTTTCTTTTTGTTTAAGTACATATCAGAGGATTAATATTCTATGAGCTGACATATTTCAATATCTTTTGGAGTGTGTTAAATTTTTTAGTACCTGTGACATTTCCAAACAAGGAATTCCATAAATTATTTGAGGAACCACTTGTCTTACTTTGAACCCTCAGCTTCACTTGGCATGGGACACTTGTCAGGATTTGATTGCACTTGTATGGCCAACCATCCAGAACCCCTGGGCAAGTGCTTTGAACTGGGAAATGCTGGAGAACCAGAATCAGCCCACTTGTCTTTCCAGGGCTCCGTTATTCGTGATTGGCTCTTCAGTGCTCATGGCTGCTCTGGAAGCTGCCAGTGCATTTCCTTGTATTTCCTTCTATCCTGTGACCTCCAACAAGCCCTTGGTGGTTACACTGTGCTCTGTCCAGCATCTGGCTCTGCTGTTAGATCCCCCCTCAACACGTGGGCATGCCTTCAGGTCACTGATAAATTTGCCTATGAAGATCCTGGGACAGCTTCTCTGTTCTTAATGTGATGGAAGGAAATGGCGAGGTGGGCATATCTTATTATTCTATGTACCTGGAAGAGATTATTAGCTGTTGCTCCTCCTGGCTGCTTAAGTGACATGTTAATTTAAATCTCCCTGTGTGTTTCAAAAGGATAGAAAAAAACCACATTTGAGAGAAGGGGTGAAACGTACCTTGCAATTTATTTCATGCCTCTGGGTTTCGTTCTGGAGAATGGAAGAAAACATCATCTTATGTCAGGTTTGCTTTCTGGTATCAGGAGTTCTTTTTCTGAAGGATAGAGGAGAAAGATAGCTCTGCAGGTGCCCACAGCTGAAGAGGAATCTGTCTTGAATAACTGGCAAAGAAATACCACTCTTGCCTCCTGTGCTGAGTGCACTCTCAAAAGGTTGATGAGGGGCTGTAGAAGCACATCACTGACACAAGCCATTTGTGCAATAGCTGGTTATAAGCACTTCTGTCATTCCAAACTGTATTTGGGTGGTTTAAGCAGTCTTACTGATGGAACTGTAACCACCTATAACCCAACTATGCCACTGCCTACAGGATATGAATCTGTCCTCTCTATAAACACATTATTTCCTGCTAGGATTACATTTCTTTGTTATTTTTCAGCCAGTTTAACTACAGCTGGCTGCAACACTAAGAGATGGAGATCATCCCACTAAAACTACTGATGAATTAAAAGACCACTGGTGACAGACATGAAGGGATGAAATACAGTTAGAGAAATGAGACAGGGAGAATCTATCTAGATTGGTTAGGCTCTGTGTGCACTGAGCTTTGTATGGCAGGTGAACTGCTGCTTCTGTACATGGTAAATGAAATCTTGCATCAGGCTGGGCCTGAATTGAATTATGCTGTTATCCTCTCAGCGGATTTTTCCACAGTTTTAGTTGAAAACTTTTTATTTAATTTTTGTTGTTCTTTTTATAGAAGAGAAAGAAAATGGAGGGGGAAAGATTATCTGTCACTGAGCAATTAACTGAGTGTATTGGATTTATTTCTCTTCCTCTCACACATATCTCTCAGATCAAAAAGAGGATTAAGCTATGAGAGTTAGGAGATGTTTTTTTACCACTGGAGTAAGATAAGCTTACATTTCAAATAAATAAAAATGTCAGAATAGTGCACATGGTATCCATGAGCTGTAGACAGCTGTGGGAGGACTAATCTTTTCCTGTTTGTGTAAATATGATGCTTTGGAAAGATGTGCGTGAGCGACACTTTCCCTCAGGACCTTGAGAGGCTGTCAAACCATGAGTGCTGCCTTTCACCTCTTTGCCTTCTTACTGCTCTGTATTTGGTCAGAAATGAGTAATTTCCTGGAACTTTATTTAAAAATAACAGTAATTAAACTTTCCTTTTCAGCCAGAAATTAGGAAGACGTAGAGTTTGCTTCGTGTGAGAGTGTTTTAAATCATAATCTGTTGCTGTGTTAGTTCTGGAAGTTATTGATGAAAATCTTAACACTCCAACATTTTGCCTGAACTCTGAGCTCCCTAGTTCAGGAGTGATTATCACTTCCAACCTGCCCTTCACTGCCTCTGGTTTCTGCATTAAGGAAGCTTCAGCACATATGCCATAAAGAAATCTCAAGGATGCTGAAAAATACTTACATTTCATGTAGATCTAGATTTAATTTTCCAGATGTAAAGTGGGGGTTGTTTATAGTTGCTATTTTTTCTTCATTCTTAAAGCTTAAAATGGATCTGTTTCTAGCTCTGTTTCTAGCTTTTAAATGGCTGTTTTGTTTAACCTTGAACTGCTGTTTTAACCCCCCATCAGTTTACTTACCCGTTCCTTCCACCACCACTGCTGCACATCATCCTGCAACTCTGTCCTTTCAAGAAGGGAATTTGGGTTGTAATCTAGAGAAGAGTCAGAGTTGACCCCAGCCCTGTGGCTGTAAATACTGAAGGTGTTTTGAAGCCTCCCGTGTTGATGTTTCTGCATGCAGTTTCCTGGCTCCTTGCCCTCTCTGTAGATCAGAACTGTAGCTACCCAGAACTGTCGATGTTTGTGGAGATTTTCTTCCCTGGAAAAGAGAGTTTTTGCAACAGGAGACTTGAATATTTGTCCATATTTGCTTACTTCTTTTTAGGAGAATTTCTAGGTTATGTCTCTTACTGCGTTCATCATTCTCCTGGACCTTTTATGCAGGTTCTTCTGTTTTGCAGATTGACCGTTTTCAACTCACATTTACCTTCTACTTGCTGAGCCACACTAATAAGGTCATAGTGTGTGGCTTAGTGTCACAGTGTATTCTGCAACAGCAGGTTAGGGTCTTTCAGCTGAAGTGGGTAGGAGAAGCAAATCCGTATGAGAGGAACTGAAAAAGTGAGGGGAAGGAAAGTCTCATTAAGCACATTTTAGCCAGCAGTTTTGTGGGAAAAAGGAACTTGAAAAGGACTATTTTAAAGGCTTTTATCTATAAATACAGTGTTCCAGTTGCTCAGTGTAAGTCACTTTCCTTAAATGAATATCAGAGCTTGATAAATGCTGCTACATTATCTCCTATGGGCCTTTAGTGAAATTGTAACAATGTCATTTCCTTGTGTCTTTTCCTTTAATCCTTTCTTCGTTTTCTCTCCTGCAAACGTAGGAACCTCTGGCTGGTCTGTGTATAGATGCTGGAGGGTGTCTGGGGGAGGGAAGAATGGGTTTGCACACTCAGCTGTTCCTGTAGGAAGCAGTATCTTCATATGGTTTGATCACAGTGGGAGATCTGCTTGCACTGCAAGTGGGCTTAGAACGTGGATTTTTATGCCCTGTGTGTGGAGCTCAGTGCAGCCTTTTTCTTGTGTGTGGGGGCACTCTGTTCAGCCACCAGGACCCCTAGGGACCTAACAGTTTCTATAGCTATCAATTTTGTACCTGAGAGGGCTCATTTTACCCTGGTGACTTACAGTAATAAAAACTTCTAGCACAGGCAACTCTTCTACTTGGTTGCCAAAGTTTCCTTGGATGTTCTTGCTGTTATCAAAACCAGCTCAAAGAAAGATGAAAGGTGGGAAAGGGGAACTGCCAACCAATCAAACAAAAAGTGCACCTAAAAACCCCCCAAATGACCTACCTAGGAAACAACCCACAGCAGATGCTTACTTTAGCAGGAAACTTAAATTTTATGGAATTTTACCAGTTTTACATTCCATAAAGAATAAGGGCTAGTAAAACTTTTGCATTTTGTGGCATATCATGTATGCTTGTCTAATCAATCTCATGTAAGTTCTTCCTTGACTTAGCTTGAAGAGTCATTCCCTGATATTATCGGTTGAGGATTTAGTGATGTGCTTCTCACTCCCTGCTCTGTGAGGATAAAATATTCAGCGCTAATGATGATGTAAATTTATTAAGCCTATTAAAAATGTGTTCTCTGTTGCAGCCAGTCATGAAATGTAGGAGTGTTATCAAGTAAATCAGAAAGAATCCAAATCCATTTTCTGCATGAAAGAAACATGTAAATCAAGATAATGAATATTAATGCTGACATACATTAGCAATATACTGTAAGTAACAAATGCACCAAGTTCATGCCACTTTATAGGCATACAGTGTTTCAATGTACTTTGTCATTCCTACTCTGCAAATTAGATGATGAACTTCCATATCTGTTTCCTAGGCTGTACCTGTTTGCTCAAATGATGTTGGTAAAACATAACAGAACTGTCTCTGGTTCTGGTCCACGGGGTTCATCCATCTGCTGTGGCTGTGTAATAACTGCAGACAAGCTAGACTGGAGCTGATGTCTAGGGGGAAAGACAAACCATACAGTACTTACCAGTTCATAAACAGAAAGCAAAACACCCTTTGTGTTCTGATATTTCCATTCCTTTTATACCTATGCAGTCCTTTTGCAGAGCTGGGTGAAATTGTACTCGTCTCTTCAGAGGGATATGTCCACTACAATCACCAGAAAGAAAAAGTGTATTTGGGGCTTAACTTGGGTTAACAAGAGAGCTAGTTCAGTTGAATGCATTATACTGGCTTGAGATCTGAACTTTAAGGTTTTCAGATTCAGGTCCCAAATATTTTTGCATCTGCACTTCAGGAACTATCCAGGAAAACAGCCAAAGTTTATTGTTACTGCAGAAAGAGCCAGGCATGTGTCATTAGGTCTTTATTGGAGGACTTAGTGAAGCACCTGGAAAAGATGTGCTGTAAAAATGCATATTTAAATATGTATCAATGGTATGTTTGTTGTGCAGCATAAACTGACTGCCATTTACACTGAAACATAGTGGCTCGCTTGGAAGTGTCCTTTTTTTTTTTCCTGATTTCTCTAACCTACCAAATAATAATTGGGCAAAGTTAAAAAGAACAAATAAAGCTCACAATTAATCAACTTGTGTCTTCAATAATGATAGCAAAGCTGGCTTTTGAGTGTGATGCTGCCAGTGGCTCCTGTGCCTGTGGAGGGGGGTGTGTGTGTGTCTAAGTAGGACATCAAGGCATGAGCTGTTCAGTAAGAAGGCACAGAGTCCTTTAGGAAGGCTGAAGTTATTGGGTGAGACTCCAGATCTGTGTGTGGACAGATTTGTTAGTGAATACTGTGCAGGTCACTGGCCCAGCTAGGGCAAGGAAGGGTCATTTTGCCCTTGTCATTAGGCTGTACCACTGAGGGCCTCTCTGTACTCAGCACTGTGAAAGTTTGTCCTTGTATGACAGGGACAACCTGAGGGAGACTCGATTCCTGGTGAGCAAGGAATTCATTTGCAGCTCCAGTTTCCCTTACGTAGGAGGAGGCATGGGGGAATTCAGGAACTTTTCTCTCCTGGCTGGCAGCTTCCTGCTGCTATTACACCAAGTCATTTCACTGGTGAGATGCATTAAGTGGCAGAGGAAGATGTGTCCTCATGATTATGAACATCACTTGTAATGTGCTCTAAACCAATACTGTGCTTTGCCAGTGGGAGGTAAAAAGCCCTCCTTTCACCCATTATTTTCCCCATCCCCCAAATGAGTTTCTTCTGCTAGAGAGTTGTATGAATTTCCCCAGCACGCATTTTAGTGTGCGCTGTGTAGTTGGGTGTGAAGATAAAATCTCTTTCCAATGATCTTGCAATCTAGATAGATGGGAGTATCTATGAGAGATGCTGAGTTGAAAAGGAATAGAAATTCAGAAACACCACATGTATTGTGCCTTAAATGACTTCATGAGGAGATAGAGACTGATATCTGATCTTTCTCCAAGGCAAATTTCCTGCAGAAAGTGTGTTGTTCATTCTACTAATGTACTTTTACTGCTGTATTTTATGGCTATGTACATATCTGTGTAGGTGTTCCTGTTAATTTTTTTCTGGTTTTCCTTCAAGCCTGAGCTGCTGGAGTTGGGTGGTTGCTCCGAATCTCAGCTTTTCTGTGGTAGGAGAAAGCCCCACTTCCTGGTTTTCACATAGTGAAGAGAGAATTGAATAGCTTCAATTGCTGTACAGATGGGAAAACCCAAACACAGATTCTTCACACTTGGTTCTTGAGAGCTCTTTTCTTAATTGCTTGAAGTATCTCAGCTGTGAAGACAAATCAGGATAAGATGGAAGTTGAATAAAAATGCGGTGGGTTCCTCCGTGAACTGAGCACATAGGTACCTCTTTGTCATACCAAATATGTTCAGATCACAGCTCTGGTCAGGCCAAGCAGAACCTTGAGACTGGCTTTCCTGAAAACCAGCTGAATGTTGGCTATTGGCTTATATGATTACACTGTCCAGCATTAAAAAAAACAAACAGACCTGTTCTGTTACTGAACTTCTGTTAGTGTTTACTTTTGATGAAATTGGAGGATTTTTTCTCCTTCACAGTTGTAATGCTACAAAGATGCTCTCCCTTCAGTTGGCAGAACAGGAACGAAGGAGACACCTCCTCAGAGTTAAGTGAGTGCTAAGTATTTCCCATCTATTAGGGAGAAACAAAGCTGGGTGGAAAGGACACAGAAAGAAGAGATGGCAGGTTCCTTGTCACTTATTAAGCTGCCAGTCTTCCCCAGCAGGCCCTGACTGCCTGTCTTGAGCTGCTGAGAGATTTTTGTTAAGCTGCAGCCTTTATAATCTGCACAGCACTCAGCTGCCAGTCTGATGGGCCCTGTAACCTCTGGGGAAAAAGGGATGCAGTCAAAATCAGGCCAGCAATATCTTTTTGTATTTGAATAGAAAATCTTTTTCAAATAACCTGAAAGGAAAATAGGAGGCCAGAACAACTGTCTATTTAATTACCCTTCTGTAATACAGCAAGATAAAAGGAATTTTTAGGCAGCTCTAAGCTCCCATTCTGTTTTACCAACAAGTCACTGTTTTCTTACTGATAGTTCAAGTGTTTACACTGTCAGCTCCAAAAGATCAATCTAGGAGGCTAAAAACCACAAATTTTTGGTCTCCTTTATTTCTCCACTGTTTAGAGCTGTGGAATGAGAAGGACAGCTCGGAGTCGTGGCCTTCCTATACCCAGCTTTAGGCAAGCCTCTTCACCACTGCATGTGTGGGTAATGGGGTTATGTTACCTGCCCCCTCCAGTACTTGAGCTGAGAGTTTTAGATTAAACTGGATAATAAAATCCAGTCTTGGAAGAGTGAGAGTGGAGACACAGCTGCATAAGCCTACAGTCTCTGTCCATGGGTGAAGCCTAACAGAGATTTGAACTCTGCTTTACCAAGCCAGATGTCTGATATATTCTCTTCCAATATCTAAGAGGACCATGAGAAACCCTTGTATGCCTTTGCAGGCAGGGTAGATTGTCATCTTTGGGCCAATGTGCGATGTTGTTAGTTTGGATTTTGCCTGAACAGAGGCTAATCCTTGCAAAAGGATGAGAAATCAGAACCAAAATAGTTCTTTCAAACTCTTTCCAAGGAAGGAAAATGACCACAGAAGATGTTTTATGACCACGGACTGTGTGCCATTGCAGGGAAAAGTACTAGAGGTAGCAGCAACATGAAATTTTAATTTTCTTTATGAAGAGATGGAACAAGCTTTTTTTCCTAATTATGTTTGTAACTTTTCAGCTCCTGTGTTCTTGTGTTTTCTGTGAGGTGAGTGAGGCAGAACTAGAGCCTTTCTTTTCCTCCTCACTCCATGGTAGGACTGCCTAAGTGACAGCAACACCATTCTGTAGGTAACAATGTGAAGTTATTGCACAGTTCTTCCTCAAAATGAGTTTTCCTTGCTAGAGTTTTCAAGAGGGGGACTTCTTTTTTTTCTTAGCCTGCCTCCAGCAGTGTCCAATAAATGACAGCTATTACCAGTGTTAAACTTTCAATAAGAAACCTACTACCTTTGGGATAACTTTTCTTTCTTGCTCTGCTGCAGGAATCAGCTTATGCTGCAAAACATGAGTTTTGATGGCTTGCCATATGACATTATTATCTAGTTAAAAATGTAAGTTATCTCAATTATAGACTGTTGTCCCTTTCCAGTGAGCGCATCTGTGGCTTGCAGGGACTCTGACCTCCTTTGGCTGTGAGCAGTGTGCACTGACTACAGGCATTGTGGAAATATAATTTCTCTTCACTTCCCTGCCAATGCTCGAGTGACGATGTGCTCTCTTGTTATGAGGCAGCATAAAATTTAGAGGCTAGTCACGGTGAAGGTAGTAAGAAAGAAACTCAAAGACCTCAGTAAATTTTCCTTCTAAGTGTTCCCTTTTCAAAGGTAAATGGTCTTATTCTTTGTAATCTCTCCCTGTATGTTAACAGCTTTCACAATGCTAACTCTTTTGTAAGAAAAGCACATTACAGTCCCAGTCGACTTTATCTCTGGTAAAGGAGCCAAAGAAGAAAGACGCCAATATGCTTTTTTAAATTTTTTCTTTACAGTCCACCAGCTACTCAGCACACATGTATTGTAAATTCAAGATGTGGATGTTGCTCAAAGAAGCAACCGTGATGTCACAAGTGTTTTAATAGCCTATGATTTATTTCCCTAAGTGCTTTATTAAGATGATGCACAACAGCATTTGGAAGCCAAATGCTGCCTTAGGAGAGACTTGGAGGAGTTGTTTTCAATCTCCTGACTTTTCTTCCTCAACACAGTAATTTGTTTGATTGAAGCAAAAGGGCCCTGGATTCAGAACAGGGATTCTACTTCTTATTTAGTGTTTCTTTGTGCGTTAATCAGCCCAGTTTGTGATCTGAGTGAGCAGGAGTATGAATGAACTTACTGTGATATGAGAGAGCTGCATGATTCAGAGAACAGGATACTGGCTGGGGTTTGG
Source organism: Dicrurus megarhynchus (assembly GCA_013399195.1). Classification (NCBI taxonomy): domain Eukaryota; kingdom Metazoa; phylum Chordata; class Aves; order Passeriformes; family Dicruridae; genus Dicrurus; species Dicrurus megarhynchus. Next base: position 549,450 of record VXAD01005463.1, read on the forward strand.
AGATTTGCGTCCTGTCGCTGTATGGGTTTGTGTCTGTTGGATAGTGAAATATTTGGTTAGGCATAATCAGGAATCAGCAAATTCATGAGAACCAAAATTGATGTGCAAGGAATCCTCTCCTGGCAAGGTATGTGTGATGACATTCAGGAAGGTTAGCTGTAGGTGCAGTGATATAGGCCCTTTTTACCATTAGTCTGGTAATAAATCTGGTATAATTTCCAAGTTTTGAGACAGGTGGGGTAGTGAATCAAAATGAGACCTGAGGTAGTCACAGTGGGCAAATGGATGGCTTAGTAAGCTGAGCTCACTTGATAAAATGTATTTTAGTTCAACAAAGAATAACTTCAGGGACAGGGGCTGAAGGTTGAACTTACAGGACTATGTAATATCTACTTACTGCATGGAGAAAGACTGGACAGTGTGTAGGAGATGGAAAAGGCAAAAAACTGGACTTCATGTCCCACTGTGAAAAGACGGGAATGCACTGATCTGATCAATGACTATGTAAGGTGAGGAGCCAGGAGTTGAATTTCTGAAGAAATTAGAACTTTGAAATGTTTCAGATACTGACTTGGCGTGTAAAGATTTTTAAGACAGCATTCAAATTTCAATGAAACTCTTACCAAGATGGGATTTCTGGGCAGAAGTTAAAGAGACTAACTGAAACATTGATTTGAATTAAAGAATAGAGGTAAAATTAAACAGGTCAGAAACATCCTCCAAAGATCATGGATATAGCAAATGCATAAAACTGCAACTGAACCAAGTTTGGTGTCTGTTTATTAGAATAGTGACTTGGGAGGTATAACAAAGGGAAGAAGATACTAATGGTGGAATAAGGTGGCCAAATGATTCCTCAGGACAGGTAAAGGATGACAAATACCGATGAGAGATGGGGGAGGAAATCTGATTTTTGGAGCAAAGGAGATTAGACATGGTTAAGGTGAGAAGGGTTGAGTGAGGAGTCAGCCCTTCTGCTTGTAGAAGCTGGTGTTAATTCACTGACCTGAGTCAAACAGCACCACTTTCCACAAGCTCCAGAAATTACTGCTGGCCAGTGATATAAAAACAGCATCATCCTTCCTGTTAGGCTTTTCTCCTTACTATTGATATTATTTTGATGGCTACTGTTACCACTTAGCTTTTTAGCAACATTGAAGTGCAAAATAAACAGAAAAGGTGGGTGAAAATACAGTTAGTGTAGCTGCAAAGTCTATTCAATCTATGTCCTCTTAGAAAATAATGGTAAGTATTGTAATAAGAGTAAATTCATTCTTCAGGCCCTCTATTAACGTAATTATAGAAGCACTGGGCTTGGCAGTTGGGTTCTCCTACATTCAGTTGCTATTTTTTGTTTCAGAAGAAACATGCTGAGTCAATTGGTTTAGAAAGAAGATGTAATAAAGCTCTCAGAGTAAACAGGGCATGTTAATTTGCAGAATTTCTGTTGAAACTGCATGAAAAGAACATGTATAGAGATATAATAGCCTCATTTATATTTGTGGATTATCTGTGATGCACAGTAACTCCTGAAATGCTGAGCAGTGCTCTACAAAAAAAGGGAAAAAAAGGTGGTTTTCAATTTGGTATTGAAGAAAACGAAAGATCTAGAGTTACTGTGTAGAGGAGCTGCATGTTGCAATTTACCCCCAAACGAAATCCATAATCCAAGTGTGTCTCATTTAACTGAGGGAATGTGTGAGGCTGTTTACTCCTGTTATAATAACTAGCACTCCAGCCTTTTTTATTATAAGTAATTCCATCAAGTCAGTAAGAGTTGATCACTGAACAAGGAAGATCCATTGCGGTTGTACAGGGGAATGTTTTGGATTGAACCAAAGATCCATTTGATCCAGTATCTTCACTGTGAACCTGCAGCATGCAAAGAGGACAAGGCCAGGCCATGTGGGTTACTATTTTGATGTAGCCTTTCAGCTAATACTGGCTTCTGGCTCCACAACTTCTTAAAACAGCAGAAGTGTTTAGTGGAGATATTTCTTAGCCCTTGGTGGGTGTATTTGTGTGGTTTTTATTTTGTTCTCAGAATGTATCCATCATTTGAACCAGTAAAATCTTTTAGTATCTAGGAGGATGGACAGCTGAAAAGCACCAGGTGGTTGTTGGCCTCTGTCAGCTGCAGAGAGCTGAATTAGTGCTTGAGAAGGAAGAGGTTTTTCTGCACCTTTAGCCATCCAGTTTCTTTTTCCTACTCCTCTTTATATTTTTTGAAATCTTACTGTGTGATGAAGGAAAACTCACACAGCTCTTTTTTATCTTCTAAATGAACCTGGCCACTCGGCATGTTGGAGAGTGAAAGTGAAAAAGCAGTAAATGACATAAAATTTCATTTGCCTGCAGCCTTTAGGGCAAGGAGCTTCATATGGCAGCTGGAGAACAGAGTGTTCTTGAGTTCTATTGATTGCTCTTTAAGCATTGCCTTATCCTTTTAATGAATAGAGAAGGTAAAAAGGGAAACTTTGGAAAGCTCCATTTTCAGTGGTTAAGAAAAATTCTGGCTCTTCAGTAAACTCGTGCTATTGTACGTTTGTATCACGCTGCTTACTAGAGGATGGAAGCATGGAAGACTAAAGTAGTGATGGTTTTGGATGATCTTCACCTCTGTATTGTTTGCAGTCTGGCCAGATTGTTTCTACCACCTCAGAAATACTTTCCTCTTCAGAGAAGTGGCAACAACCTTGACTCTTAAGACCCAGTTGCTTGGGACGTGATGAAAAACATCAGTTACTCCTATTTAATTTGTGGGCCTAAACCTACAATGGGGGCATTAGTGGCTTCATAGTTGAATTTTCTGAAAGAATTTGGTGGCTTGTCTGCCTTCTTCTGGTTGAACATGATGTAGAGAATTGAATCTACCTGCTCCTTCCCTGTGTGATAGATCTGACTTCCTGTGAGAAAGAGCCTCTCCAAAAGTACCTGTAGAAATGTTGGTCAGAAAGGAAAAAGCAGAGGAAATTAAAATTCTAGTAAGCTGTGTCTTTTCTGTTCTGAGAAGGAAATCTGAAAGGCAGCGTTGGCTTCTGTAAGGTCTGAAGTTCACCATCTGATAGGATGAGTCAGCCTCCACTGGCTGCAAAATTGCTTTTCACTGCTGGAAAGTTGGGGAAAAGGGGATTCATGCAGTTATTGCCAGCACTGTTCTCAGTGGCTGCTGGTAATGCCTTGCATGGGATTGTACCAACACTCACCCTGTCTGTCTGTCCTTATGCAGAAATTCCCCCTCTCCCTCAAAGATTGGGCACTGACACCTGTGTTAGTAACTTCAGAGCTCTGGTTTTGGTGGTGGGCTTTTTCTTAATTTGGAAAACAAAAAGAGGCCATGGCTTAGTCTGGCACATGGGGAAAGTACACGAGTTGCATGGTCTAAATCTGGTTGCATAATTCCATTCATTTTGGCACCCAATTTATTTCTCACAGGAGCTGATGTCTTCCAGCTGCACCTAATGAGCTCAAATTCATCCAGGAAGGGGTAGAGGATGCTGAGTGAATCAGCAACATCTCAGATGCCTCAGAGCCTTAATTTACATGTGTATTTGGCTTACACTTGACAGTGATCATGTACATGCTTTATTATCCCACTGGGCATTGTCATCCTGTCCTCCCACAGAGGTTTGTCCCTTCCTTTCCTTTCTAAAATGTTGCTTCTCTGGCCTCCCTGCTTCTGACATTTTCTTTGTCAGCGTCAAGAAGCTTTTAAGTCTTGCTCTGAAAGCTAATATGTTTACGTTTTCTTCTGGAACGTCACACGGCAGGCCAGAACTTTCCTGATGTCATAAACATTTGTCTTCTCACTAAACCTCTAGCAGGCTTTTATGTAATTATATAGGGTAATTACACAGAGTCTCCCGTAAACTGTCATTAAGTCTGTGGAACGGCTTGTGCAGGTTTCAGTAAGCTTTGGGTCAGGCTCATTACCTATCCAAAAAGACAGAATTTTTGTCGTCTGATTTGTTTTGTCTTTTCTCTACCATCCACAGGGACACAAAGTTCTTTTGAGTCAGTGTTTGTAAAACGGCTCCTTTCTGTTTGTTTGGGCACCAACCAGTAACGTACCACAGTGCTTGCACTGCGACTGTTCCAGCTGAGTATCCTGTGATTTGGGTGGATACAGCACACAGGTGAGCCCCGTGCAGCAGGGAAGGAAGTGTTGCTGGCACATCAGGCAGTGACTCTCAGGTTGCTGCCCTAATTCTTGGAGGAGTTTACACCTCCTGGTTTTGGCATCTTATTCCTAGGAGAGATTTGCAGTGTGTGAATAGGTGCTAAAGTTAATAAAGAGATTAGTGAACTTAGGGGGCTCTAGGAAGAATCGAACTCAGTTGCCTCAACAGTATGAATAGGGTTATCATCCACGGAATTGGAGATGTTAAGGCAGAGGTAAATTTTAAGGAAGAATTTGTCTGAGGATCAGATAGATGGGGGTGGATAGATTTGATCAATGGCCAGCTAAGGCTGTTTTGTTATGTGTTATGGGGTCACTGTGCCCTTTCTGGGAGACAAAACAGGCAAAAAATTGTCAGGCATCCCACAGTAGCTGTTAGACTTTCCTGACCAAGCTTAGCTCCTATTTCTCTGCAGCAGGGTGCCACAGCCTCTCCTGCTCTGTTGTTCTGTGGAGAGGGTGCAGGTGGTTGCCCTGGTTTTTAGGCACCAGCTGTGCCCAGTGTGTGGCTGTAACAGTGCTGTACAGCTGTGGCAGAGACTTGTGGCAGACGAATCTCATCTGCTCAGATCATGAGCTGTCAGTAGTCCTGACAGAAGGCCCAAGCTTTCTGCTCCTGATTTACAGAGCTCACAGGACAGTCTGTTCAGAACCTCAGCTATATCTGAAATATCACTCTGTAATGTCTAAATGCCAAAGGGAAAAAAAAAAGGGATAAACTGCCAAAAGGCCTAGATTCTTTGAAAGAACAGGGCTGGCTGCATAACTCCTCTACTGACAGAGTCCTGCAAAGATGAGGTAGTTGCACTCAAGGAGCTGAACTTAGCAGCCTCTAAATCGGACAGGACTTGTCAGCACTACAGCTGAGTTAATGCCCAGTGGTACAGTAAGGAAGAGTCACTGTTAGTGTTGCCTTTCTGTCAGAGTCATAGAGTAGACAAGTAATAATATCTTCATTCAGTATAAAAAGACTGTTCCATTAATTGAAATAATAGACTAGGACTGGGTTTGTCTGGAGGTATAGAACAGAGATCTAGACCCAGTCCCCAGGCAGGGGTAGATGTGATTTACGTACTGTTTGTGTTCCAGTGCTGTCATTTGCTGCACTCTAGGCTGACTTGCTGGGATTAATTTATGATGCTTTCTTACAAGTGCTTCCCCTAATGTAGACTACTGCTCCATTGCCCACCAGCGCTGCAGATCAGATGATCTATCAATTGCCACAAGAACCACTTCTTGTGTGTTTTGCCTGTCTTCACTCCTGATTTTCTAAAGCAAACTTTACTTTTAGCTGCTGCTTCATCTCCTGCATCTTTTTTCCTCTGTCAGCCAAAGACTTCTATTCCAGCAGGTCCCAAAGGTTTGCTTTCTTAATTCCCTGGTAAATTTTGAAATGATTCCCCAGCTGGTACCAATCACTGGGATGAATGTAGGTGTGCTGATTAGCTGCTGTGACAACTCTGTCTAATTAGCTGAGCTGGTTTCTCCCTCTCTGAGTACCCAGAGATGTTTGGTTCAAGGTTTTATTAATGTGAGCTAGGAGTTAATCATTATGCACAAGTCTAGGGCTTGAAGACTGATGAGCCTCTGATCTAGATCAACAGCCTTAATTAATGGAGGCAATAGAGGCCTCATGTTTCAGGAGGGACAGTACAATCACTAGAGTTGTCCACTTGTCCCTCTCTGTTTCACTGTAGAATAAGATTCCTTTACCTGCTCACCTGTACACAGCCCTCAGAAGATACATTTGAGCTCAATGAGTTCATGCTCAGACAAAAAAAAATTGACAACAGACATTTTACCTTGGCTGTCCATTTTTTTCTTTGATAGTTGAGCAACATCATATTTGGAAATGGTGGCTTCAGTTAAATATCTCCTTCCTTGGGAATAGAAACTCAGTAAAGAACTGGGACCTAATCCATAGAAATTTCTCAAAGAACTGTAAATGTCTGGAATGTGAAAGTGGGACTGTAAGTGTTTCACAGTCCCAAGATTAGCCTTATTTCCACTTCCTGGCCAGTAAGAACTCCCAGCATTGGTGGTTACATCTGTTCTGCAGAATTTGGTTATAATCCTGAGTCTGGGCCTAAATATGGTTGGTGTTCTTCCATGCTTTTCAACAGGACTGAAGAAATTTGGTAACATATGCTCTTTCCGTGTCTGTACACCACTGGGATGAAAAGTGTGTCTGGCATATGCAAAGGTAGAAGAGTTCAGGGCAATTTCCTTTTTTTGGTAGCAAGGGGTTCAGTGTCTGGTGTTGCCACAAGGAATTTTGGAATGTGCAGTTTCTCTCCCACCCTCAGGTTCCCTCTTCTACTGTCCTGCATCAGTGACCAAGCCATCGAGCTAGTCTTGGAACACTAGTACCTTCTTTTTTGGTTACCTGTTTACTGTGTTTGGAATTGTTTGTCCCACTTGGATGCCTGACTGATGGATTTTCTGGATGGTTTGAACTAGTTTGGACTGTAACACATTTCTTCCGCAGACACAATTGCTTCTTCACCTGCGGGTTAAAGCCCTTCCTCTGCCTGATTCTGTCGATGTCCCTTGATGGTCCTTAAGGGCCATTTAAGAGGTAGCTTTTCCTGAGCCATGTTTTCTTGTTTCCTCCATTCTCTTCAGGAGCAGCTTCTCCCATCTATCTCATCTTTTACACCATTTTGAAATGGCCTTTATAAAAACTTTTAACAGCTCAGGAATCCAATAAAACATGCAATTTTTTGACTGTTAATAACTTCAGGATTTTTCCCATTAAGTTTTAACATGAAGTAAGATGATAAATAAAATCAAAGGGGTTTTTATTTCATTCTTTTCAACAGTTCTGTTCTACTCTTATAAATAAAACATTCTCACAAAAAGACACTTACTTTAATATATTCTCACACTGCCACCCAGGCTGAGTTCCTTGACTCTCAGCAACCTCACACAGTGTTGATAACTTCTTGGGACCACTGCTGTGCTGTGTGTGGATGAGTCAGCTTTCCATTTTCAAAGTAGCTTTACTTTTTTCTTGCAAACACACATTTCTCATAAAAAACTCTGGCTTACTTTCTGAGGTTTGTCATGGTCCTCCCTCAGAGCCACTGTTGTTTCCCTTGCTGTGAGAATACCTGTCATGTTCAACCCCTGTTTACAATCACCTGACCTAATTAATGGTTCTAGGTGCAAGGGCTTTCCTTGCAGAACCTCCTCTTTGCAGGTTTCGTTTGCTAATTGTAATGAAGTTAAAAGAGCCAGTCCAGTCTTAGCTGCACCCTATACCTGATTTTTCTTGCTGAGAGTTGAGATTATACAGGCTATTCCTTTTTCTTCCGTCTTTTGAACCAGTAAATTTTGTTACACTGGAAATGTGCAGAATTTCATTTTTATTTTAATGAACTGCTGCTGGGAGAGTCCTTCCCTTTTTGAACTCAATCACTTTGTCAGCTTGATTAGTCAAATTGCTGGTGAATCTATTACTCTTCTCCATAATCATGAGTGTGGTTTCATTATTAAACATCTTTCTCTGTCCTACAAACAAGCAGAGTTCAAAGGGGTGAAGGAGAGCACCAACCCACAATAATTAGTAGTACACTGGCTGAGAGAGCTCTCCTCAGACGGATGATGCTCCTAAATTGAAGTTTTGTATCCTGTGAGAATGATTGCATCTCAGTGTTTGCCTTGTTGTAAAGGAGGATTTGCTTGAAACTAATTTCACTGTGTTGGTGGTTGCTGCAGTAACAGCCCCAGATGTTGTTTTAATGCTTAGACAGCTACGGATGCATCAGTACTTGAGCTCACTGTCCTCCCCTTCCTGCAAAGCCTGGACCTTCTACATCTCAGAACTAAAAAAATCCGCTCCTTCTGCTGTTTTCCAAGGAAATTCCATTCAGGAGCTTTTCTGAAAAGTTTTGCTTTGGCAGGTTGGCATTTTCTAAAGTGAAAACATCTGAAGCATTTCCAAGTGCAGATGACTGAATTAAATTTCAGTTTTATCCCTGAACTTTCAAACACTGTGTTTGTGTGTGCGTGGCTTTGTTTTTTGTTTTATTGTGGTTTTGTTTTTTGTTCTTTTTGTTGTTTGGTTTTTTGGGGTTTTTTTTTGCCCCAACCACTCTTTCTAGGCAGAAGCACAAACCTGTGAACTAATGAAGATTGTTCAGGCAGTGTGACAGCACAAATGTCAAAAATACTCTTTGAGGCTTCTCCAGGACTCCTGGAGAACTTGGGAGTTGTCAGGGGAAATTTACACCATGATGAACTTACCTAGCTGTCTGGACAAACTTACTTGGCTGTCTAGACAAACAGAGTTTCTGTTTTATGAGGATTTTTGCATTTTTGAAACTAATAAAACATGATAGTAAAAAAGATTGCGAAACCTGTCACTAAATGGATGATGTCATTCCGGCAGCTACTAGGGAGGTTGGACAGGTCCCTGGAAGATGTTTTGATTCTATTCAGAAACTATCACTTGATGGAGAACATCCTTAGGGAAAATTTATTTTCAAGGAAAAAGATCTACTAGGACACATTACATTCTTGCATGGGTGGCACAGTAACAGGAGGTTACAGGCTCTGCTTTGCTGTTAACAGTGAAAGGCTCATCAACAACGTGGAGGTACCACAAGATCTCATGTCACTGTGTTCTCCAGAGGTTCTGGTTCAAGGATTCAAGTGCCACAAGCACAGGCTTATTTCTTGTGTTTTATTTGTGGTGATGCCAGCTGTCACCAGCTGCAGGGTGCGTGGAATTGGGCTACTGCTGAGAGTGCCACTGAGACAGCATTGCAGGTATTGCCTCTCTGCTCATTGTGCTGCTCTCCTGGAAAGCCCAAATGCCTCTGCCAGGCACAGGAGCAATAACAAATCCTCGTGGGACTCACACTCAATAACCCCTCTCTTGCACAGAGAGCTGTTCCCACTGCATTCCTGTTGCTGCAGCAACTTGAAAAAAGAAGTCTGACTTGTCACGGGCTTGCCCAATCTTCCCCAGCTCTGCCTTCCCTATTTTCTGTGGGTTGATCTGGCTCCAGATCTTGAACAGCGAGGCAGGAATATTTCAGTTTCACCCACGTGTCTGAGCACAGCTGTCTTGGGCTGGCTGTGTGGGGAGGCATCAGTGAACCTTTTCTCTTGGGTGCCTGACACTTTTCTCTTATGATTGACATGCCTCCCTTGAAGCCAGCTTAAAAAGTGTTTGCACTTGAAGCAAGTGGAGCAAATTCTAATTTGTCTGGAATGGGCCCCTCTGTTAAATGTTAAACTGACCTTTTCAAGAGAAATTTACTTGATAGTTCTAAGTGAAGCCCTGCTTTAAGCTAAACCTGTCACTACAACATGATTAAAATCACTTAAATGTACATCAGTTGCACATATTATTAATGGAAATTGAAATCAGCCTAAATGGTGACCATAAATTTTGAAACAGGGGGAAGAGGATGGAGACAGAAAAACCCATACATGATGTGAAGGTTAAGGTGCCTTATTCACCCAAAAATTAGATGTGCTGAACAGGGAACTTTATTCTGAAGCAGTGAAAAATCATCGACTACTTTTTTTTGGTGTATTTACAGTCCTCCAGTTGTCACCTATTGAAGAATTCAGTGCATTTTTGGCAGGAATTTGACCTGTGAAGATCTAGAAGGATTGGTCACAGTTGTCTGGTCTTATTTCACCTGCTTCAGGACCTTAAAGCAATAAATGAGTAGATTTCTGGCAGTGTGGTAGGTGGTGAAGGTGTGTGTGTGTAGATAGTGCTGAAAGGGGGATTTGGGGCATACCTGTGATCCACGAATGTCTGCTCCCCACTTGAACTGCACATTTAAAATCTTGCACCTGGTTCTCGACTCCTTCCCTTGCCCACCACCCAGAGTCACAGCTCCAGTGTTTGGCTACCCTAGCAACTGTTACTTAAAGTGTCTGTTCTAATTGGGCACTAATAAATCAAAACTGAATTGAAGACCTTCCACTTACAGTCATTTATCAGTGACTTTCTGTCATGCAGCAGGATAGGACTTGGCAACCATCTCCCAGAGAAATGTCCTGGGACTTATGAAGGTCCTTTTTGAGGGTATTATCTTTATGTAGCTGTGTGACCTTTGTCATTCCAAGTGCAAATCGAACCTTTTGTAATTAATAACGCTTTTTCTACCAGCCTTGGCTTTCACATGGGTGAAATTAGCATGGCTTTTTCCAGCTGTCTTGGGACATTGGGGGCTTATATGGCTTTAGTGGTCAAGTGTGAAATTTAGTTGGCAAAGCTGAAATTTTTTCAGCATGTTAGAAGACACACCTTTATTAAGGGCATCGGTGGTGGCTGAGGATGACAGGTCTGTTATAAGAAGGTGGAAAGAATTTTCAGGTACTTGGCTGACTTCCTGTTAGTAGCATTATTTTAATGACTAGATTGTATAATTAATGTCTTTATACACCCACATCTTTGGAAAGACCTTCCTTATCATTTTAATTCCAAATAAATTAAGAACAGTTGGCTTGTGGGGAAAATAAGTCTTTTGGTCAATATTTCTTTTAAGAGACTTGAATGTAAGTTGTGAGTAGTGGACGAATATGGCCCATCAGTAAGGATTTTAGTGTCAAGGACTCTTTTGAAGATGTTTCAACATGCAGTCCTTATTTTCTCACAAACAGAAAATGTAATTAAAACAAGATGCTGCAATGCAGGACCAAATAGTAACCTGATCTTGTACGATATATGTATATGGAATATATGGAATATATATTCTTATATATATATTCTTATATGGAATTTACAGCCAAGCTTTAGCTTACTTTTATCCTTTAACTTACTTTTATCTTTTACCACTAACATAAAAGCAAATCCCATTTTATCTGTAGCTGGTGCTGACTTAAAGATGACTTTCAAAATCAAAGAACCCAAAGAGCTGAGCTCATTTCTAGACTGTCAGCCTGCAATTCCTCTATGCACAAATGCCAGTGTATCAGTTTGCTAATAGACTGTTTGAACACCTCACCTTGACCACAGCTTGCTCTATTCTTAACACACAGCACATTCTCCTGACCATTTTTCCTGCAGAGTGATTGGGAGCATGCATTCTCTGCAGGCCTGGAAAACAGTATTAATCTTCTGTTGTGTACTTTCATTTCATTTCCTGTAAAAATCCATCTTCTGCTGCTGGAGTTGACCTAAGGTTAGATGTCAGAGGAAGAAATTACTGTCACTTGCTCGATACCCCAAGAGTAGCTATAAATAGCAAGCTTTATAACCCCACTGATCCTTGAAATACATAGTGATAAATATGCTTCTACCAACCAAGAGATAAAAAATAAAGCTGCGTGGCTCTGGGTGGTGTCTGTTACTTGAAGCTGACAGAAATGGTAGAGATGCATCACTCAAATTGCCTGAAAAAGAAAAAAAAGGTAACACTCACTGTATTTGTCTGCTTTAAAGCATTAATTAGTGATTCTTGGGTAGAGTAGTCCAGTAGCATAGCTTTTCGATCCAGCAACAACAAATTCTTTCTTAGGTACTGTGGTGTGGTAAGAGTCGAGCTAGCAGCTTACTGTGCTCACTGCTTGGACTCAGAGAATGAATTGAAAACCTTTCCAGTGGAACAATTCTCTTCTGGGAAATGCAGCATTATTCAGATAAATCTTCTGCAATATTTTAAAAATGAAATCTTGACAGAAAATGTAGGAATAATCTGAAACCGAAAGTGTGTTTCATTTTGATTTTTCTCCTTGTTTCATTGGAGTTTTTTTTTCTTGTAGGGTGACAGCCAAACTGTGTTATAAAATAGTCAATTGAATGTATAATGATAACACTGGTACAAGTGAAATGAAACACTCTGAATTACTATTTTTTAAATTTAATCTCTTTCCCTCCTGTATCCCTACTCCATCCAGATTTTGGGAATAATGATATTTTAAAGCAAGGCAAAAAAAAAAAAAATTAGCATTGCCTAAGGGATAAGAATTGCATCTTCCAACTAACTTTACTATGAATTAATGCATGAAGCACATTTTTAGCTGGTTTTAAAATGCTACTGGTCCTTGGGAGTTACTCCATTATAACAACTAAGGGGCTCGGACAGTGATTTTGACAATAATGTCTTGGGCTGTCTGGATCTTTTAAGCTTTCTAGCTGTTGATTTCCACTGGCAGGATAGAATGAAGTTTGCATATTGTGTTGCAAATGTTTGGATGGTGCTAGATAGAAAATATTTTCTCTGGCTTTTAGTACATACCCTGCAAAAGACCTGCAGAGCATTTATGACACAGTAAAACTGCTCCTTACTCTTAATTGGAGGTGGGCTAAAGCAGCTTTCTGGATGCTTAATGTGGCTGTGGATGCTCAGGCGGCTCTGCTGAACAAGTATCAAACTTTCTAACTGAGCTCAGCCTGCTGCAAGAGATTTTTTAGCCAAGCTGCAGTGACCTCAGTGTTATGATGGGATGGGAAGTGTAGGACATGTATGGTTGTCTCATCTCCCTGATTAATGGAAAAGCTTCCTGTTGCTCTGCCCTCAAGCTACAAAATCCATTAACAACCCCTTGGGGTGCCTGAAATTTATTCTGGGCATTACCATCAATTAGAAAGTTAATAGCGTGATGATTGCTGGGCTCCAGTCCCAGCTATTTGTGTGATTTACACTAGACTGGGGTGAAAATGGGAAGAATCAACACTCAAGGAACCACTTTATGAGCAAGAATTTGGCATTAAGGGTGTGCTGATGTCAGTACACCCCTGTAAACATATGGCAAGAAGAATCATTAGTCATCCTCAATCCTAATTTAGAAGGCAGCTTTTGATTTAAACATATGGAGGAATGACTTTAATATCCGTCACAGCTAAGCTGAGGTTTGTTTTGTGGATGACCATGAGCCTTGAGTGAGGCTGGGCGTGTGGGAATGGCTTCATTCTGAGTTGCAGTGTTGCAGGGTGTTCACCACCCTGATGAAGGAAGGGCAGAAATTTGCATTCTACCCTGCTTGTTTGTTTTGCCAAACAAGTCCGGTGGACAGGGAGATCTTCCAGGCTGGTGCTCTTCCACTATATTCCACTGATCCCCCAAAATTCCTTAAGGTAGCAAGGAAAAAGCCAGTTGTCAGGAAATTTTCATTCCTTTCTTCGGGGTCTTTAATTGAAAATAATGTGATGGCAAATGGAAAAGTATTGAAAACCAGTACTATGGCCTTAGGGACAGAGAAAATGCTTGGATCATACATGCCACCAGATGAACAAGCATCAATAACCTGTCAGCTTTTGGTATGTATTTGGTATCATATTTTTCTTGGTATATATTAATTAGCCACCAAAAAAATGTGGAGTTACTGGTCCTGCCCACCTGCATCCAGATGCAGTGGCACGAAATGACTCACAGAAAGAGCAAGAGAGAAGGCGCTAATGTTTCAGCCAGAGCACCACTTGAGCCAGCCTCTTGAGCCTTTCACTGAGAGGGTCAAGTGGAGGTCTTGCTTTGATGGCTCTTCCTTTGTTTCTCACTGCTGGCTTTCGCCCAGCACTGGATTAGAATAGCTAAAGGGGTTGTGATTGCTAACCTCCCTATGCTGCTCTTGACTTCTGCTGCTTCAGTCAGTGAGGGACTGGAGATGAGTCTTTGAGGCCTCAGGGAGATGAGGAGCTGAAAGGGAGATTTGAGGGGGAAGGTTCTGGAAAGTCACCCGCTCTGCTGATCAAACCATGAAGAGAGAAGACCCAGTTCTTTCTCCTTATCAGTGGCAAATGCCAGCCTTGCTGGGAGTCTGGCAACCAGGCAAAATAGGTGGTAAGTCCCCAGTTATTTTTCCAAAGTCCTCTGCTCTTGACATTCTATCCCCTTTCCCAGAGCTAATCCTGCAAGTGGTCATTTAGCACAGCAGAGAGGGGTTCCAGAATGGATGTGATGCCCCAAAATGGGGTTGCCTATAGGAAATAGTGGATTTACAGTCCACTCCTTCAAAACAGTGCCTTGGAAACACTTCCAGAACAGAGTCCAGTCACGTCTCAGTGCATTATTTTTCACACAAAAGCTCGGTAATTGTACACTTGAAATAAAAATCTTCGTGTCTTGCATTCTGACAGCAAAGATCCTTCTGATTTTGTGGAAGCAGTTGCTTCCAAGCAAGGGCAAATTGATCATTGAAGCTATCCAGTTCCATGTTTATGATGGTGCATCTCCACAGTAAGGATTTACATGAGCATATGATCAGGATCTGATCTCTGATCAGCAGGCAGAGAAGTGGGGAATCTGAATATGGATTTTATCAACTGCCAGAATCTTCTGTTCTTGGCCTGCTGACATGAGAAACCATTACACTGTGCAGTTAAAGGGAGTTTATCCATCAAACAAGATGGGACAGACATCTAAAATTAGAGAAGCAGTAAAAGGAGGAGGGGAAAAGTGCATCATTCCCATCTAATCCGAATTTGATCTTTTTTCAGGCTAAAATATTTGATGTTGCTCTTTTCTTTGGGTATCCAACCTTTATGCAGCAATGTCTCTGAAGCCTGAAGATAAAAAGCCCTTCTCCACAATACAGCAGAATGTTACTTCTGCTAAAAAAGGCAGTAGCATCAGAAACTGATATTTAAAAAATCGTTTGATGACATCATACAAGCACAGAATGTCTCTAAATTTTTTCACATGAAAGTTTGTTCTGAATTACTGTTCCATGGCTAGTTTGGTAAGATAGGAGGGTCTGAAGTGGAATTACTCAATGGAATCCACTTGTCACCCAGAGCTAAAACAGATACATCCACATTGGTGTTTTAGCTTTACCTCATTATATTTTTGATTCTGTCCTATTGATTATCTGTGCCCCTTTGGCCAGTTTGGGTCAGCTGTCCTGGCTATGCTTCCTCCCAGCTTTTTGTGCTCTTCCTCACTGACACTAAACAATCCTTGACTTAGGGTAAGTTACCAAAACGTTTGTGTGTTATCAACATTATTCTCATAGAGAATCCAAAACAGAACACTGTACCAGCTGCTAAGGAGAAATGAACTCTATCCCAGCCAAAACCAGGATAATGGTTCTCATTCGTGTGCTACCTTGATTTTTACGAGAATTCTTCTTTTCCCTGTCCTTGCATTTGACAGTCATAAGTCTTGCTGCTGTCTAACGCGGTGCATTGTGGTATGAGTGGATTTGCTCTTCGGTCTTGTCCAACTGGAAACTCTTGCATGTTCACCATAATTCATAATTCATCATTCACCTTTCATCTGACATAGGTAAGAGTAAGAAATAACCTCACCCTGATTGCACAATTTCCTTTCATCCCATACAACCTGTCTTGTCTCCCATTGGAATATTCCCACTTTCATCATCCCATGACTTCTGAAGCAAGTGACCAAATTCTTGTTAACCTTGACAGAGGAACAAGTATTCTCTGCTTCCATAGGTTGGTAACCTGAGTTACTAACTCTCCACTGAAACAGCATGGAAGGCAATTAGGCAAATTTATTTTTCTTCAACCATTATTTGAAGGAGAGACAAGCATCTGTGTCGCCTATAGATGACGTCTCATGGCCCTCTCACTCCCCTATTTTCTTTCTTTCTGAATTGGGTAATATTTTGAAAAAATATCCAACGCAATATGTAGATTGGGGATTGGATGATAAAATATGAGCTGCTTTTCCTGCTTGTCACATCTTTAAATTATTTATAGCAATAATCAGCTGAACTATATTAAGCCAAAAATTACATGAAATTTCAGTGTGTAGGCTTCTGTTCATTTAGATTACTCCAAATAAAAGTTGATTGAAAATGAAAAGAAGAAAATTGAATTACTTTAATGGATTATGCAGAGAAATGTCAATTTAATAGTTTCCTATTGTTTCTTTTAAATTTTTTTACTCCCTCGCCAAGTCTTTTCGGTGGCTTCTGCAGGTGGGGAACTTTATTTTGTGATGAGAAAATTCCCATGAGGGGAAAAAATACACCTTTCATTAAACTCATAGAAATTTATTACTTCATTTCTAGTAAAACCTACAGTCACAACTCAGACTGGAAGCAAAATATTTTCAAAATGAAGGTTTAAATCTGTTTTTAAATGCCTATTTAAACTGTTTTTAATTTTTTATTTCATCATTTTGCCATTGATAGCAAGCCTTTTTCCAATCGTTATTTGCACACACAAAACCCCAGAAAATTAAAACTGTCAGGATGGACTGGGAAGATGGTGGAGCCTGAGGGGGCTTGAATTTGGCTCTGTCACAGACTTCCTTCAAATGTAGGATTAGTTATCTAGTCTTTCCCTCTGTTTCCCCACCTAGACAGTGGGAACAGTCCTATTTGCCAGCCTGCTGAGGGCCTCATGAGAAAAAAGTAATAAGAAATGTGTTCACTTAGGGTGTGAGACATGTGGGCCCCTTGAGTTTTGAAATACCTTATTTTTCTTTACTCTGGAGATGTCTATAAATTGAATTTCAACTTCCTGGATAAATTTGAAGTGTTTTAATGCTGTGACATGTGCAGTGCTGTTACAAATATTTAAAGAAATGCTGACCAACTGTTTGGCTTGTCCCTGCTGTCAGACCACTGTCTTCTTGAACCAAGCTCTTAACAATACTCTCATGAAACTCTTTTCTACATAGAAAGTCTGTCCAAGGACACAGAACTTCCTGTGTTTACATCTTGCAGTTGCTCTTCCAGGTGGAATTGTAGAACTCCATTCAAAATGTGTCAGTCTCCATGAGCTAAGCAAACAAATCCCATTAGAAATGTGAAAAGCCTTGGGGAATTATTTATACAATGAATTTAAAAGACAGACAGTGGTGAGAAGTGTCCCCGTGACGCAAGGTAATTTGCAAAGCAAGAGTAACTTTCTGTGAAAATAAAGAATGAATTAAAAAAAAAAAAGATTTCACCTTAAGAAACTGAGATGAGGCATTAGTGCTTTATGGAAAAAATACCAGGGTCACACATGAAGGAGTTAAATCAAAAGAGGCACTAGACCAGAAGTGATATCTATCAATGCCTTATGAAAGGCTAACAGGAGGAGCATGTGAACATAAATGGCTAGCTGTTGAAGAAGACTTTGACATTACTAGCTTTTGTGAAACATGGTGGTATGAAAAAAATCAATGAGAAACTTTACTACCTGGCTTTGAAACCAAAGTAAAGAGTTTCAATTTAAGGGATGAAGGAATAGCATCTCACCCTCAAAGTCTCCCCAGAAGAGAAGAGTGCAAAAGTCAACAACTCTACAGCAAAGTTTACAAACAGGCTTAAAACATTTCATACAGGATTACAGATTTGCTCCAGAATTACCAGCTCCAGTATTTTTTGCATTCAGACATGAAAGATCATTTTAATGTCTTCATTACTCCTTATTCAAAAACTTGTGTGTTTGAAAGCCTTTTGTAAGTGCAGCTTGTGGCTCTGCAGTTCTGCTTTCTGCGATCTGAAAGGCTTCTTTCCAAAAATCTGCTCTTGTAGAGATTAATATGATAGCAACTGGCAAATCTTGTGCTCACCTGACCATTCCCTTTGGAGGCAAACCAGGTGGCAAACTCAGTTATGTGTGAGGCTGGAACACAAGATCTAATAGTCACTGCTTAACTTAAAAATGCCTGGCTTGTGCCAGGGATAAATTCATGTGCAGAAGGAGAAAAAGGCCAGAGCCCATCTCTTCACTCTGCTCCTGGTCAGGACAGGCTGCCCTGCTCTGCTGCTCACTGACATCACAGGTGCTTCGGGTCCTGCCTCCCAGGCTGCCCCTCAGACCATGGTTAGAGCAGGAAATTAAACTGTGGAGGAAAGAAGGGAATAAGGACATGAAACGCAGCGTTCTCATGGTGGATTTGGGGGAAGCAGTCAAGTTAATATGTGAAAACCAGGCGTGACGGGTGGGAAAAGAAAAAAAAAGCAAATGGTGCCAATTAAACTGATTGCTTCTTAATGATGTGTGTTATAACAAGTAACTTAATCTGTTAACGTGGGAAGAAAGCTGTACTCTAATAAGCTGGAGACATGAGACAGCTTAAAGTCTGCAAGTAATGTTTTCTTTTTTTTCATGGCATGTTCCACAAAGACCTTGATGCAAAAAAAAACCCTCTTGACCAAATGATCAACTGTTTGATTCTTCAGGTCTTCAGCATCTTATGTAAAATAACTACAGTCAACCTTAAGTTTGTAACAAAGGAGAAAACTAGGGAATTTATTTAATCTGTGTATTCAAACTGACAATACTCTGAATGTCAGTCTGTGCTTCTTGAGAAAGAAGAAAATTTCCATAGGGTTCATGTTGCTGGTTGATTCAGAATGCCTATTGTAATTGTGAAATACTGGTAGGAATGGATTGAGATATATTCATGACAGTAGGTGG
The DNA here is from genome assembly GCA_013399195.1 of Dicrurus megarhynchus. Lineage (NCBI taxonomy): Eukaryota > Metazoa > Chordata > Aves > Passeriformes > Dicruridae > Dicrurus > Dicrurus megarhynchus. The sequence goes on from VXAD01005463.1 coordinate 567,920, forward strand.
ACTAATGGAATTCAGGGACTTTATTTAAAATGTGCAGGAGTTTATTATAATACTGTAATAGAAATGTCATTTACCCTGACGGGAGGAGAGGGAAAAACCCTGTCAATGAATAATAATGAAGTTATTTAAATGTCAGCTTTCTTGCAAATAGTTTGCAAAATAGAAATCATTCCACATGTTTCTAGTTTTGTTTTAATTTATTACTGGGAAAATCAGAGCTTCAATCCCATAATTTTGGTACTTTTTTATACCGTGAAATGAGCTAGTGACAATGAAAATGTTTATCTTCTTGCATTGTCCTCTGCCTTAATGAAAATACAGGGAGTTGGATTTTAAACAGCTACTGGTAAAATTTGGGATTTAATGATAGCAATTACAACTAATATGGTGGGACAAATGTGAAGTTCAGAATTGAGTCTAAATACTTTTATTTTCTGAATATTATTCTTCTACTGTTATCTGCATTTCAGTGACATCCACAGTGTAACACTCACATCCCCCTTCTCCCCATGAACAGTTTGAGAAACCATTGCAGCACACATCTACACAAGACACAATAAAATAGGGCTTCCTGTTCACTCATTTAGATGTAGTTATTTCATTAACTGTAGCTATTTAGAAAGCAGAGTTTAATTTTTGTGTTTTAAGCTCGACATGTCTTGGGTTTAGTCCTTTCTGATGATGTATCCAGGCATGTGCTTGCTCCTGTCATGGATGGACTAAAATTGATTTCTCTCTGCAGAACTTCAGAGGAGCAGCCTTCCACACAAAACGTGGAGATGTTGGTTGCTACATATCCTTTCCCCTTCAGATAACTGGGATTGAAGTTGTTGATCCTACTCTGTCATTAGTGCCTACACCCTGCTGAGGTGCATCTGTCTTTTGCAGCACTTCCAGGTTAGGCTGGCTTCCTGGGCCATGCAATGGCTGATGTGTTTTCATGCGTTAGGAGTCTCATGCTGCTTTATAACACCCATTTAATAAGACAAACAAAGAGCTCGTTATCTAGGCTGCTAATCAGTGCTGGCTTGTATATATGTATATATAATAGCAATAAGATGAATGCAGGTTGGTGATACCCCTGGGTTAGATCCCAGCAGAGACTTCCCGTGTATGCAGTGTTTCCTTTGATATAATTATTTTTTTCCACTGCTCTTCAAATGTGTATATTTGCATTTCTTTGTGTTAAAACACTTTTGGATGCCTATCTGCTGTTGTATATGTAAGGTTTGCCTCCTCATTAAAATTTAGGGTAGTTGTAAAGTGGTACAAAAGAAAAAACTGGTAACTGGGAAGGTAGAAGGACTGGCTATTGTCAGTTTAGAACACGATAATGAGAGTGAGATCTAATAGTAGCTCCTTCGATTGCTTGTGAATTCGTTCACCTGAAAAAAAAAAAAGATGTTTTTCTAAGCCTTTAAATCTTTCAGTTTCTTTTATAGATGTTGACAGAAGCACACGCTTCCGTCTGTATAGAGTGTTACCTGTAAATAAAGCTATGAATGCAAAACAATTGCCTAGAGATTTAAAGTAAGAAGTGGCTGGCAGTTCTGAGATTACCATTTGCAATAGGCTGTTGACATAAGTTTGCCTGTGTTGCGGCAGGGGTATTGGCTGCCTTTCTTGAACAATTTCAAAACAAGCTTTATGTCTCAGATTTTCTTTGCTCTTATCCCCTTCTGAAAGATCCCATTTTGAATTCACTGACACTAGTGTATAAGAAAAAGCAGCATTATTTTGTTAATATATTTTTCCTAACTCAGCAGGTCAGATTTACTCCTTACAATCTTTGCATGTCTTTGTCAGCTCAAACTTCACAAAGGGTAGGTTTTGGGGTTTAGGCAGAGAGCAGCAGAAATACTCATTTCTGAGTAGACTAGGTGGTGAGGTGGGGCAAAGTAGCGAAGTGAAGAAGCTGCAGTCCTTGGCCAGGCTGTGTTCAGCATCTTGCTGTGGATCCCCTCACCTGGATGCTGGAGCATCTCTGAAATATTGGGTAGCAGAAACAACCGTACCAGTATCCTACTCCTCAGCCCACTGAGGAAATAGCTCAGTTAGTTTCTATGTGCTCCTGAGAGAGATGACCTTATAAAGGGAAAGATCAGTCAGCAGATGATGTTAATGTTCTAAACACCAAAGGTCATACATGCACACAGGAGGGCGTGGGTTTATTGGAGGAAAGGAGAAATCTATGGATATAAATCATAGGCCAATTGTTATGTGAGCAGGCAGATGTGTGCAAAGGCTTCTATAAAGTTCCTAAATAGAAAGACTCAACTTTAATGCAGATTCATGTTTTAGTGCAATTCATCTTTCATGGATAAAACCCTAAGCTGCTGTTTTCTTGTTTTATTCATGTACTGGTGGCAAAATCTGAAATCCCAGAAGCTGTAATATGAATGTAGGTATGGTATATGATTCAGAAATGTACCACACTCCATACTTGACCAAAAAAAAAAAGGAGTAAGCATTAAAGGTCTTAAACGCCTTTGTGAATTTAGCCACTGTTGCCCTGATAGGAGATAACCTGCAAATAATGGGTGCCAAGATTTTACTTTAGAATGTCTGGTTTTGGAGGGCGTAGCAGAAGGGAAAATTCATGTTACTGCTTGCAAGAGAAGTTCTATATGGGCCCATTTGTACATGTTACAGGTGAGATACAGGAATATGTTGTGCTGTTACATGTCTGTTACCCAGATAGAGGTCCCTTTATGGGCACCAACTGTACTGGTTTGGGCTGATTATCTAAATCCCTGGGATACTGGGACAGAATTCAGGCAAGCATGAGCTGCATAATGAACAAAACCTCTGCTGATGCTTGATCCTGGTTCCGGTCACATGTTAAGTGTAACTCCTACAGGAACACTGGACAGTCTCATTTGTTCACTTATTTTGTTCTTCCCCAAGACACGTAGTCAGTGTTTTTATGGGCAACCCTCATTTCAGAACTACTTTATTTTCTCCACTGAATGGTGGCTTTTAAAGCAAGAATAAAATGCATGTGTCCATCCTCTCTGCTAGTCAGTGTCAGAGAAGGTACTTTGGAATACACTGAGGTAAGCCATCTTAACAAAACTAGTCTAAGCTTGGAGTATATGACGAATTGATAACCTTAGTCTCTTGCTGTCTGCTATTTGGCATTTCTGTCAATCATGATCATCTTCTATATGCAAAATGTATTTCCTATTGTATGTATTTAAGATGCTTCGGGAAGATGCTAGTTTAATTTTTCCTAATCTAATTTAAATGCAAATTATAAACACTCACATGATGCTGTGTGTATATAATTAAGTATCATTATATACTACATGAATCATTGAAAAAGCTCTGGAGAGCCATTCCGCTATTTAAAGCATGACTTACATTGAAAAGCTGCCAAGTGACTTGTGGTTTTGTGATTAAGTGTTTGTATTTATAAGAATCTCTCTTGAATTGTAGGTCAACAGATTATGGGACAACATATGAGAAACTGAATGATAAAGTTGGTCTGAAGACTATTTTGAGCTACTTGTATGTTTGCCCAACAAACAAACGTAAGGTAGGTGATGATGTGGTTGGCTCATTTTGGCTTTATGATGCTAATTCTGTCCTGGAGATCTCTTCCAATTTTGTCAATATCTGTTACTATTTAGATGGCAGGAATCTCTCTGTCGCTCTTGCCTTGAAAAAATGTGTGGCTTTATCAAAATATAAACCAAATTGTGCCGCCTATACCTGTTACCAGTAATACTTGAGGGGAAGATGGCCATTAAATGGATAGGCGTCACACGTACCCTGCATGTAATTGTTTGCTCACCTTCTGGATGGTGTTGATTTTGTTGTCTGAAAGGGAGAGAGACTTGTTAAAATGGCAGAAGTGCATCTACAGTGATCAGATTGTATGTAACATTATTTGTCTTTTAAGTGCTCCCAATAGTGAACTGAACAGGATTTGACAAATTCCTGCAGAGAAAATGCCTTAAAAACCCAGAAGGTTTTAATCATTCAGACACCCTACTGACTAACAATTTACTATGAATTTATAATGCTGACATACTCATGAAAGGAATCTGCATGCCTTCTTTGAGATGCATTTTTGACAAAATTTTTTGGTTTCTACTCCTTGGTTTTCAGTCCTTGTGCATAGTTCAAGTCACTACAGGCAAAACTGAATTGCACTGGCAGAAAATGTTAGTAAAGACTCACCTCTAAAGGAGGCTGGGTGTATTTGGATGGCTGAGGTCACTGTAATGCTGTTCTCACTATACTGAAACAATTAAGTGTTCTGTAAGACAGACTGTGAAAGGAAGAGGGAGCTGTCCTAACCAGAGAGGACAATGCTTAGCAGTTTAAATTGCGATTAAATGGCCCCAAATTAGTGGAGAGATGTCATCTCATTGCAGCTGACCCTTAAGAAGATAGGAAGCTCTTCTCTAGGAGCTAAAGAATGAAATTAGCAGATCACTTAAATGTCCTTCAGCAAGCTTGTGAAGCCAAGTGAAATGCAGGCTGGTGCTGAACAGCCTTTATCACCTCTAGCTGCATCCTGCACCCTCCCACTCCCTGCCATTCTCTGCCACCCTTGTTTGTGTAGCCATCTGGTGAGCTGGAGCCAGGACTGACCTGCCTGAAGGCTAATTCCTTTCCAGCTCAAAAACTAAGTAGATGAAAGTAAAAAAGCTTTCAGGCAGAAGTGTGGAACCATCTTTTCTGGCAGAAGCCTGCTGTAAAGTTGGACTACAGTCAATATGGGGCAGTGCCAGAGGAAAGCTGCAACACCTGTGATGAGAGGACCTATGTCATGGTCTAAGATTGAATTTTTCAAAGTTTATTTCAGCAGGAGCAGAGTTAGACTTGCAGGGAGAACTTTTGGAGGTCCTGCTTCTGCTGTTTCTATAGAATATCAGGCTATTCCATCAATAAACATTTCATTTTAGACACCCAAATAGCTCCCTGAGGCTAAGAGGGCACAGGGAAGAAAGTGTAGAGCTACCTTGTGTTTCCACACTAAGAGTACTTCTACAGTGAAAGCAAAAATACTAAAAGTTGAGGTCTTTATTGTGCTTGTTGGGGAATGAAAAGGAAGGAAACATATTTATAAATTTTGCCACCAAGGAAAAATCTATGGATCCTGGGACCTGATCCCCTCTCCTCCTGAAATTCTGATAACACTTTCAGAAGTTCTGGCCATTTTGAAAGTTGTGTCTTGTTTCATTAATGTGGGCTGGGTGGATGGCTGCAGAAGTATTTTTAAAATGTGGAACTCAACTACTCTAAACTCCATGAATTTTATAAAACTCATATTCTTCATGTGAAGGGTTTATACACTGCTGCAGTTAGTACTGGGCAAAGGCTAACAGCGTATTTTCCCTAAATATTAGTTATATGTGGTGATTTCTCTGACTGCACCCGCAGCCTTCAATGTCTTTTGTTCCACAAGGCCTTCCTTAGCTGAGAGAAAAGGCTTCTTCTGTAGTGGAAAAGAAATGGTGCATTTTTCATCTTGAAGTTACTGGATGAGAGACCTTGCTACAGCAGTGATCCATAAGGGGGGTCAGCATTTACTTAACTTACTGAAGTTGCCTTGTTTTGGAAAAAAAAAAAACTTTTAGAACATATTTAACTTTCAGGAGTAGTTCCATTGATACAGAAGGTAAATTTTGAACTTAGCTGACTCAGGACTGATTGCTTGTAATGAAAAAAAGCAAATGTACCATTTATGTAAGTCTTGTCTCTTTGCAAAGCAGAGCAGTTAGAACAGTGAACGGTAGAATGCATGTTATTTGATTTATTAAAATAATTGATAGCCTTGTTCATGAATTTCTGATTATTTTCACATTCTGGAAAAGAACAAACAACAACATGTGTTGAATAAATTGTCTGTTGTAATTTATTTCCTCTTCTCCATCTAGAAAAAAAATGGGTCTATAAATACCCAGTATTTGCAGAGCTTCCCACAGCCCATGAATGCCAATTTATTTCTAAAAGCTTTTGACTTCCAGTTCTTGTCTCTTTATTGAACAAAATTAAATCCTTTAACCAGACATTGCAGGCAATGTCATATTGCAAAAGGGTGCTTGGAAACCAAAAGTTAGAACAAAGTCAACCATTATTTACAATTTAAACTGACGACCTATTGCTGTTGCTTGGCATTTTTCTGAATTACAATATTTTCTGAAGGAAATGACAGAAAGTGGTTACTAACATAGTAATGTATAAGTCCTGGCAAAGAGAAGTGGAAACATTTTTTAGTATTCTTTCTTTTTACTGAATTGCTACCTGGTCGTATGACTGATGACACAGATCAGGGGGTAAAAAATGTGCCACGTGGATCTTGCCAAAGACACAGAGCCTGCTTGAGTATTTGTCAACAAGTCTCCGGAAGAGATATGTGCAATGTGCAATAAATCCCTAGGCTTAGGTCTGTCAACACTGGTTTATTTGTTAAATTCACAGAGCCTTTTGTGATGAGAAAAAAAAAATTATTTGTATGCTTCTACATGAAGAAATACTGTTTCGGAATAATGCTGATGGCTTACAAACTAAACTAAAATAGAAATCCAAGCTGATACCTTGAAATTCCATTTTCACAGAAGTGTGTCATTCATTTTCCTAGAAACTCACATGCACTAAGCTTTACAGTGTTTCTCTATAAAAGCCTTTCAGATAGGTTATTTTTACTCATTGCATGGAAAATCATAGGCATATGCACATAAAAAGTGAAAGGATCGTGGTGGGGACTCAACAATTTGTTTAACTGGAGGTTTTCTTTGACTCAGAAAGTGCTGCTGGCTAATTTAAATGGTGTCTCGTCGTAGGAAGCACACTGTGTTCCCTGCAAAGAGCCAGTTTGTGCAGCCCATTCGTTCTTGTACTTTTGAGCCCCTTGTATCTGTATATCTTCAGTTAATTAATAAATGCTGGGTGATAGTATCTGCCAGTGGCTTTTATGCTATTTATAGGACTAGTGCATCAGATATTTCCTGTGAGTTTGAATTTTTGTGATAGTGTTTGTTTGTTTGTTTGTTTAATTTTTTCTCTCCCATTCCGCAGGCCTGCCTTGATTTTTTTTGCTTTATTCCTCCAACTGTTCAGATTTTAATTGCTGTGTGGAACAATGTTGCCTTTTTTTTCCCCTCTCTTTAAAGATGAATGGATTACAGATGCCTTCCTCTTCCTTGATATTCACTGCTTGTGTTTATCACCTTTATCACAGTGTGTTAAGCATTGTCCTGTTGGGTGTGTAGCACCAAGATAGCAGATATTTATTGTAAATATAATTCTGTGGGTTTCAATGCTGGCTACATCCCCAACTACTTCAAATTTATTTCTGTTAATGAGTTTAAATGAAAGGAAATTAAAGGAATGGCAGCCTAGCCTTCTGTTTCTAGCACTGGCTGGTGGTGCTACACAAAATAGTTGGCAGAAGATTCTATTAGTCAAGACAGTAGAAAATTTACCCTTATTAGCTGAAATGGGAATGATTGATTGCAACTTTCTATCCTGTGGTATTAGGCGAGTTCATTTGCTTTAGGGAAGTTCTGTTTCTGAAATGTAAACTGCCCTCTTGTATAAAGGGTAAGACCTAGAGCTGTGTGCTTTACACTTGCCTTTGTACCCACTCTTCCGAGAGTTGGGGAAAATGTCCACAGAGGTGAACAGTTCCACCTGGCATTGCTGTTTCCCAGGAGTCTGCTTACCCTCAGTTGCTAAAATCACATTGGGAACGCTTCTGAAAATCCTCTCTCCGACCTGCCTCACCATGGAAGCTTTCAGAACTCTGATGTGATGGCAGCTCTTGATTTTTTCAGTCAAGGCAAAACAGTTATTTCCAGCAGTGTCCTCCTTGTAGCCTCTGTAAATCTTAGTGTGAAGGCTGTCAGTTTCTATTGAGAGGTTAGAGCCCAGCAGAGCTCTGAGCACACCTCACCGTAGACTGAGTCAGTCCCGTGGTGGTCAAGGGATGGCATCCTTAGCAAATTAGGCACACTGGGAAACCAGCCTCTGTCAGTCATGCCAGTAGCACATTGTGTGATTGCAGTCCACTCTTGCTGAGATAAAATCAATTATTTTCTTGCTCTCCTCTTTTCATTTGGAAGGAAAGGTCCTTGTTAGCTGCAGGCAGTGAGTGCAGCCTTCAAAGACACAGTCACAAGAGACCAGAAGGGCATATGTGAATGGTTGGAATTGTTTGGGGTTTTGTGGTTGGTAGTTTTTTGGGGTTGGGTATTTTGTTTTTGTTTTCTTTGTTTTCTTTGGTTTTTNTTTTGTTTAATGCTGTAGTGGACAGGAGATTTCAAGGACGTGTTTACTGAGAATGTTTTCGTACCTTTTTAAAGGGAGGAACCACCTTGTACTGCAGAGTTTTGGAAAGATCAAAACATAAATTTGGTCAAATGAAAACTTCTGTTTGATGAAACACTGTATAGCATAGGATGGTGCATGAAATGTCTCTTATGCTATGACCACAAGTAATGATTCTTTATAGCCTCATAATTTGCTTCAGAGAGAGTGTTTTGGAGGGAGGGAGTCAAGGGACTGTGGTGTGGGATTTATCTCCTGTTTTCACTTACCTGATAGGCAGTTTGGGTCAGATAGTACTACACATGCCTTTAATCCAGTGCTCTTCCAGTGGGAGAACATAGGGATTCTTCTTCACTTCTATTTTTTCTCTAAATACGGTGGCCTAAATCTGTTTCATTCAGCAGTTTGAGCTAAAGATTCCACCTCACCAGAAAAGGGTGGAAATCCTGAACCTACAAGAGAATTATCTTGGACTGCAGGGGTGGTTCAATGGATAACACTGTACACGTGCAAACAGTTCACTACCCACAGGAAGAGGGATGTCTCACATTGAGAATTAAGAAGTCTTTAATTTTCTGCAGTTCAGCAGTAATGATGGATTAAGTCATCTGCTTTACAAGCCTCTGGTGGTGGTAACTGGAAAATCTGATATTCTTGGGATGTCCTTGGGTTAATGCAATTACAGTTTTCACTTTTGCTCATAGTACCTTTAGATTCAAGAGTAATTCTAGCTGTGAACCAGATGAACAAGTATAGACTTGATTTCCATTTCAGAAGACTTCATGCCTTCCATGAAAACAAGGATAATTTTTTACTAGTTTAGAAAGGTAGATTGTTCCTCACATCTGTTGAATATGATCTGGCAGTTGGGTAGTTTCTCTGAAGTCAATGAAGATGTGTCAAGTGGAGTGACTGTAGAGCTGGTGCTGTTTTTAATACCGAGTTCATGGAGATACCAATATTTAATGAACATTTGATCCATGTTAACAAACTGAAGGCAAAGCCTCATCTTTCAAAGTGAATATTTTTACTTTTGAAATGTCTGGCAGCATTTGCTACCAAACTTTCTGATTCATGGCTGCAGTACATGACAGCTCTCACAATAGCCATTACACACAAAGCCCTTGCCATTACTCTACATCCATATCTCTTCTTGGAGATGAAGTGAAATCTAAGCCCATTTATTCCACTTCTGCTCTTGTAAGCCTATCAAAAATAGTGGCAGTTTTGACATTTCCTCACTCAAAGTAGCTCTGCAGTCTGCCTTTGTATCTCACAGAAAGTCTCCAAGGGCACACTGGGTGTTGAAACTAGTGATAGGGAGGTATAAGCCATGGAATTCAACTTTAGAGTTTCAAAAGTGTTCTTTCCATTCTGAATCTGTTCCCTGTTTTCTGCAAACTGGACAATTAAAATTTATGCAAGATAATCTCTTGTTGAATGTCCTTCAATTCTTTTATCCCTTTTTAATTCCTCCCTGATTTACCAAATACTCTGGAACAGATGATATCCCTTTTGGCAAGGAAGGATATATGCCAGCAGCTTAGCACAGGAGCAGTTTGTTGTTAGTTGCAGACCATATACAGGCAGCTGGGATTGATGGTAGTGCAAGAACAGACCTGTCTTATTTTCAAACTTGTAGCTCCATCCATTTCCACAAGTAAGACAGGCTGTTTAAACCAGGAAGAAAGCCAGTTGCCATAATATTGATATTTTTCCTATGAGAAACTGGTCCCAAGCAGCTGAAAATGATTTTGTTCAGTGTCCTGTAAAGCTGGGCTAAAAATATGTACAGCAGGGTTGTTTTCAGTTACCTTCTGGATTTTGAGGTATTAAAGATACGTAACTAAATCTCTCTTTTATCTCCTTTCCCTGTTGTGTTGTGGTAGGAACATACTTCTTTGGTCATGAAATTTGGAAGCTGTCTTCATACTATACATATTCAAAAGTTCACCTTCAAGGGAAAAAGAACATGATACTGCAACATAACCATACAAGGGCTGTTTTGTGGCATGTTGGAAATGATAATATAAAAAATAACAAATGTTGTTTGAATATTGACCACTCAACCCTCCCTTGCTAGGCCTGCAGCAAAGTACTTGCTGTTACTTAGCAGATAGTGTAATCTGCAGGGCATGTTTGCCAGCAGATTGCAACTGCTCACTCCTTCTGCAGCCTAGATCTGTTGTTTTGAACAAATGAATGATGAAATGACAGGATACTCGAGGGTTTTGCCTTCTATCTAGCGGTACTTGGAGTACAGGGAGAAGAAAGTGAAGAAAATAAACAAGAAAAATGTTCTTGATTATTAAACTTCTGATTGATAAGTGCTAGTAAATGCAGAGAGAGGGGAGTGATGGCGAAGATTAATGGATGTAATTAGAAAGCCATCTACTGCTAAGAAAATGTGGAATTTGACTTGTATGCAAATAGGATGAGAATTAGAGACCAACAAGTGATGCCTCATATATCAAATTGAGAATAAGAGGTCCTTGAGTAAGCAGCCAAGCTTCGTGGAGAAAATGGGAATAATTAAGTGTTTGGTATGAAAAAGATATTGCAGAAACCATGAGTGACCTTTCCCTTTTAGTGCTACTAAGTGAAAGGCTTAGGTTTCTTGTTGCAGGGACAGAGAGAGATTTTCCAGAGCCAGGATAATAATAATAATAATAAAAAAAACCCCCCAAAAAAAACAAAACAAAAAAAAACCCCAACCCAACCCAACCAAAAAAAAAACAAAAACCCCAAACACCAAAAAAAACCACCAAAAAAAACCCCCAAAACCCACCCCCAAAAAACACCCAGCAACAACAAAAAACCAAAAAAATAGAATTTAACAGAAAACAGAGAATTCAAGGGTCAAAACTTACTGGAAATAAGACACTGTAATCCCTACATTTTCTGTTGTGTCTTTTGATTCCCCTCTCTCCACCTCTTTCTCAAGAGTAGTCAAAAAAGGAATTAAAACATTTAGGAAGGGCATATAACTTGGGGACCAAGGCAAATACAATGCTCTACACAGCTTTGAGAGTAATGGCATAGGGAGGCTGTGGATGGAAGCACAGAATTCATTTTCTTTCTGTTTTCCACGACGTGGCTTTCAGATGGGCATGGGTCTCCCACAAATTTGCACAAACTCAGTTTTTCTGTGGAGGAATCTTCTACCATGCTCAGAAGTCCTGAATTGTGGTCAGTGTTTCTGCAAAGGTGAGTGCTTTAGGGATAAGTGAGAACAAAGGAGAGAAAGCTGTTGAGGAAGCAGGGCAGTGATAATGGCAATCGCTGGAGGCAGTGCTGAGGGTGGTGTTGAGAGTGACACTCGCCAAGTAGACCAAAATATGTTCACAAAGAACTATCAGAGGAGTTCTTGCTAGGTATTCTGATTCAATGGATCAAGCCCTAGACCACTGTTTCCTGAGCATTTTTTCATGGATAGGGGAGTGAAATGAGACCATGGTGAATATGCAGGGCACACTTGTACCTTCACAGTGTTTCTGTGCACATTTGCTAAGAAGAACATGTGAGGATTTGAGGGAAATACTTGGTAGTAAATTTTGAGTGTGGCCAACTGTTACCATAAATCTGTGAGCCAACACACTTTTGTTGCTTTTTCTTAAACTGACAGTGCAGTTATAAAACTGGTGAAATATTTTAAAAAAATAATGTTTTACAGAAATATTTAAATTAGCACTCTATTTGACAAGCAAAAATCAAATTTGCAGTTTTCTGTTGCATATAGAATATTATGAATAATGGATTTTGTTATTTAGAGAAAGAAAAAAAATCATACTGATTGAAAGCACTTATTCCTAGTCAAAACATTATTTTTTTTTCTGCTGAGGTCATCTAAGACTTTTTTATCTTGAAGAGATTGATGTTAGAATAACAATGTTTTGGATGCAAAAAACTAAAACCATTTTGTTTTGAAATGTTTCCTTTTAAAATTCATTAGAGATTTACCTAGATAAATTCTACTGAAAACAGTGGAACATAATAATGGTACTTAAATTACATTTTTAATCACTTTGCTGATTCTGTTATTGTTAAAAGTCTACTCTGAACAGCTTCAATGCAGTAAAACAGTGAATTCTCCACTGCACATAGCATTTAGGTCTCTGTTTGCCTCTGTGTAAACATAAAATCTCTTCAGCCTCCAGTCCCATGTACCCAATTCCTTCATTAAGAGGTAATAAGGAGAATTAGAAAGGAACTGTGATCTGGTCCTTGCATTACAAATCCTCTCTGTGCAGGCATTTCTCAGGGTTTTGTCTCTTTTGTGGAGTGATGAGATGCTTATGTGTTAGTATCAATATCTTTTTCCACACAGACCAAAGACAGACAGAAAGCTGTGGAATATGTTCTCCATGCAACTGCACAGTTACCAACAGAGCCTCAATTTGTGATGCCTAATCTTAGTGCAGAATTAGAAGATCTATCTTCATCAGATATGGTTAAAAGAAAATCTCCTTCCCTTGGTTTAGGGCTCCTTTGCACAGCACATTGCACAGAGTTTGAATATTATTTTTCTGTGTTGTTCTTTTTTTTGGACAGAAAATGTTTTAGAGCATTTAGCCTCGTGTATGTGCTGTGCTTGCTGGGCTCTCTTTCTGATTCCCCATAGGTTCAGCAATTTCTGTGAACTCTACTCTTGAGCATTTTGTGTGCTCTGGATGTAGCTTTCTGGTGAAGACAATCCATTAGAAGTAATTCATTAATAATAAGCACGGAAATGGGCTTACAGCTGTTCCTGGACATTATGCAGCCCTGAGAACATAAAATCATATTATTGTGACTCACCCTTCTGCGTCAAGACCAAGATTCTTTTGTCCTATTTATAAGTTGAGAATTTATAGGCAGAGATTTTTTTTCTCCATGTTTGAACAGCATCTGTTCCTTTGGGTTCTGGTGCACAACTTGTTTTCCATTTATAATTATTACTAATGGTAAATAATCAATGTAATAGCATAGCATATCTGAATGACAGCAGTTTGTGCTTAGTTTTAGGCAGTTAAGAGAGAAATACAAACACATCCATATGCCCTCCCTAATGTCATGTTGCTCAGCTCCCAGAAAGTAAAGAACAGTTGCAGATGAACCAAAGTAGTATCAACCGCAGAATAAAGTGCAAGTTTCTCTGCTTCTACTGGGTGCCTTTGCTCATTTATGGTTTTTTTTTTGTTAACAGGTAGTTCAGGAGAAATATTGTCAGTCCTAGTTTATGAATGAGATCAAATGTATGTTTTGCTAAGGTCAAAAAATAATCAGCTGCAGACAGAAGCTGAACACAGGACTTTGGTTGAAATCCTAGCCACAAAATCATCTTTTCTCCTAATTCTTATGATTCTGGAAGATCACAATCTTCCAATCTTCCAGATCTCCTTTTTGTACCATTTCTTTCTGAGATGGAATCACAAACTGCAATCCACCCCTGCAAGTTTGTGCCCTTCATTTGTATTGCTTAAAGATATAAACAAACTTTTTCACAAAAAAAAAGAAAAAAGGTGCAGAAAGGAAAGCATCAATCATTTGAACCTGTTTGGGAGAGTAGCAGTAGGTTATCATGGAGGGATAGAGGAATCTTAATTCAGTCATTCAATGATTCAGTGTAGCAGTGGGCAAATCATTGCTGCTCCAGACCCCTGTGTGCCTAACACTAGTGGCATGGCAGTATTCCTTTTTAAACTTAAATCCATTTCTCTGACAAAAATATGTCTGACACTTCAAACCTTGGAGCTGAGAGCTATCTCCCAGGTCACATTCCTTGTTAAGATGTGTCACTGTTCTCTTTCTGTACTGCCTCTACCAGTAAAACTTTTCCACATGTTCCAGGATGCCAAACCTTTCCTGTTGCTGCTGTTTCAAGCGTGTGCTGCCATTTGCAAGCTGCCACAGGAACATTCAGTCAATTACCACCCAAGGCTCCCATTGTTCCATAGAGACTGACCTTCCCCCCTTGGGCACCTATTAAAATCTATTACTCTTTTCCCATCCTCCTTGCTGTAATTGGAGCTCTGGCTCTTTGCCTGGTAGAACTCCTTGGGTTTTCCTCTCCTTTACATTATCACTGAAACTTTGCTAAAGATGGCAAGAGTGAAAATTCCAAACCACATACCTTGGGGACAACAACAACATTTTAATGAGATTTTTAATTTAATCTCTCTTTCACTTGTCATCAGGGGTATAAGAAACATCCATCCAAGTGAAAGAATAGATATGTTTCACATGATTACATGGCTTACTTCCTTCTTCTTTTTGTTTTCTTCCTTCAGCTAATGTACCCCAATTATTCTACAGAAAGGGTTTTCCAGCAGCTGTAGGACAAACATGCTGTGAGCCTTACTGGTAAAAGTGCTCTGAAAGTTGAGGGGAGCAAAAGCTGCGTCCCTGACAGCTCTCGAGCCTCAGGGCCTGTCCTTCCTTGTATGACAGTACACTGGATAGGTGTACCTTTCTTCCTAGAGTATGTCTGCAGCTCACATGTGTAAATAAACAGTAAAATAATATCGATAAAAGCATTTTTCTCTCCTGGTGGTTGATAATGATCAAGCAGTGTATCTTAACTGGCAAGCTAGCAGCAAGTGCTGTGCTTGTCACAGCAGAGACCCAGAAGCTCAGACTCAGACAAGTAAAAAAAATTGTATGTATTATTTTTAAGATGTGTCAAGCTGCCTGTTTACTTGACCATATAATGAGGATCGTGCCATTACCTGTTCAGATTGAGGCTGTGGATACAGATGCAGTAAAAGCAAAAAAAAAAAAAAAAAACCCCCCCCCCCCCCCAAAAAAAAAAAAAACCAAAAAAAACCACCACCAAAAAACCAACAAAAAAACCCCAAACCAAACCACTGCAAAGGACTAGCAGAGTTGTGGGTAAAAAAATGTTTAAGGTTAGGTCCTTTCTGGAACGGTTCCAGATTCCAGCATTTACCCATTGCTCATTCTGCTTCTGTGATGTTAGAACCACTAAAATCATGCTACATACAGCTGCTCTTATGCAAGTGTGACTGCCACCTCAGTGTCTTTCAAGAGTGAATCTAAGCCTGCCCTAAAGGTGAGATTTGCAAACATGCCAAGTCTGTGCTAAAAGGAAATTCAGGGAGAAAAAACCCCCC
The DNA here is from genome assembly GCA_013399195.1 of Dicrurus megarhynchus. Classification (NCBI taxonomy): domain Eukaryota; kingdom Metazoa; phylum Chordata; class Aves; order Passeriformes; family Dicruridae; genus Dicrurus; species Dicrurus megarhynchus. The sequence continues at coordinate 583,315 of VXAD01005463.1, forward strand.
ACACTTCTCTGGGCCTTGGGTTCCCCTTGCTTTCAGTGAGGATATTCTAAGCGAAAAGTATATGATTGATACTCACCAAATGGTTGGTGTGGATCAGAAAAGTCAGCCGTGAGTGGCTCTTTGAGGTGCTGGTGTTTGCAACCAGGCAGGATCTGCAGGCAGTCTGAGTTTAGTTGATTCTTCCACCATTTGGACAACAGATGCAACGTAACCAGCTTGTGTGTTCAGCAGTGTAGCCTCCTGGAGCTAAGTCAGGAGGACCTGAGGTTTAGATTCTTTCTTTATCTGGGTCCCTGAAGGCGCTGTAGATACAGCCAAATCTGTAGATAGTTTTATTTTGCTAGGACACCTCCTTGACAAAATCACTCATGGGTTGATGAGGAGGATCCCAGTGTGAATAAAGCTGAGACCTGGAGTCTGTCTCTGTTGTAGCTGACTCCTGGCACAGCCCAAGGTATCCTTCAGGTAGTTCAGCTACCACCAAAAGGGGCACAGACTTCAGTAGAGGTTACAACAGCCTGCAGGAACTTGGAGTGCTTTCCTTGTGTGACTGCAACCTGTGTCACTGCATCTCCACAGATGTCAGTACTCAAGTTAACTGAGTTATTTTCGTATCTGTAGGAGTCTTACTTCTGCAAAGTGGAGAAGTGACTTTAGCAAATGTAAAAATTTTTAATAAACTACAACTTTTTATTTCCTTACCTGCTTCCTCATTTGGCACATAACTTTGAAAAAGCTGCACTGAAGCTTTGCACTGGGAAGTGGTAGCTCCTATGTTCTGCAAAACAGAAATGTATTTCACTGGGAAAATCTCACTGAGTTTTTTTGGGGCGAGGTGCTGTGTAAGTGCAAACCGTTTTTATTAACAGTCAATTCATGTGCATAATAAAAAGGTATGTTCCCACTATAAAGAAGGTTAATATTGTTCAATATATCTACATTACAGCCACAATAAAGCTGTGTGTATATGTTCTGTTTGGAATTATATGAAGAGGTGCTACATTATACTATACACACTTGTATATTATTGCTATGTGAGAGATATATGGTCTCTACCACTCGAGATGGAAAATACACATCTTTCAGTAAAAAGATATCTCTTAGGCTTGCTGCACCAATATTTAATGAAATTGTGAACAAGTGAAGCAGATTCATCAAAAGAAAACAACATTATTTTTGCTGGGGAGGAGGAAAGTTTAAAAATAAAAATCAAAACCCTCCCTCTTTCTCTCTCTCAAAGTTTGCCTCCTTTCAAAATCCAAGCAGTGGAAAAGCTGTTCTCTCCTTAAAATGCAAAACCTCAGAAAAAATAAATTCCTCATCCTGAAAAATCCATCCCTAAATGTCATAAAATATTACTTGGTAATCTGTCAAATCATTCACACTGAAGGCTGCTGTAGTCTGGCTTAAGTTTAATCTAAAGTGAAATTAGTCCACACTTTTCTTCCTTCTGGGTCAGACGTTCATCCCAGGCGGGTTCTTTCCCGGGGTTCCCAGGGACAGGGTGGCTGTGACCACAGGCAGTGTTAATGGTGATGGCTGTGTGATGGAAGGAGTGATTTTCACAGAGGGTCAGGCAGGTACCCGGCTCTCAGCAAGTACCTTCAGTGAATATTCTTTAAATGGAAGTCTCCTTCTTAATGTGTTTCTATCCAGAAGAAATATTGCACCTCACTTATTTGCGGAGAGCAGGAAAGGTAAGTTTTTCCCCTCTTGGAGTATGTGGAAGGGCCCTGCAAACAAACACACACAAATACAACACCACCCGGTAGCCTGTCTCAGCTGGCATAAGCTAACATTTCTAAGAAGCAGTGAAATAAACAAACAAAAATCTCCATTTCCTTTCTCTATTGTACCTGAAATATATCTTCTTCTAGGTCAGAATGTATTTGGGCCTCTCTAACAGCATGGGGTGAAACTGCAAAAGTATTTGTGTGGAAAGGAAGAAGGAAATCATCTCTTTCTGAAGCTGCAGGGGAAATTTAGGCAGAGAGAATGTAATTAGCCAACCTAAAAAATGCCTGAGAGAACAGAAATTGCCAGAATTGTTCCTGCACATAGTTTTGAGAACTTTATTAAATGCAAATGATCAGCACAGTAGTTTTAAGTATAGTCTGGAGGCCTGCAGTAAAAAACCACAACAAGCAGACCCAATAACTACAGCAAAATTAGAGGTATTTTTTTCAAGAGGATACTTAACTTACTTACGTTAATATTTGTCATAAATGTGTAATCCACAGCAAGGATATTTGGAAAGGTTAAGTATATTTTATGGTCATTTAAAGGGAAATTTGCTTACACTTCAGTGTTCAGTTAGTAAAAGCATTTATTGACTCTTAAAAGCTGCATTTAGATAGGACTTTGCATATGTGAGAGAAAGAACTTTAATGTGGCCACCAATGTTCTGGGTTCAAGAACATGAAGGAAAGGGAGGCTTCATCTCTGCTACCCCACCACCCTGAGGTGACCTTGGTTCTTGCAGTGTTGAGGATATGCCCATTTAAAACCTGTTTGTTACATGTCTCTGAAATGTGTCTGTTCTGTGTCATGTACTAAAATAAGCTAAAATAGCTACCGTAAATGATAGTAAAGAAAAGCAGAAAGGACTAAGAAACCCAAAAGTTTTCTATGCAATAAAATCTGATTACTAGGCTGTAGCCTTGTTAAGCTGAGTAATAATCAGAATAATTAGAATGTTTTGCTCTGATTTTAATTGTGATTATAGCTGGAGTAATTTGAAAAATAAATGTTTGATTATCATGTTAAACAAGATCTTTTTTACCCTTCTTAAATTGCAGTTACTATCGTAGTACATTATTGCAGTCTTTGGTGAAAATAAGAACAAGGTCCATTATAAATTAAAAATATGGATGTACAGAGAAGACTACTAAGTGAATTAGAAGGAAAACTTGGGAAAAAAGAATCCAAGCCCGTCTTGGGAATGGTTTACAAGCTTTTAAATGCAAATTTATCAAAGCTTTTTGTAAGTCATGGATCTGATTTTTAATCGGTATTCCACTGTTTGAAAATCAGCCACACAGGCTCTCACTTGGTTAACATTCATTTTACTAGTCTCAGATCTTGATCCAAAATCCACTGAATTTAATAAAAAGACTCATTTTGAATGCAAAATTAAATTGTTCTTCTTAGCACATCAGAAGAGCTTCCTCTTGCAGTATCCCACCATTGCAGCATGGAAAACCAGAGTAAAGTATTTGGCAAGAAAGTAAAAGTTTCTTTCTGAGCCTGTGGATGAGCCTGGGCTCACAGGCAACATGCTGCACTTCAGACCTTCTAATGTGTCATTTCAGTAGGTGTCAGAACCTCTGAACCTTTGAGGTGTTACAGAGGTTCCCCTGATAAATATAATTTTTTGTATTTCATACATATTTTTACTCAAGCCCCATATATGAGCCTACATATTTAACATTTATTGGTTTCATATGCTACTCAGATGTCACTATGGTTTCCCTAGATACACTACTGGTGTATGAATTACTGTATTAAAGATAAAGAAATGAAATATATACATGACTTGCAACAATGGTAACATGAGTTTTTAGCGTAAATAATTTACCCAGTGCATTCTAGAAATTTAAGGGAAGTGTGACACTGATGGAATACACACATGTGTGTAATCATACATATTACAGATAGAGATGGACCAAAGCAGGAGGAAGGGTGGATCCTGATGACCAGCTATCCCACCCCCTGGAGCGTGCATCCCACAGACATTACACTGTAGAGGACAGGGAAGCTCTGAGATGGTTTTTCAGTTGTGAGTTTGGTGATGGCTCCCAGTCATTGCAAGATAGAGCTAAAGTCTCTGGAACAGCACAGATACATTTTTAGAGAAGTCTCTTCTTGCTTGTTTCCTCCTAGTCAGGGTTTCGACTGCCCACTGGACCATGAAGCAGTGTAACATCATTTTTGGCTGCATGCTGTAGGATTTCTTGCAGTTGAATTGCTCGTCACAGTTGGGGTATCACAGGTCTGCTGGGTGATATTCTAACCTGCAGATGAAGGGATCCAGCTGTATGATCCTACTTGATACTGTTTTACTTTATCATTGACTTCATCTGGGCTTTTTCTGAGGTCCCTGCAGTCAGGACCTGTGAGGGTTTATACTTGTCTAGTTTCCCTGGCTTCCTAAGAGCTAAACAGGAGATGGGTTCCTTCTTTCCTCTACAAACTGAGCCTAAATTTCTGACAGGTGGGGAGACACAGATGGAGATGCTCTGATGGTCTCCTCATTTCTTATCCCTCATCAGGGTTTGGGAACTGTAACTTTTCTCATCAGAGCTGTGTAGCTAAGTACACACTACAGCTACAGCAGTTACTCAGGTACTGCTGCAGTGAATAGATTTATTTATAGATACAGCTGTATTCTTTACTATTAATTTAGTAGTGGTTTGCCTGAACTCACCCACACTTAGGTATGCACTGGATCCTGCTCCCTTCTAGCTTCCCCTTCATTGCTGTGGAGTGAAACACATCCCTGATGTTCTGAACCAGCAAAACTCAGTGTCTGCCTTGCAAGCTTCCAAATAACTCACTGCATGAGCCCGTCTGTGGGGACACTGAGTCCTTTTCTGTGAATCAGGATTTATTTGCTTTTGAAATGTTAATGCTAGAGACGAGGAGGAGGAGATGTCTTTCTGAGCTGCCTTAAAGATGTTAGTTGCTATTTTAGTGCATTGCTGTGGATTAAGAGGACTACTGAAGGGCAGCATGGCAACTCCTCTTTGATCCAGATGACTGGCTCTGTAGGTGGTGGTCATTAGAAAGGAGAAACAGCTCCATCCATCCTATGGCTCCAGCTGTAGGGAGCCATAAAGCTGGTTTATATTAGGCCAGGTTTTCTTTGCAGTCTGTGTCAAAGCCTGGAGAATTCTTTTAGCATTCCTGTTTGTAACATGCTGCCTTTCCTTGCTGACTACAGGGCTAATGCTCCTGTTCTAGGCCTTCAGCACCTCATGTCTCAATTACTGCAATGCCCTGTCCCCCACAAATGTGGCCATCTCTGATTCACAGGGAATACAGCTGCAGAAATCAGACACCTGGATTTCTGCTGCAGCCACAGGACACATCTCTTTGGAATGCTCCCCAACTTTTCACACTCAAAGTAGAGCTGCAGGTCTTTGCTTTCCGGACTTTGCTGTCTTTGCCATACCTCGCTGCTTAATAGGAGGTCAGCTGCTGCCTCCCATTAACCTGTGGCTCAATCCCCACTTCTGCTTGCAGCCTTTTCAATTAAGAGCCTTTATATGGTTTCTCACTGTGCCCATCATGCTTGGGAGAAAATGCTTTCTAAGGAACATGCACTGCCCTATGCCAATAGTTAAAAAAATGAAGGGGTTTTCTCTTTTTTTCCTCTCCTTTTTTTTTTTTTTCTTCTGTCATTTATGACAGAAAACCCCTGGTCATAGTTGGGTTTCAGCTTACTTTTGGCTGCCTTTAGTTTATACCTTTGCAGGTACTGTTCTTTGTAGTTCTCTGCAGCAAAACCCACTGCTCTGTTGATATTTGTATGTTAATTGGAGCAACAGACTCCTGGACTATGATTGGACTGTTGTGATGCTGAGTTAACACAAGTGATAATTAATAAAGTAGTTGCAAAGAGGTGTGCAAAATAATGAACCAGAGAGGGAGCAGGCAGTCACCTGCCTGCTGGAATAGCAAGGAGAGAAAAAACAAAAGAGGTGGAATCAGAGGATAAAAGAAAAGAAAGGATGGAGTCAAGGTGGGGGAGGAATTGAGAGAATTAGGAAGAGGGATGTTACAGAATCATAGGTAGGGGGTTCTTGCAAATCAAGTTGATTATTTTCTTTGTTTGATGGGTGCAAAATGCATTAAAACATTTGCATAACATTCCCAGGCCCTCTAGCTTCAACTTACAGTTCTGAAGCATCCTTTGAGGGGGGATTAAATTCTCTGAAGAATTCAGGGCCAGATCTACAAAGGAGGGTTAGTGCCAATTCTTTTCTTCTTTTTACTGTGCTGGGAGATGCACACCTAATTAGGAAATATTTAATATTTAAATATTTAGCCTTCTGTATAGTTAGGACTTTGTTCTTTTTCAAATTTTATTTATGGAAGGTTGGTATTTCATTTTTCTGAAATAAGAGATGGAGGAAACATAACTTAGGGTTAAAAATTTTGTTTGATTTCCTCCTACGTGTCAGTTCTGTTGAGACTCAAACATTTTATAATTAATTTTTTATATATATATATATAAAATTTATTGCCAAAATTTGCAAAACAAAGCAATTTTTTTGTGACACATTTTTAAATATTTCATTTTGAAGTAGATAAAACATTTAGGCTTTCCTCGTGTTTTTCCCCCTTTTTTTTTTTCCCATGAAGATTTTCAGATTAAACTGGTATTTCTGAGATTTCAAAGATATGTGACTACAGTGGTTCTCCTGAAACTTGGGGTTTTTTGAAACACACAAAATATTTGCAACAAAAATATATATTTCTGCTTGTTAGAAACCAGAACTGTTTATCAGCCAGCATAGTTATAAAATGTGGGCTTTTCCTTGGTTGTTCTGTAAAAACTGTGTCCTGCCTGTAGCTTTTTAAGAATCTGTCACTTCACCTGTCTTCTTCTTCTTTTTGATTTAGATATGGGGCATTATCCCTATATTGTGAGCAGTTTTTACAGTAAGGAAAATAGCAAATTTACTAAATAACTAGTGAGTCAGGAGGCCAGTCTGAATAAAATCTCTCTCATCACCATAGTATTTAATAATTTTCTTTTGTTTTCCAGCTGTTCTTCTTGTATACCTGTTTTTATCTGTAGGAACAGTCAGGGCCCTGCTCTAAATGAAGGCCCATATCTGGTTCATCATGTCAAATGACACAGGATTTTCCTTGTCTCAGGAGCTTTGTGCACTCTCAGCTTCTCATCTCTTCTATATCCATATTGGCTTCATCCACATCCAGCTGTTTTTTGCGGGAAAAGATAAGAAAAGCAAACACAAACAAGACTTGCAACTCCCTCAAATGTTCTTAAAAGGAACTCCAGGGAAAACCCTATGAAACATTATCTGCTAAGCCAAAGAGGCTCTAAATTCTGTCTGAGAGCTGATTATTGCTGGGTTTTTCAAATCCTGTCGGTGTAATCCTTTCTCTACTCTGGATTCTCTGCTAATCCTGCACCTGCTCTTCCTAATTCCAGCCTATTTAGGGATATAGGCAATATATTCTGTTTACTGGTTCATTAATATGTCTGGACATGGGCTTCCGAACCTGTACAGGGTGTGTAGGATTTCTCCGAGGATACAGATGAAATCTGCTGAAGTTGTATTGGAGGGAAAACAAATTAAAGTCAACTTCTAAAATGCAGCTTCATCATTCAAAGATCTGTGTAGTGCTGGTCTTGCTCATTTTTAGGCAATGTTGGAGGAATTTGTCAGAGGAATGTTATTTAATGTCTTTGAATATTACTTATAACTATTAACTGTTTCTTCAGTAGCTGAGTCCTCAGGGGAATGGCTTGGTGCTGCAAATAATGCCTGCTTTTGGAGGGTTTTTTTATTAACGTTGAAAATCATGTATTTTTCTCCTTTAAAAAAAATGAAAGAAAGAAAGAAGAAAAAGTGCACATACCCCAAAGCCATTTATACTGATTTGAAATTTACTCAGGGCCTATCAAGTAAGACCATCTTACATATTAAAATGTTGACCAGTTTGTAAAACAAACCTTTCCTTCTTAAAATGCTGTGTATGCACATAAATATTTCTGTGTGTATTTGCACACACATGTTCTTCTAATTATGGGAATATCTATTATGTGAAATAGGTTAAAATTATTTTAACTTTTTGTTGTTCTATCAGCTTTTTTGGTTTTTATGGAACAGGATTATTAGGACATGAGGTCAGTGTGGCTTCCTCCCAGCAAAGTTTTCAGTTAGCAAAACTCGTAAAACATATTCTAGAAAGAGAAGTGGGGGGCCAGACCATCAGCTATGTGATTTCTAGTACATGGTCACAGATACTATGAAATAACTTCCACAATGCCTGTAGCCTGTGACTCTCCCTTACCTGCTGCCCTTCAACTTCTTTACTCTGATTTTATCTTTGAGTGACAGTATAGAATTGTAGTCTCAGGTACACAGTTAAATAAAGAGCTTACCAGGCTGATAGGTGTTAATAGATTGATTAGCATCAATATCCATATATGTGCTCTTTGCTTGGCAATGCAAAATGGGAGAACTAAGCTTAGGCCAAAATAAATAAATGCTTAAGCCAAGTCTAATGTATTGGGGATAAAAGTACGTTCATAGAAAGGGAAATGCCTCAGGTAACACACAGTAAATTGTTAAGCTGAGATTAATTGGCTGCAAGTCTTGAGATTTACTTCTGACTTTTCCTAGTATAACCAAGATCAAAACTGGGTGATGATTCTTAAAAAAAACATGAAAATGTGACTAGGTTTCGTGAAGTATTGATTTTTAGTGTAACTAGTTATCCTTGAGAATTGACCACTAAAATGAGGTAGAGTATAAAATTTTCCCATTTCAGGGTAGCAGAATTTTAGGATCTTGTATCTCCTGATTTGTAGGGGATGGGGTGGAAACTGAAGCTGGATGGTAAATAGCAAGCAAGAGGCCTGAATATAATATCAAGGGTATGCAACAGAATATCTGACAGTTTCTCACTTCTGCAGTCTTGACTCTTGCCTAACATCGTTGGTCTCTTTGTTGTCATCTCTCATTGTAGAACTTATTTAAGATCTCTGGGACAAGTGCCTCCCATTTTATTTGTAACTGCAGTGCCTCTGAGGCTGTATAAATAGTGCTCTGATTGGTAGGTAGAGAATTCCATGCTTTCAAAGATATAAAATGTACTTGTAGGCTGGATACCCTGTGAGATATCAAGTCCCATATCTGCCACTAACCCTTTGATCAGCTCTTCTTTTTTGGCACTGTTCAAGAGCTTAATTTCTGGGGCTTTCTAATATTAACGACTCTCATCTTTGGTATAAAGAGCAAGAGTTACACTCAAAAGGGAAAAAGGTTAGGTTGTAAAGCCCCTAATTCTGATCTGCAGAAGAGATAATTCTTCTGGGTCTGAAAAAGAATTTGGGGAGATTAAGCAGTATTGACACAACCTGGCATGACAATTTGCTTCCAAATAAAACCTTATTCTGATACAAATCAAGCCAGCCATTAAGCTTTCAAACAAGGGTTGAAACAGTCTTACAGGGAGTGCTCACCTTGCCTTGTTTAGGCCTGTTACTAAGATTGCAAAGCCATGAGGTGTCATTCGTGATTTATTCTTGTCATCAAGACCATGGACTCGTCAGGAGAAGAGTCCAGCAATCAAACAAGAGGTTCCACTGCAACAGTCTGTGTCAGGATTAAGTCCCCTGTGTCCCCCTTAACACCCTGCTCAGTAATTGTTTCCCAGTTGATTTAGGGCTGTGTGCCCCTGCAATGGTCAGGTCACTAAACCAGCTGGCAGATTGAGTTTAATGAGTGCCAATGATAACACAAGAAGAAGGACAAGAAAATCTGCAGGTAGAAGTGAAGGAGACAGGAGGATCTCAACACCCATGATCCTAATCCCTGCTGTGGCACTAGATTTTCTGAAGCAGTATCTTAAAAAACCTTTTTCTCTCTGCTGGCCCAGAGAGTCCAGAGCTGTGCATATGACATGTCTGATGTGAAGCAATGTAACTGCTCTTCTCTCCATCATCTCCCATCTGAGAAACAGGTGATGAAGCCATAATAAACTCAGAATTCAAGGTTCTTCATTCTTCCATACCTGTTTTGTCTTGTTAGTTGGTGTCAGTGTTGTGAGGGGCTTGGGAGGAAGTATGTCAGTATGGACAGGATACACTGAGCTGTAGTCTCCTTAATTAGCCTTCTGCCAACTCCATGAAAGACCCTGGAGAGAAGAACGTCTAGTAACTATGTTCACAGCGTTCAGTGCATTTTTTCAGTGCCTCTTAGAAAATTCACAACTAAATGTGTAAACTGGCACCATTCTCATGCTTGGATTTTGATCTGGCTCTTCTCAAAGTATAGAAGTTTATACCATACTTCTCAGAGTACAAGAAGGTTGTTTGCAGAGTGTAAGAAGGTTGAAATCAGTGAGTTTTCTGGAGTTCTGCCATTTTATTCACTGTCTTAATTGTTCCAGTGACTTTATTATGCAGGAGAACATGGACAAGGCAGATCTGACTGTAAGAAAAGGGGGAAGGCTGTGCCAAATCAGCACCTGAATCAATGAATTCAGTCATCTGACATCTGTTTCGCTTGTCAGGTAAAAAATTTATGCAATTAGCTCAGACACATGCCTACAAAAAAATTGCAAATGTTTCAGTAGGCTTGCAATGCTGGAAAGCTATAAGCTTTGCATTTTTCTGTGTGAGTGCTCTGGAGCTAGGGGGAGATCCACATGCTCACAACTGCTGAAGAAACGTTTATAACTTAAATATTTGTTTGAGAGAGGGTATGTAATCAGATAGCAAACTTCCTAGAGAGCAGGTTAGCACACAAATTGGGCTTTCTTTATAAAGGTTTTTAAAATTCATTTTAATAGGTGAGAAAAGCTGGCTGAAGATTCAGAACTGAGTGCTGGTGTAAAAACTCTCTCATTCATGGCCCATGGGAATGTGCACATTCACTGGAGTTTAAATCTCTGGTGAATTTTCTGCTATAGCTATATAGCAGCCTAATATTCCTGTCAGAACGGATTTGCAAATGACCCATAAACCAAAGAAGAAACTAAAGCTGAAAGGATGCTCTGGGCAATATCCTTTTTTCTACTGACTTTTTGTCTCAGTCTGAGTCATTGACAAAGGTTTCTGAATGCGACTTCTATTCAAGGTTAATAAAGAAATCAGGGTATGTGGAGAAGAAGATGTTGGCTTATTAAGAAAAGCAATTAATTGTTATCACATAGTGATGAGATTTCATTGGTTTCCATGAGATTTGGTCTAGGCTGTGGAGGCAATCTCACTAAAGAGGGATGTCCAGTGTACCAAGAATAGCACATACTGTGTGTTGCATCCTGGCTATGCAGAGTAAGCCAGCCAGCTCTAGAGGGACAAACTTCATTATTCATAAAAATTTACATGCATTGGTCAGTGGTCTTAGAAAGCTTAAAATCATAGAATCATCTAGGTTGGAAAAGACCTTTAAGGTCATTGAGTTCAACTGTTGACTAGTCCGAGTTAATAGAAACCTTGTCCCTAAGGGCCACACCTATGTCTTTTAGATGTCTCCAGGGGTGGTGGTTCAGCCACTTCCCACAGCCTCCTATTCCAATGCTTGACAGCCCTGCTGGTGATGAAATTTTTCTGAATATTAGTCCTAGCTCCTGGGGAGGTGGGGCAGGCACAGAGGAGATTCATGTGCTGTGCAGAGCAGGATCTTGTCCCAGTTGCCCCTATCCCTTAACTGTGTCTCTCAGCTCTCTCTTCAGGTTCCCCCAGTTTGGGAAACCTCCCCGTGCTCAACTGTGCCAGCACTGGAGCTGCTCACTTCAGTGTCCAGGGGTTACACTGGCTAAAAACTACATGCATGACTGAAATTGAGTCTGCATCTGTACTTCAGGCACTTGAACAGAGGCAAGGGGATACCCATTTACTGTTTTGTGTACTGTGAATTAATAAAAAACATCAGGCTTCCAGCAGCTTGAATCCTCAGGAGAGACCTCTCTTGACTTCAGGGAGCTTTGGAACTAACATCAGAGAAGGTGCAGCATTGTTTGGCAGTTTTTCATAAAGCAGTTCAGAAAGACTTTGTGAGTCTAGTTTAGAGAGCTATTTCTCAGTGACACTGTATGAAAAGTTGCAGTAAACATCCCTCTTATTCAGGAACTTTGGAAGTTAACAGAAAGACAAAAAATATACGAAATATATTAAATATTTTGTATAAACATAGCAATGGAGCTGGTGACCTGAGGGAGCCCTTCCACCTCCAACTTCCAGTAATGTAATCTCTGCCTCAGATACTTTCTCAGACTGAGTCATTCAGCTGGATGGATTTTAACCTTATTTCTAAAAGGAGAGAATCGCTGTATTCAAAGCTATTCAGAGACTAGAACTGGAATGTCACAAAGTTCATGTTTGACAACAACACTTCCCTTTGTTGACAGTGTGTCTATAGCCTGATTGTCTCCCAGAGAGGACACTGGGCCCAGAAACATGTGATAGGAAGAAGGAAAGTCTTCTGTTAGAGATATTGCACTTGAGCATTTGAGCCTTGGCACAGGCTTTCTTAAGTCTTTTAATGAATGTGCTGTTTAATTGCTTTGTGCCTTATCTTTCCATGATTAAAAGTGAAGCTGAGAATAGTTGCTGTACTTATGATATTCAAAGGATAACTCAGTGAATACACGTGAGGTAGTCAAGTTTTCTGAGGATCATTTGCCCCACAGAAATCAGTTAGATAAATGTAATTATCATTATGAGATTGATGTAAATTTGATGCCAATTATTTCTAAAGTAAAAAAATCCCTGAAATTCACAAATCATTTATAGAAATGTTAATAATTTCTCTGCTTTTGAATGTTAACAATTGAGTACATCATTATCCATTAGAATTTGGGAAAATGAGGAAAAAGATATCTCTGACATTTTTTGATGGAACAGGTACAATAGAATAATATAATGAGAACTTATTAAGGAAATACTTTCCAAATAATTTTTTGAATAAAATGTCCTAGCAAAGACTGCTATTTGTCATGTTCCTAGATCTAGTTCAGTGAATTCTGTTTTATATAGTGACAGTTCAGCTGATGAGAATGGCAAATACCTTGAGAGACTCAAGAAGATTAAGTAATTATGTGAAAAAGAATGTCTTCACCACATTCAATAATTATTATAAAATCACCCCACTTGTAATCCTGAGCACTACTTGATGACCAACTATAGTCAGGAAGAGCATCTTTTAGTTTATTGATGTTGACAATATCAGTCTATCCTCTCTTCCTTTTCTGGGACCTGGATGTTAAGCGTATGCTACTGGCTCCTCAAGGATTTTATTCCCCTAGAGCATAATGTGGCCTCAGGAGGAGGTTTCTCCTGCTGGTAGACTGAGGGAAGCAGAAAATTCAGCATGAACTCTGTCTCTCTGTGTGATTTGATCTTATTCACAGCCGAAGTGTTCTTCTAGCAGGGTTAGTGCATCATCTAGAGAAGGATGCATTTTTGTTCTGAATGCTCCATTTATCTGTAATGGCTGGGATTAATAACATGTTTATGAGCAGAGGCTGTGGTTAAAATTGGTTGCCAAGACCACTAACACTCTTCATTTTTTTGCCTCTGTGTTTTTTTCTGGCTGCCAGTCCTTGATTGTTTTCTGGTTATGTCTCCATAACAAATGACTGTCAAGCACCTTGGGCTGTCGATTTCTAGCATGTTAACTACTGCCTAGTTACTGTCCACATGCTCACTCCAACAGTGTGATAAATCTGATGGTGCTTAAGCCTTAGTGAGAGTGAGGAGAAATATGTGCACATGGGCACCTAATGCACAATAAATAAGACAGTTATATTGTCTGTGGGAATTTACTTACATAGCCATAGTTTTTACTTTTCTAGCTTTCTTATTACATACAATTTTTTTCTCACCCACCCACATGCAGTGAAATTAAACTGGTGTCTTTCATTGGTGGGGTCCCTATGTTTTAGGGTTATTAATACTTGCAGTGCACAAACGAAATGTAATTGACTCTTTTATGACTCCAGCTGACAATGACAGAAAATGATCCAGAATAGTAGGGACTTCACAGTGTTGTTTGGCTTCACCTCTGTTCTCTCTATTTTTCATACCAATCATATTTGTTGTGAAAGGTTTTTCACTGCATGTAATTCTGGTACATTTGTCTTAACTGAGAATGTTCTGAAATTTCACTTCAAAATGCAGTCCTCCTTTCTAGCTTCTGACTTAGGTAAACCCTTTCTATAGTAAATTTGTTAGAATCTATTTCCTCAGCTTTCCACTTTTTCCCATGCTTGTGTGATTTCTTTGCAATGTGTCTAGAGTGTGTTCTTTCAATCACTAGGTTACCACATCTTGTTTTCTTTGTGTATGAAATGTGCTGCCACCTGAAATTATATGCTGGGGACACTTTTTAAACTTATGCACAAAAGAGCTTAGAGAAATCAGTTGCACTGTATTATGCAGTTGCCCCCTATGGCAGTGGGGATAGTTTTCCCATGGGCCAAAATGGTCTATTATTTGGTTTTTGCTTGTGAGGTGAACATGGCCAGAGAGAAAGCTTAAACCAGAGATGCTGAGTGCAAATATAGAAATATTGCTGGGAGCATCCAGTCAAACACCCTCGTCTGTATCACTGAGCAACAGACAGACCTGGGCATTAATACCTGTCTGTATCTGGAGTGCACCCTCCAGGAGGTTGTGTGAGAAAATGCTGGCAATAGATGATCCTGTTTGATGCTGCCTGAATGGTAAAAAATGGTAGCTTTGCTCTCACCTTGCATCCACTAGGCATTATAGAAAAACCAAACCAGTAGTAGGTAACTCAGGAGTTCTACAGCATAGTACCTATCAACACCTAAGCATTGTGACCCTCGAAGTCTTGAATGAGGGGTTGGACAATGCAGAAACAACTGGAGAAATACTTATTGAGTATTAAGCAGCAGGTGGAATAGCAAGAAATAGGCAGCACTGGAATTTGCAGTGGCTGAAGATATAATCATTCCTAACTTATTTTCCTTTTTATCAGAAGCAGCCCCATTACAGTCAGAATTGCATCATTAGAAATACTATTGATCAAGTTCTCATTAGCAGTCATTGGCACTCAACAGCCATTGTTGCATCAGTGCTGCTGAAGCTGATACCGATCACTGGCTTCTGATAAAGAAAGTACAACTCTGTCTTTGAAGGCAACTAGTTGATTGAGTTAAATTACTTCTGTACTCTCCGTAATTAGGAGTGAGTTATCAAACGGTTTAACATCCCGCTCTGTGAAGCTGTTAAAGCATTACAGGCTTAGTCCAAGTTTCCTTTGTCATCTCATGAGTAATAGCACTGCTTGAAGTCATTAGTGCCTCAGCCTCTCAAACATTAATTGAAGTTTGGTGAGCAGACACCCAAATACCTGACATGAAGAATGACACAGAAGGACAATTCATGCTCTCACAGAACTTTGCTAAGGGTAGAAGCAGATCTTTGACTCCATGGCATCAAGTCACTAAAAATACCATAAATTCTATAGTCTTAAAACTGCTGCTAAGTATGATTCCTCTCTTTCTTCACTAGAGGATTGCTTCTGGACAGTTTTGGCAATTAGTCTAGTAATAAGTGGGATTCTGATTTGGCAAGATCAGTTACACAGCTAGGAAGGTCACTCTAAAGTACCCACCATCTTTCATTCCTTTAAAAAAAAACCCCTAAAATTAGAGTAGGTTTTAATGCTCGTCCTTGTATGCTCCATTTTAAGCAGAAAGATAAATTCTCTTATAGCAATAGTCATACAAAAATCCAGCAATGCTTTGCCCTGGTTTGGTTTTAATAACTAAAGTGTCTATTGTGCAAGAAAGCCTTCTTGCAAGATCCACCACTGTGTGACTGCTAAATGCTTTAGTCACCTTGTTAAAAAGCCAAGAAGGCTTATGGATTGAACTTTCCATCAGCATGTCACAGACAGGTGACATTCAGCCTTAAAGAGGCCTCTATTTGGAGATGATAACATGAAAACATACAACTTGCTGTAGTATTTCTGTAAAACCAGTGTTCTTGAAAAAAGTGGATTTATTTTCATTGGTGAGACTATGCACTGGGTGATGAAGACAGAAAGGTATAGCCTCAGTTGGTTCAACCTTTAGTAATGCCATTAACTTCTAATCGTGCTCTATTAACTTCAGTAGGCTTTTGCACCAACTGAGGTTCTGTTTTAAAAATTGGTTTTCTCTCTGTATTGAACTAATTGATCATTAGCCTTCTGTGCTGGTATATGAAGACAAACCAAGAGTGCTGATCCTTTGCTCTAGGCATTGTAAATGTAGATTATATCATGAACTGAAGGTGGGGTAGTAACAAAATCTCAGCAGATTGATGTATCATACTCTTTTTGCCACCCCTATTTTAAAAATTGGCAGAAATTACTGATTTTAGAAGGAAAATTGCATGGAAAGAAAGAGAAAAATGAGAGGTCAAGGAGAAGAAACATTGGCAACTCTGAAATGGAGTAGTAATAGGATAAGAGCACTTTACTTTCTACAGTGCCATCCACCCTGGATGTCGTATGGTATGTGCAAGGAGGGAAATGAGGCATGGGGCATCATTTCTTCATGAATATTTTAGCCCTCATGCTCTTGCAGTATGTCGCTGTGACCCAGAACAGCTTCCATGTCCCTGTGTCTGAATAGGCTCAGGAGGTCACCCCTGTGAAAAACAGCTGTACTGGATCTCTGGCAGCTGAACAACGCTGCCCTTGCTTAGTGTGAGCTCAATGCTCACATTAAACTTGTCAGGGGTGGTCTGTGGCACTTTGGTTCCATTTGAGAGCCTGAATCGTGGCAACCAGAGAATGATAATAGAATTGAAAAATTTATCACAGTAGCTACCTCAGAGTATCTGTGAAAGGCTGTGTCACATGGTGACTCTACATAGTAATCAACTGTTAACACCAACACTGGTAAGGAGAAACAGTGTTTTATTCTATTGCATAACTGCACTGAATTCCCTTAACAAAAACCAATACAGAAAGTAAAGAGAATTATTTATTGTTGGAGGTGGAATTCTTTTCAGGCACGTTCAGTATGGATAATTGGAGTTCATCAACTGCAACAACAAAAATGAAAAGCCAAGCTAACAATTTGCAAGCAGATGCTAATTCCCCAATTGTTCATGCAACATGGAACATAATTTGAAGTGATTATGAAATTAATGCATTAATACAAAAAATGCTTTGGAGAGAAGCAAATCAGATAAATGTGCATAAAAAGAATTAGCTGTAGACATAATTAGTGAAGCCATGCTTTATTCACAGTCAGAGGGAAAAATTAAAACTAAAGTAGAAATTTTAGAGAACATATGAGAATTACCATGTAAAAAGAAAGATGAATGAAATCAAGCATGGAGCTTCAGCAAAGATAACACATAGACACATGCTTTGGAATTAAAAGGTACAAAAAGTGTCATGTCATTTATTTGGGAAAGGCACAGTTACTTGTGTGAGTAAGGAAGACTTTCCAGCTGTATGAGCACGTATTCTGGTTAAAGATGACTCAAAGCCTGGAAGCAGGTAGATGGTAGAACAGAACTGCCATGAATCTGAAGAGACTTTATACTGTACGGTGGGAAGTGAAAAATTGACAGACCAAATCAGAAGATTCTGTGCTGTGTTTGCTGCTTTCTCCTCTGAGTCCATGCTCATTTTCATGACCGTCATAGGGTAGGAAAATTGACCTGATTCACACCTGCAAGAGAGACTTTGTTCATGTTCAGTTCTAGTCCCTGTACTGGTTCTTTTTCCCATCTTCATGCCTAAAAATCAAGAAGTAGCAGAACCAGGTGTACCATGACAAAGCTGATATTGATCCAGCAATGTATGTTCAGCTGTTACCATCATCTGTTGTGTAGATGTGTGGTGATAGATAATTATTTGAAAGCAATTCCATTTAAATCTAGTAAGAAAATATAACTAAGAACCGTTAGATTTTATAGCCATCTCCCAAGAGAAAAGAATTGTAACTCAGTGCAGAAATTGTGATGCTAACTCTGATGATTATGTCGGCAGTCTTATAATATGTATCTTTTCTAAAGTTGTCAGCTGGTAGAATCAATTTTAAATTGGAAAGAATTTAAATCTTTGTTAAAATAAAGCTTCTAGACTTTAGAGTTCCATAGAAAAGCTTTTAAGAAATAAACAGTAACTAAATAACCTGCTTTCCTCACCCTAAAACCAGGAAAAAGGTAAACAAAAATCCTACATGAAATTTTATTTTTATGAATGACTCTTTGAAACCAGATCCTTATTTTTCAGGTAGTTAAGTTTTAAAATACTAAGTCTTTATAAAACATGTGAGAAAAGTAAATGGAAAAAAATTCTTCCACTATGCGAAAAATAACCTTTATTATTGCAGACAATTTAGTAAACTTATTGCTCTTATTCTTGCTGTGTATAAGTTTTCATTTTCTTTCACATAGATTCTATACAATTTCAGGAAAAAAAGAAAAGTCTGAAATGTGAATTACTCTTTTTCCAAAACATTGATAATTATCCTTAAAAAGCCGTACTTTTACTTTTCCTTCAATTTCTACCAGCCAGAACATATATTTTGAGTAGCAACTGAATACTCCAATTTCTGTCTTGTTGCCCTTTCAGTTAAGATTCTCAATTTCAGAACACAAAAGCAGCAGATGCTAAAGGATCTGATACTTGCCTTAGACAGGTATAGTGCCACCAGCTGCAATGAAGTCAGTCCCAATAATTTGGCCAGTAAAGGGAAAACAGATGAAGGAAAATTAGCAGTTTCTTACTAAACCTACCTGGTTTAAGCAGCTTTTATTCAAAGTTATTACTGGGTTCCAGGGGTTCATGAGGAATCTTCTTGCTGGAAGCACCAGTCCCCACCTGAGAACTGATGGACTGGTTTAAGTGCTCTGGATAAAACCAGCCATGTTCATTGAACAGTTTCAGCTGGTGAATTTTAGGTGAAATAAGATGAGATCATTTGCAAGAAATTGAGGGACAACAGCATTTTGCAGAGAGATGGAGGTGACCAGGTATGAATATTAATGTCCTTGAGACCAGCAGGTCACCTCTGCCCAGTCTGAGGTGATTTGGTTTGTGTTGTTCCCTCCCCTTTCTTCACTTTGGGTGTGCTATAAAACATAGGCAAGAGTAAGAACCCCGAAATGTTAAACAGCACAGTGGCACACAGGTGCCAGGGCTGGCCAGAGGCAAGTGGCATGGCTTGAAACAGTTGGCTATGAAACCAAGTATTGAGTGCATTGACCATCTGCCCAGGCTTGGCATAACTGTCAGACAGAATCATAGAATGGTTTGGGTTGGAAGGGAGCTTGAACATCATCTCATTCCAATTCCCCTGCCATGACCAGGGACACCTTCCACCAGTCCAGGTAGCTCAGCCCCCATCCAGCCTGGACTGGAGCCCTGCCAGGGCTCATCATGTGAACTGTGCATTTATCACTAACTCACCCTTCAGGGAAAATTTGCTCCCTTGGTGACCCTCTTTTCCCTATCCATTTTGGAGCTCTGCTTGGGTTACCACACTTTTAGGCCAAAAGTTTCCTTTTGCTTTCATTAGGATTAACAACCCTTAGCACCCAGTGTTTGGGGCTGGGAAATGCTATTGTTTGTAATATGCTTACAGTGCAAGTGGCTTCTTTCTTTTTGTGCCATTGATTGATTAGTGGAGTTTGTCCAAGTAATTTTCCCTCTTGATATGGGCGCTTTACTTCTCTAGCACAAAGTTGGTGTGAAGATTAACTAATTAATCTCATGAGATTCTTTAGTGAAAGGAATGCCTTACTGAGCAACAGAACAAAGTAGGGGCAATATGTATGAACACAGCTCATTCCAGATGTCTGCAAAGCTGAGGATCTTTTTCTCCCCGAAGCAAGTAAGACTGTAAGAATGTCTCAGCTTATTTTTTTTCCTCTGTTCAGTACAATGCAGAACATCTGTTGCAAAAGAATGGATAATTAATAATTGAAACTAGGTTGCACTGTCCAAAATAAAGTGCATATAGTACTTGTAGATTTTCTGAGTTTTTTTGCCTTTGTTTCTTTATTTCTTCTCAAAGTATAATAATCTGTCATTGTTATGAATTAGGTTTCAGTTCAGAATGGAAGTTTCTACTGTGTTTTACTTAAGTTTTGAGTAATATATTTTCAAGCTGGTTATGGTGATAAAGCGTTCTATGTCA
This sequence comes from Dicrurus megarhynchus, assembly GCA_013399195.1. Classification (NCBI taxonomy): domain Eukaryota; kingdom Metazoa; phylum Chordata; class Aves; order Passeriformes; family Dicruridae; genus Dicrurus; species Dicrurus megarhynchus. The sequence continues at coordinate 603,196 of VXAD01005463.1, forward strand.
AATGGAAGAGAAAGCAGTGTGTAGTAATAATGAAACAGGAAAAAGAAATTTTCATTTCATCTCAGGTTACTAAATTAGACCCATTTTGTGGAATGAAGAGATAAAAATCTAGAATTTGATTTGAGGAAGATTTGAAAAAACCAAGAAGCTTAATCTTTTCATGTTCCTTCCCCCAGAATTAATTGCTCCAGAGCTCATGTTTATGCCTGTGATTAGGAGCTGAGCCTGACGAGTTCTATTTTCAGCACTGCTACAGGATCCCAGTGGGTGAAACTAACCTTGGTGCTTTGGGCTCATACAGCACGTCCAGCTTCCAGAGCTCTTGCTAAGTTGAGATAGACTTTTAAGATAAAAGGAATGTAAAATTGAAGGTGTTTTTGCTTATTCTAGAACTGACATAACCCCCAGGTATTTAAAATTAACACTGTAAGAAAACTAAAGAGTATCAGATTGGATAGGCCCCATCCCTAAGAGTTTGTGGAATCTCCATCCTTGAAATTATTTAAATATTGACAGGACAAGGTCCTGAGAACCTATCTGTACCGCTGAAGCTGGCTCAGTGTGAAGGAGTTTGAAATAAATGACCTCCAGATGTCTTTACATAGCTAAATTAAGTAAGTTAAATTGTAAATCAGTGTATAGTTCTAGGTAAGGCAAAAGTAACTCAAAAACATTCTTCAGTAATCTCTTAAGTTATATTAATGAAAGGCTTTCTTTATTGTTTTTAGCATTACATTTCTATTTTTTGGTAAGGATGATGCAAATAAAAGCTTTTGTCCTTTTTTACAGTCCTCATTAAAACACTAGCATTAAGTCAGGTAAGGACAAAATGTAGAATCTTTATTTTCATTTAATTCTGGTGTAATGGAAATGGAAGCTGGACTTAAACCCCCTAAGATTTAAAAAGTGACACAAATCTTCAGTGACTCCTTTCTCCCCTATCTCATCTCTTTTCATCCTTTGATTAATTATTACCTCAAAGCAGAAGTGTGTAATTTGATAATTCACCCTGGCTGCTGGGATTGCAGCCTATTCTTGAGAGGGTGAAGGTCGATGTTTCTCCCTGTGCACAGCCCAGCCCACAAGCAGTGACTCAGCAGCTCACAAAAACCCTGAAGATGCTGCAACTTCTTCAGCTTTAATGGAAAAAAACCCCAAAAAACCTAGCTGAATCTCTTGGGATCTGGTGCAGGGTGAGGCACTTTTGAAAAAGGGGCTTGTGCCAGAGCTCAGCCGCAAAGAGAAAAGGCTGTAGGTAGGAACCTGTGCCCTGGATGGATGTCCCGAGGCTGAGTAACGAGAAGGGCTTGTGGGGGTGCACTGCCCTCTCTTGGATTTTGGTAGGAACAGGAACAGTCCCATCCCAGTTGGTGCTTTCAGAGGTTTGCCGAGGTGACGTTCAGAGTAAAGGGGGGTTGTTTCTGTACGCTGTTGTCTCTTAGGAAAAATCTTCTCCCTGCAGCTCTGGACTTTCTGTATACCCCCATTCATATCAAGTAGGATTAACAGAGAGAACAACTGAATCACATCTGCTCAGGTGTCTCAGCCTCATGTTTGCTTTACTTGAGTCCTTATTGCACTGAGCCAACCCTATACCTGGGACTTAGGTGATATGTAGTACACACCACCACATAAAATATTTGTAAGTTGTTGTTCATACATACACTCACTCTTTCTATCTAGTAAAACAACCACAGATGATTCCCACAGATAATAAAAAATAGAACTTTATTGGCTGCTTTATTCTGCGGTCACTTTTGGCCTGTTATGAACATCTTGAATAATACAGAACAGGTAAATGGATTTTTTTTTCATACACTAGCCAGCTTTTTATGTCAAATGACATTCATCAAGATGCCAAATGCAACTCTCAACAATTATTTTATTAGGAATACTGTGCGATCCCAGCTTTCAAAAATATTGGCAGATGGTAATTTTTCTCTCTTAAAAGATAGTCCTTCGCCATCTAGTATTCTGGTGACAAGAGATTGTCTTATCACTCAATGAGCACTAAATCTTTCATGGGTGAAAACAAGATGAATTCACTGTCTGAACCTTTCGCCACGTCATTTTTCTTACATTTAAACAGCCAAGATTTGAAGAAGATGATAATATCCCACCAGTTATGGATGGACCTCTTGTGGGTTCCTGGGGGAAGTGATGATAGTTTCCACTGTCTGGATCTGGATTCAATCTGAATCTGAATTACACTGTCTATTCATCATGACTATGATTTTTTTGACAGTGACTTGAAGTGTGTTACCCTCCATATCAGCAAAGTGCAAGCTGATTTAATGAGTTTGGATTATACGTCTTTGGATGAATAAGAACTTCTTTCATCTTAAGTCGCTGAGTAATAGTTGCAAAATAACTTGTTCACAGACCTTTTCCTTGTATTAAAGAGGTCATTTCTACTTACTTCTGAGACCATTCCAAACCAGGTCATCATTCAAAGGCAATATTCTTCTTTTTTTCTTCAGTGTTAAAAGTGTAATTCTGTCACTGAAGTATTTTCTTTCCTTACAAAATTGCTGCACTTTCTGAGTTAACAGGAACTTCTGGCAATGAAATACTCCACAATGCCTCAATTGAATTATTGGTGTATTATTTTAATGGTGTCTTAATGAAATTGCTCAGCAACTAAGCTTGTCTTTTAGCTGGCATTAGAGACAGCTTCAAAACTGTCAGCTCTAGCTCATTTCATGTTTTCATTTAGGTGCTCATACTGTTAAGCAATTTATTTGAAGCAGAAACTTGGGCCAAATTTTAGTGGCATTACTCATGTGAACAGTTCTACAGCAGCTGATGTTAGCCCATGAGGAAAGATTGTTAAAACTTCATGAAGGTGTCAGTCTCCTCTTTCCCTATTAATATCCAACTAAATGTTTGTTTTATTTCTGGTGTAATTTTGTCTCTAATTTGCTCTTGCAAACATGTACTGCTTCCAGCAACTCGGTCCTGTAAAAGGAATAAGTCTAATTTGCTTTACAGTAGTGCTGCATTCATTTCAGAATTTCATGACCAGAGAAGTTCCTTTCTTTGCATTGTTTCACTTTATCTTATTCTAGGTCTTGAGAAAGCTTAGGCAATGAACGAGTTCAATTAATTAAAACCAGAGCACGTTTCTTTGAAATGTGTGTGTGAAGTGCTGAATCTGGGGGATCAGATTCTCTCTTTACTCACACTCACACACAGTTACACAAACTTTCACTCTCACACACTCTTACACTCTCTCACACTCACTTGTAAAAGGCAATCCAAGTGAAGTGATATGTAAAGTGGCAGAAATGACATTTCATTACGTTGGGACTCCACAGCACTGATCTGCTTGCAGTCAGTCACCATGTGAAAAAAACAAACTCCACAACCCTCTAAAATGATGCAACTGACATGCAGAGAAGCTGGAAAAAAATGCATCTTTTTAGAGAATTTAAGTAGGGAATGCCCTGCTTTTGTTAGGAGTAGGACATCTCTGGTTTCTGCTGCTGATTTACTTTTTTGCTGTGTCTTGTGAGAAATATTACTTGTTCCGTGTGGGTCACCAGGGCTGGGTCTGTGCTTGAAGTACATGATAGGTAAGGATGGTGAAGGTTCTTTCAGTGGATTTGACCGGATTTGCATTTTATCCCCATTTCTGGTTAGATGATATCTGTTGATACATCAGAAGTGAATGAAAAACCATGTGACTCTACGAAATATATTTGTATTTTTTTTCATGCTGTTCTATTTCACTTATACTATGTTCTTTTCTATAAAGTGTTACCAAAAAGCTGGTCCAAGTAGAGGTATGAGTGGCCAAAATAAAAGACTGAGAGCAATTCTGGCCTCTTTTTACTAAGCCACTAAATCTAGCATTCATGGCAGATGTATAAGGATCACAATTCCATCTCTAGAAGCAAAATCAGAGTCTTCTTGCTAAGAATTCCTGGGATTCTTAGTGACGACAACAAAAATCTGTGTAATTGTTAATGGCAATGTCATCAGCAGAGTTAGCACTGAAGAAGGGGTGAAAAAAGTGTGGACTGTTTTAAGGTCTATAAATTATGTTTGGTTTTCATTTGTCATTTCTGTGAAAAGCAAATCACGTTTCTCCCTTGTTATAGGGGAGATGATAAATGAATGTCTTGCATTTGGTTGCAAAGGCCTTTGTCAACTGTATTGGCTTTTTATTACAGAGGAGAAAAACCCCATCCATCTGGAGCATCAGGAAGTGCAGTGTGTGCTTGCTCGGCCTGGTGTGAATAAGCAGATTCTGGTCATTGCTGAACACTGATCTGAACAGAGAGTAATTACTCTTGCTGGGGAGAAGTAGAGTCTTTGCTCATACACACTCTTCACTTTTGTTTAACATAAAACAACAATAAACCAGACCAGAGGCACTCTAAGGTTGGGCTCCCACTACAAAGGGCTTTTGCTGAAAGTGAGAGGCAGATGAATATGGCTCTTCTTACTCCTGCATTAATAACTTAATTTTGTAATGGTGGAATCAGAGGTAGTTTAAAAACTGTCAACATGAAAACTGTGGGCCCAAGTCTTCACATACAGCCCAACCAAGCTGGTAATGTTATTGTTGTGTAGATAGGTGGGAGTTGGTCATTTCTCTCGGGTGACAAGCAGTAGGGCAAGGGGAAGTGGCCTAAAGTTGCACCAGAGGAGGTTAAGATTATATACTAGGAAAAATTTCTTCACTGAAAGGATGTTCAGGCTTTGGAACAGCCTGCCTAGGGAAGTGGTGGAGTCACCATCCCTGGAAATGTTTGAAAAGTGTGTAGATGCGGTGCTTAGGGACATGGTTTAGGGGTGGACCTGGTAGTGTTAGACTAATGGTCGGACTTGAGGATCTTAGGAGTATTTTCCAGCCTTTTGTCCCATGGCAATTTCACATCCTTTGGCAAGGGAACACCTCAAAAATCATATTTGGCTTCATGAGCTAGGTTGCCTTTCCCTACAAGCTCTAGGGACCTGGATAAATTTAAGGTGTGATTTTCATGTGCAAAAGTCATCTTTATTCCTCTGTGATGTTTGGAATAAAGTCATCCAAAAATCGATATTTCTGGGAAAGCAGTAATATGCTGTATTAGGCAGTGTAGAAGCAGAGCAAGACGTTTGATGCTTCTTTGAGCAGCTCACATTTCAGGAAATCCAGCATGCTTTCTGCAGTGAAGCCCAAAATTACAAAAATAGTTTCTTTCTAATCTCTTTATCTTAGATATTCTTAGCTATTAAAGTTTATTGTATCTAAACTTAAATTAATTTTTGTTATTGTTGCTGGTTTTGGTTTTCATGCTTTTTTTGTTCAACACGTTTGTGTCCGGTTGTATTTTCTGTATAAGCAGCTGCATAAAGTCAGTGGGTAATAGACTACTTAAAAGCAGAAATTGGCTTAATTTATTTAAAAGGAAATTCTAAAGTGTACTTACTCTGTATTTAATATGCTGCAACAACAAAAGCATTAAAATTAATTGTACTTTCCCTCCTTTCTCATTTATAGTCCAGGCAACTTAGGCAATAAAACTAAACTAACATGACTGCAACTACATTAGCATGTAGCGCAGCTCAGTGAAAGTGTGATTTTGGAATGGAATGGTTGATGCTGAGATGACATCTGCAGTATGGGCATTTTGGAGGTAGAGGGTCTGACTTCCAAGTAGTGCTAACGTGATACTGTGATCTGAATGCCCAGGAGTGGTTGGAAAAGATTTAGTTTCCTTGAAAAGGAATGCATTTCCTGTGCTCTGAGATCACCGTGGCCCGAGTCAGAACACAAGGACTTGCTACAGCAGTTTCCCCAAAAATTTTGGAGGGTTAATTTCAGAAGCACACTCCTGGTCTGCTCTGGAAAGTTTATATAGATGCACACAGCATTTTCCTCTTGTTTTGACACACTTTTCATACAGGTATCAATTTATTCTACTTATCCAATAAATGCTATCTTTTGTGCCCTTAACTCTGATTATTTACACACCGATATGTTGTAATGAAATTTGCTTTTCTTATCGTATAAAAACCATGGTGCTGTGGCTGTGATGCGAGTAGTGACTGATAGTCAACTCTGGCTTGTTTAGCTTTATGACACATGTGCAGAGTGATTAGCAGTACAAGGTACAACAGGGGAGCAGATAATGCTGAAAACTGGTCTCATAGCGATCTGACTGGTGGATAGAGTCATCCATCAACTCCCTGTCTCCCTCTCTCTGTGTGCCCTTGCATAAATAAATTTATGGCAGTACGGCACAGCTCTGCCGCATCTGAGGAGCTGTTGGCATATGAAACAAAACTGGTGTGTCCTGTGTCCTGCACTTTTACCTACAGAATGGCTGGTTATCACAAGGCAAAGCCAAGGCTTTTGGAGACCAGGGACACCTGAAAACAAAGTACTAATAGCCCAGGGTGGTAGTTAGCAGATTAAAGCCAAAGTCAGCGATGTTTGAAAATCTGTTTAGGCACTTAACTTTTACTGATTGGGTGAGGAATTAGGTGCTTCAGTGCCTCAACAGATTCTCCCTCCAATCCCTTTCTAAGAAATGCAGATAAGAGCACTTTCACACTTCAGAGGAGTGGCCTGACAGAAAATGGGTTAAGGTAGTGATGTGCTTGGATGAGAGGTGATGAGGTCAGATGAGTTCCTTGCACAGGTAGAAGGAAGTATGTGAGACTAGAGTGGATCTTGATTAACAACTTGCCTTGGAGGCACAATCCAAAGTCAATGACAAGACTCTTATTAACTTCAGGGAGCTCAGATCAAGCCCATTGATTTATGCTTATTTCTGCTCTAGTTGCTCTAGTCCAAATTAATGCTGTGCTGTGATATTTCCAAATACCAACATAAACAAAATCCACTCAAGAAGGAAGTCATAAAAATAGGAAAATCATCATGCTTGAATCACAGTACTGAATCAATAAATGTTAAACATAGGAACCTTGTCCCTGAAATTAGTGTGATAAGAAAAAGGAATGAACTGATAAACATCACAGTTTTTGGCTTCAGAAGCTAGATAGGCTACCTAGTGACAGTATGTTATATTTATATATATTGATAGTTTGATTATTAATCCTTTCTGTGTAGCTTCTACCATCTATCAATCTTCAGTTTAGAAATCACATGAATGATATGCTTGGTGTATTTGAAAGTGTTAAATGAAAATAAAAATGTTTAAAAATGCACATTTTCATTACAAATTTCTAAAGTAAATGAGATATAATAGGAGATACTACCTTTATGCTACAATGGAAACATTACCTATTTTATGTTAGAGATACAGTGGGCTAATGTAACTGGTCTGAGATTATTCAGGATCTGAAAGTTCAGGGATTTTGCAGAACGCCAAGCTTTGAAGTCACAGGCCAAATTGTTATGCTATCAAGGGGGTTGCTAGAGATAGAAAAAAAGATTTGGCGGCTGCACAGTAATGAAGGACATATTCTGTGTAGATTATATGTGTATTTACACCTTCACCTACGAATAGTTCTTTAGCATCTGGTGTCTATGAGACACCAGATGCTATGTTTCCTTATAATTCATAGGTAGTGAGTTAAGTTGTATCTAACTCTTCCTGCCTAAATTCAAGAAGAGAAGGAAATAGTGTGTGATTTTTGCAGTGCTCAAACCCAGACAGGAATTCGCTCTGAGAAATGCCAGGTGTGGATCCTTTCATTTCAGGCTTGTCTAAAAACAGATCAGTGTTTGCCATTTGCAAAGCAACTTAGAAAAATAAAATAAAAATGCTAATGATTTGAGCCTTTAATACCTTTTCAAGGCAAATATTCTTTAAAATTTTCATGTTTTTTAGTCATGATGCCTCATTCCCATTCCTTTGGGGTATTACTCTGTTTCTTGCTGAAATACTGAAATACTTTTTACTGCTCAGACCTATATATTCTCTCGTGCAGAGACACATGAGAGGAGAAATTCGTTATTGTCACTGATTCATCAGCAATGCAGACCAATTAATTAATACCACAGATAATGGGGTGAAGTGGCTGCTACAACTATAAGCCGTATATCTTTTGTCACTCCTGAGCTAACACTCCTGGACAGAGCTAGAAAGCAAATTCGCTATGCAGAGATTATTTTTGATACGCTACCAAATCTATAATTCACAGCACTGTAGAAACTGGAGGTGGAAAGAACTCAGCACATTATCTAATGTGTTCTCGTGCCAGAGCAAGACTGCTTGTTGCAGACAGCCAGGTTGTAACATTTCAGGCAGTGACACTGCCTTCTCTGAAATTTCTGCCAGACTCTAACAAAACCCACCATTAGAGATCAGTCTCTCTCCTCTCTCTGTGTTAGTTTTGTTTTTTTTTTCTTAACACCTAACTTTTTGTCTGCCACTCCAGTAGATCATTCTTGAAAACCCTAGCAGCCCGCTGTGCCTGCCAGGTAACTTCTGTGCTGTACTGTTAAAAATTTCAGGTTTAATATTTCAAATAAACTAAGCACAGCTTCATTTAGGTCTGGTTTAACTAGTGGTAAAGTCATTCTGCCTATTTGATAATATAGTATGGGTTTATATACATAGCTGAAACATACTGTTTTCATTCCTGAAACATTGGCTATGGTGGTTTTGACACTACATTGAAGCATTTTGTAATAGTCATATATAATAAGCTTCTCTGAAGTTCCTCGCTGCTTGCTTAGTTTTCCATCTGACTCCTCTTAACCACTGTATTTTCATCTCTCCCTTCCATACAGATTATGCTGCTGACTGATCCAGAAGTTGAAAGCAGCTTATTAATCAGTTCTGATGAAGGAGCCACCTATCAAAAATACCGTCTGAACTTCTACATCCACAGTCTACTCTTCCACCCCAAACAGGAAGATTGGATCTTAGCCTACAGCCAAGATCAGAAGGTAAGAATTGTGGGTTTCTTTGCTTCGGCAGAACCGAGAGTTTCCCCATCTCTCTGTACAACTGCTGCAGAGCATTCAGGATGGTCTTCGGGGTGATACCAGGACAGTCTTTGGAAATACCTGTTTGGTATTTCCAAGCAGAAAACATTGACCAAGCCTCAGTGTAAAGGTCGAAGTAAAGGACATGGGCATCTGCTGTGTTCCTGGGGCCTAGCCCTCTATTACTGATCTGGCAGTCTGTGTTTATTCATCCATCCTTCTGGCAATATTGTGTGACAGGCAATGGGCAGAGAAGACAGCTAGGATCCTTCACAAACCTCTAATGAGGCTTTTGGCCTCTTACTCAACAATTCTCTTCCTCCAGTTTAGTATCAGCTCCAAGAACAGTATAAGACACTCTTTGTTCCTCTCTGGTTGGATTATTTTCAAGTAGTTTTTGATTTTCTAAGAGGAAAAAGTAGCAGTGAATCAATTTCCTTTGAAGTCCAGTTCCCTCAGTACGGGTAATCTATCAGCCAAATAAATACGCTGTGAGATTTGCCTTCATTTTTTGCTGCCCAACCTAAAACAAAAACACAGGACTTTATTGTGGAGAACTCATTGTTGGAATTTTTTGAAAATCAGACACATCAATACTCACAAGTCAGTTTTCTTACACTGAAGGACTTGATAGACCTCAATCTGTTTAGTTCAACAAAAAGCACATTGAAGGAAAACTATATTGTTGCGCATAAACGTTTCCACGGGGGAAGACAAATCATAAGAGAAACCATTTTGATTTAGTGATAAAAACTTCTAACAAAAATTGATGGTTAGGAGTCACTGGCAGATAAACTCATCTGTGAAGTAACTAGCCTTTGGAGCAAACCACTCAGGAAATTGCAGATTTCACATCCTGGTGTTTTAAAGTTTTTGAATAAAACTGGAGAAAGACCAAAAGAGTTTGTTGAGCTCCCAGCAAGGGTAAAAGAGTGCAATATCTTGACACTTAGCATATAAGCTTTTATACAAAATAATTTAGTGGTCTTCTTTTTGTTTTGTGTATGATGAATCTATGAGAATAGAATCTGTGAATATAATCAATAATGTAACTGTTGGCTGAATTGTTCAGGTTATGCATTAATGTAAGGATCAACATAAAAGGTTGAAATCTCTGATGTTTTCCATCTGTGTAGTTAGATTCATTGTAAAATAATTAAACTACTGATTTTCATTTTGCATAAATTAGGCATGTTGTTACTAGTATCGTAAGAAAACAAAGGCATAAGGAAACTAAGTACATGAAGATGCAAAATGATCATAATGAAATTTTTTTGAATATTTCCATCCTTCACACTCAAACCAGAATCCTTCCAGGACTGTAGCTTAATACTCTTTGCAACTGAGAAATGCATCTTGCCTCCTAATTCTTCCTAATTCTTCTACAGTCAATTGCATGCAACACTTTCACTCACCCCTCTCACATCATTTTGTAGAGTGTACTGTGGTTATACTTTGTTCAAAGGAAGGTGCAGATTAAATTTTTTCTGTGTGCCCAGTGGGTAATTAGACACGGCCAAAATGTTTCCTTTCCCTTGTGGCTGTTGAGTTTTCTGGACTGATATGAAACAGAACAGAAGCTGGTCTCTGATGTCTTTTTAGGACCATTGGAATTAAAGTTACTGTGTTTTAGTAACAGGAAATTTATTACGTGAAGATCAATGAAACTTTCAGTGGGAACTTTGTCAAATAAAAGTTGTCTACTAGGACATAGTAGAAAATTCATTTCAGTTGTTAGGGTATTCAGTCTGATCAGGAAATAATTCTGAATTAGAGGCCATACAGCTAAGGCTTATTTAATTTTTGATTGATGGCTTCCAAGAAGTATTTTGTCACTATTCCATAGGAAACTCCCACTCTTCCACAGAATCCGGAAAGACAATCTGCATATAAGAACAAAGGGTCCATTTGTGTGTTACCATGAATTTATGGGGTTGGTGTTGAAGTTGTGCGTGGGGGGTGTTTGGGGAGAGAGGATGTAGGCTGTATTAAAAAATTCTTTTGTTATGGCATTGATTAGCAAATTTGGTAACTGTTGGTAATTCAATACTGTAGTTGCAAGACAAAAATCAGGTAGCACAAAGTCTAGATCTGTACCAATTAACTCCAAAATAGAATTTTAACAGTACACTGAATGGATATGAGTCACAGGCCTGGTTTACACTTTAAAGCCTAATGGATACATTTTCTGACTTCAGCAAGCTTTGGCCAAGAACTGTAGAGGGTAACCAGCAGGCAAAGAGTATTAATCAGCTTGGACTAAATTAAATGTAACTCGAACTAAGGGTCAGCTTCAGCCTATGGCTAAGTGTAAATGACTCCCATTGGTTTCGTGTTTGTATACCCAAAGGCAGAATTTTCTCAGAGTAATTAAGAGGTCCTGCAGGTATTTAGATAATTGCAGTGGGAGCTGGGGGGTGCTTTGCAACAAATGACACTGCTGTTAGCTATTTCCTGATCTTGTGCTAAGGCCATATTTAAGGGAAGAGAATCCATTACTCCTTGGATTCCAGGCTCTGTGTGCATACTGACTGAGAGTCACCCAGGGAGGCAAGGGAAACATATCTGCATGGTAAAGAATTTACATTTTGAGGCCACTGACTTTGATGCCACTGACTCAAGAGGCTGTGAAGGTTTTCTTGATGGGGACTGAAGAGTAAATTGGATTTTGACCAGTTAGGATTGGTGCAGTCATTTAATTTTGCTGTTGACAGGAGGGAGGTGATAATCAACTAGAAAACACTTTTACATCCTTCTAGCAAGCCACTTGACTGTTGTCATCCATTTGCATCATGTCATTGCAGCAAATGGGATGGGGAAAATCGGGTGGTGAATAGAGCAAGAGCTGGAGAGACAGGAATCATGTTGGATCTGGACTGTTTTGGTTCTCAAAAGTTTTCCATGCAATTGAGGACTGATGAGGGCAAAGCCAAGAGTAGTGGATGCCTCTCATTGCTCGGTTGTAATAAACAGTAAATGGGTCACACAGAGCCATCCCTCAATCTCTTCACAGCCCACTGAGTCTATCAATATGAAAAGATCTTTTATTGTTTGTTTTAATAGGGATTTACTCAATTGTAGGGAAATCTGTTTTAAGTGAAGTAATTTTATGTCCCAGTTTCTCGGGTGTTGTTTGTGAGTGAATGTGGTTAATTACTGGGGTTCAGCTGACGAACAATAACTCGTTAAGCTTCAGTGACTCGGTTGCTTTTGTTCACATATCTTTCTCCTATGTCTCTGCCTTGAGCAGTGGACTTGAATTACCAGTGCTGACAGACCAGTCCCTTATTCAGTCATGGCTTTTTCCTGCCAGTCTTGAGAGAAAAAAGAGCAGCAAACCATCTGCTGCCTGCACTAATTGCTTCATGATTGCATTAATTGTTCTGGCTGAAAGTACAGTTGTTACTTGGCTGATTCTTACCACATAATTGCAGAACTACTGCATGCTTCTCCATTTTCTGTGTAAAGGAGTTACAAATCAGAAGGAGACTCCAGGCACAGTAAAGCAGTGCTTGTGAGGCAAAAGCTTTTTGGAGGTCTTGTACATGGGAGCTCTCGTGGGTTTAATCAGCTTGCTTGTAGAATGAGGGGCTGCATTTTATGGGAGTATTACTAATGTATTACTGTGTAATCTTCAAAAGTGCTTTGCTGTGTAATCAGACTGTGGAATATAAGAGCCTCTAGTTCACGTGGAGACATCTTCTGCTATTCAGATGGGTCAGACACACAGAGGAGTGGTTAGTAATCAGCCAGGAATAACAGAGCTATTTGGGGAGATGAAATAAAGGTGGAATTGGGAAACACAAGTCAGACAGGCAAAATGCAGAGTCGTAATTGCCCAGCTCAGGAATAAATGCACAGAGGCACTCAAGTACTGAAAGGCAGCAACAGAGGCTGAAAAGCAGGTTTAAAATGGAGTTATTGTTGTTGCTTCTCATCTCTCATTTTAAAGTAACTCTTGAAAAGTGAGGCACCCCAAATTAGAGGAGCCCTGTCAACATAGCACTAGTAAATGAAGAGGTTTATGTTTGGGGTTTTTTTTCTTTCTTTATTCATTTCGACCTTTTCCAAATATCTGATTCCATCTGTCTACCTTTATTTACTCTGTGTATCATGCTGAAGATGAAAGTTAGGAACTGATACTTGGCTGTATTTCTGAAGTGCTGAAGTTTGGCAAATCAGGATTCTGGTACTTTTGAGACACCCTATCTTCTGACATCAAGCCATATCATCTTCTTAATTTTTCTGCATTATAGGATGTCCACTCCTCGTGCATATAAGTGAAAGAGAAAGGTATTCTTATATCTGGGATGACAGAGAAACCACTTAGAAAAGAGATGCAGATTTGTATGGCCACAGGATGTCTGTGAGGGGGCAGGCCAACACTTAAAAGTACCTTCAGCCCCATCTATCCCTGTGTTTTGGTCTATTATGTGTGTCTGACAGTAGAGTATCTGCCGTAGATGTAGCCAGTATTCACTCTTTAAGATGTGATGGGCTATTCTGATTACACTGCGTAATTTTAAAACCTTTCATTTCACTGTATTAGAATCTTACTTTGAGGGTGAATCTGCTTCAAAAGGATCACACCTAGAACCTCCAGGGGTTCCTTTCAACATAAATTATTCTTTTTGTATTTAAACACTCTTAGTTTCAATGGTAACAGTAATTTCTTACTTAGACCAGAGAAGGGAGAATCAAATCCAGATTAATTTTATCAGAAGTTGCATCATAGGTAAAAAAGAAAAGCAAAAAAAAAACCCCAAAAGCTGTTACCATCAAGTGACCTCCTTTTGGTGTGTTTTTCTTTTCTCCCACACTGCTGACAGCAGTAGTGACAACAATTTAGAGGACTATTCACTTGGGCTAATGTTTGCTGAGGGAGGCTAATCCCATCTAAAATTAATGGAGAGGAAAAAAGCTTCTCTAGAGTGGTAAGCATTAGCCACTTTGAATCATCCTCTGGAAAAGCCTATCTCTTTTGACAGACTGTGGACACAACCAGGGAGCTAGTTTGCATAAAGCTAACATTAGCCTATGTGAGTAACTCCCCCTTTCCCTATGGCATTACTCCTGCAACAGTCTTATACTATTTGTGTTAATATTTGGGGCACCACTAATAATCCAAACCAGTTTTCCAGCAGACTTGGTTCTCTTTGACACACATTGTTGGAGATGAAAAAGTAACGAGCAATTCCCATGTTAAAAGTTGTTTGCCCCAGCTTTTGCAAGGTTGCACTTTCTGCTCAATCTTAGATAACTCTTCTGGGTTACCAGCACTTGTGCCAGGGATGCATAGGGCCTTCCACACAAAAGCCTTGTGAATGCTGTTCCCTGTTTTTAAGACATTCCATGTGGTTATATGTTTAAGCAAGCAGTGCACAGGAACACCCTCATTTTAGCTAGGGCTGTGTGTGAGGACTCGAAGCACAGACACCTGTTAGGCATCCTGATAACACATCTTGCACACAACCCTTTGCAAATATCCCTTGCTATCTCTAGGCAAATTGATAAGTGTTTGGTGGCAGCCAGCATCCTGAAAATAAACAAGGAAGAGACATCAAAAGAAGAATAATGGTGCCAGATTGTATCTTCTTTTTTTTTTTTTTCTTTTCCTTTTTAAATTGACCATAAGCCAGTGTGGAAAGTGTGTTGAAAAATATAGTTTCCTAGAGTACCCATCAGTCTTTTACAGACCTCACTAAGCATAATGTGCTGGGGTAACAATTTAAGATAAAGAATAGAATTAAAAGTGATAGGAATCTCTAATGTTGTTTCCTACTCTAAAAATAAAAAGGAAAAAGAAAAAAATCAACTAGCAGAGCCCAGTGGAAGATAGATTTCTGGGCCAGGAGTGTGATCAGTGAAACAGAAGGAAAGACTCTCAAGCAGTAATTGCTGTGCTTTTTACCACTGACTCACTCATCTTTAGGCAAATCAATATGTCCTTGCTTATTCGTCTGTATAAACATCAGCCCTCTGTACCCTTAGATAACTTGTTCTTTTTCTGGTTTGGGATCCTTGGATACATACTTGTAGTTAAGGGTAGATCTGTTGTTCCTCTGCAAGATTTTCTGTGCTCTATATAACTCCCACTTTCCTACTTTCATGAATAAAAAATCTACTTTTTCCTTTCCATCAGAGTTGGACGGTTCACTGGATTAGGAGTAAAGACATGTACTCCATATCACTGGATGTGCTACTGATCTCTGTAGTGTTGAGCAACTCCCTTCACTTTTCTGTACGTGACTCACCTCTGTCTCCTTTGTCTCTGTCCTTTGGTTGACTGTAATCTCCAATATGTCTCCAGTTCCTTATTATACAAAGTGCCTGTCAACACAACATTCACTTGAAGCCATAGGTTTTAATATGATGCAAATGATAAACAATAATTTATTTTTAAATTTAAAGCTGTGCATGTGTGCATAAAAATTCTGACGCTTTGCCCTAAATTCTGCTGTAGTAAGCCTTTTCTCTTCTGTTCTTACTCAAATACGATACACTTTTTAAACAAAAATGCACTTATTTATTGCAGTTATCTAAGCAATTATGAATCTACTTAGTAAATTTACAGCAGACCAGAAAGCAAGTGCTGGGTACCCTGTTGCCTGTAGCAGAGATAGTATATTTTAGTAGGGAAGGGAATTAACCTTGAGGACAACATACTAAGTGGAGTGGTAAATTCATCATCCCTTGGACTTGAGATTGGGTGTCTTTCCAAATGACACAATCTCGTTCAACCATCAGTTGTTGGCCTGAATAATTCTCTCTACTGCTTGAGTTACTGGTAAAGATGCTGTAGCATCTGTTAGGAGGAGAACACACTGATGATCTTAGAGGCTCCTTCTGTCTTTAAAATATATATGCCAGGCAGAATCCTTTAAACATCTCCTGGTAAAAAATATGTTTCCTGTCGCTTTTTTAGCGCGTGAGTTGAATGAACTGGGGACATCATCCTAATGCAGTTGCTTGCAAACTGCCACAAAACCAGAACACTGGCTGATGTGGCTCAAAGGTGGCAATGTGTGAGGAGTTATTGAGGGATAGGTAGGAAGAAAGCTGAGGGTCATGTTCAGGATGCTTTGATGTGCTGAGCATTCACAAAAGCAATTGCTGTGTTATGACCATACCGAACAACTCTGTATGGCATTAGCGTGTGGCTCATCAGCAAAAGCAGCTGCAGAGCTGCAGACATAACTGGTGTTTGAGTGGGCTGTGAAGCAGGTATCTGACAGCTTTATCACTCTGATGTGTTCCCATCAGCATTCAATAAACACCAATTATTGGGTAACCTTATTGATGGCTTCTGTGTGCGTAATTAATGCATTGCCTGCAACTTAAAATGTTCAAAGTCTATGCAGCATCCTGTGAACTTGATTGCTTCAAGGATATTTAAGCTTCTTAACAATGGAACTTACAAATAGTATGGAGATCAGGGGAGTAAATGAGGATCAGCCCTGTAGGCCATTTCTGCATCCTCAATCATGAGTCTTATGCTTTATTTCAGGAAGGAAATACCATGCATGATTTCAGATGCTTTTTTATACAGAACATACTGTTCTGTTAAATGCAGTGCTGGGAGAGAAAAGCCTGGTCCATAGTCTGATTCAGGGAATAGCAGCATACCTCCCACCCTTTGGCTGCTCTGAAGAAGAAATGCCCTGTGCAGCAATTTCTTTAAATGTAATGTACTTTGTTTGATACCCAAGTAAGCTGCACTGGATGCATGTTGGGAATATGTCCATCCAAGTCCCTGTTCATTCCATTTCATTCCTGTTTTGAGATGTCTCTTCTGCCACCGTTATAACTTCTTTACATTGTGATAATTTTTTCATCCAGCAGATAGATTTGGGGCAAAAGGGTGTGAAAAACCATAAAGGACTATTGTATATGCCTATATAAACATGTTCAATCTGAAGTCCTGCCCTGATGCACTGACCCCACTTTTTCTGCAGACTGCACAGAAACCAAAAGAACCACAAGAGAGATTTAAATTGGAGAAGTACATCACCAAAATTGCAGCAATCCACATGATGCTTTCCCTACTGTTCTTTGCTTTCCTGAGATTTTAGATCCATTCAAAATATGGTCTTTCACAGTTTAATAATATTTGAAAAATGCTCTTATGAACAACAAGAATGATGACTGAAACCTTGTAGAAGACTAGAATTTCTTCAAATGTACCTGCATTTGTAGTAGTAGTAAAAGTAGTAGTAGTAAAGTACAATTTATCAGCAATAAACTTATTCTGCATAAATGAATGATAAGAAGAAGAAAGACTTGCTGGCATGTATTTCAAGTTGTGTTCTTGCATCTTTATTGTCTTTATCCATTTGGACTCTGTTATGTTTATAGTTAAAGCTAAACTGTGCTTTTGGGATGTTACATTCTCTGGTGAATTTGAAATTTGAGGGAAAGAAAGATCTCTCAAAATATTTATATGGTTCACCAGTTCAAAACCTGTGGCTTAGGTGCACTGGTGTTTTGAGGATTTTTGTACGTGAATAAGTTCTGTGTGAAGGGGTGAGGGGGAAACACCATGAATAGCATTTGTTTTAATCATCTCATAGAAACACCGGGAAGAATAAGAGTCAAGAAGTGAGCATATGTGAAGAAAGTACCAGGAGTGCTGACTAGTAAAAACCTTCTCATGGAATTAGAGGTGAATTTGAATCAAACCCAGTGCTTTCAAAGCTGTTCTGAGCTACTTTTCCAGTTGCATCTGGTTTTTAGTGTCAATAATGTAGTGTAGATTGATTTGCTTTGGTCTGATCTGTGTCCAGGGAGAATGAGTGGAGAGTGCATGGAAACTAGAGGTGAGAGGGCCTTTTCTTTTTTGAATGTTAGAATACCAAAGTTGGTGAACCCAGTCAACAAATAGACTCCGTGCTGTATTCCATTATAACTTGTTTACGGGAAATCTCTTAAGTAAAAGAAAAATATTAGGAGCTTTCTTAAAGTATTTCCCTAATGTCTCTTCCAACATGCAATTTAAATCACCCTTTATTTAACCAGGTTTTGAATTTCTATGTGCATTTATTTTTTTTTTTTTTGCATGAGATTAAGTCAATGTATAAAATTTAATATCCTCATCAGCATAGGAAGCACATGGAACTGCCACATGATTCAAGATCTGTGTGTGTAGAAGCATCATAATCAAATATTTGATCCAATTAGTTTAAATGCTGAATGATGAAACATGATGGACACTCAGGGTTCAGTTCTATCTGCAGCAATCTGTATGGGCACTAAAGTGAAGATGGGAGCACAAGACATTGCTCACATGAAAGCTTTGGCTAGGAAAAGTAATCTGTTGAAAACAGAAGGGGTGATGGTAGGTCTTGACTGGCATAATGACCCTTCAGATGGCATTCTATCAGAATGGGTGGGTCAAATAAATCCCAGTTATTCTTAATGGAACATTTTGGAAAACATCATAATTTCTCCCTATATTTTACAGAATTTAGTTGGTTTTTTTGTACTATGAAAGGCAAAAGAAAAAATTAGTCAAGTCTGAAGTTGGTGGTGGAAAGATCAGGAAATTAGATGGGAAAAATAATAATACATAGCAACTGTATCCTGTTGTTACCTAGACATCCCAAAGCATTTTAAGGTGAAGCTTACACTATCCCATGAAATACATGAGCAGCTCTTATGCTTCGCACACAGGTTGGGAAACAAAAAAGATGGAGGAGTATTGTATCATGTCTGATGTAGATAAGGAAAGAAGTTCAGTTTTCAGATGTCAGCTTTCCCTGCTCCAGGAGACAGTAGTGTCATGTTGTGAGAAGGATGGGGAATTGTCTCGCCGTTCAGAGGGTTTATTTGAATCCCTGCTCAGCCTCAGAGGGTATTTTATCCTCAAAACAGCCTTTTCTTTTCCTTTGCGTTTCTGTTTTCTTATATAAATGAGGTAGGTGGTAAGTTTCTACTTCACAGAATATTAGGATCTAAAAACGCAAAACAAAGCAAGCCCAGACTGTTAATGGTTGTTATAGAATCTGTGTACAGAAAAATAAATGTACAAGAGAAGAAGCAAGAAGAGAATTATTCCCTGATGAACAAGGGTCAGATCTGAGAGATCAATACAAGATTTGTACTTCATAACAGTTTTGTGTCCGTGACAACAGAAATGTCAGCTTGGCCCTCGGATGAAAACATACAATAAAATTGTAATAGGTTCCTTTTCTATCTGTGCTTGAAAAATAAGTGTAGCAGAACACATTGTCTAACTTCAGTCTAATAATGCAAATTGTCGTCAGACAGCAGTGCTTGCCAAAGGAAACAAAATGTCATCTTTGAAGGGACTGCATGCACAGGGCTATCACAAGAAGTCCTAGGAGAGAGAGGGATTTTGTAACAAGAAAAAAATACCATGCTGGGTTTGAAAAATATCCATACAAGCACTACAATAGATAAAAGGGGAAAAATAATCCCAGCTGTATCATAACTGATTCTTGACCAAAATGTAGCCTTCAAATACTTCTCTTTTTTTTTTTTTTTTTTTTTTTTTTTTTTTTTTTTTTTTTTTTGGTTCCAACTGAATAAACTCAGTTTAAAAATGACTGATACTTAAAATAAAATGTCTGAAAAAACCTTTAATGCAAAGAGTTTTATAGGGGGGTGAGGGGGCTTCTACATAAGGTGGGGAATTCCCCCTTTGCTAGACATACATCAGTGCTGCTTGTGCTGCTGTGAGTCAGTAAAGGCCAAGGCTGGTGCTGAGATAATGGCAGAGGATGAAAAACCTTCTAAAGCCTGGTTATTAAAGTGTCTTATCAAAGACAATGAGAGCTTTGGATATGGGTTCCCAGGGAGCTGGTATTTCCCTTTGAGAGCTGTTGCCTTTTCTCACACGCTATCTCCAGCTCACTGGGCACTGGCTCCTAATTTGAGAGTCCAGCCCTGACAGTAGACATGCTGTATCCATTTCCTGCCTTTGAAACAGACTTAGAAACTCTTGCATTTTTCCACATTTTTGCCTGAATCACGTCTTCCTCAGGGCACAGGTGAGGAGAAAGCAGGGCTGTCTGGGTGCTGTGCAGCTTCACAGCCTCTGTTCGGATGGGGCTGTTGACAGATGCTCCAGGTAAAGGCCCCTCTGGAGGAAGAGTTGTGCTGGAAGAGCCAGAGGGAAGCTGTGGCACTGGGGCTGTCAACCAGCTGGCACTGCAGTGGGGCTGCAGGCGTGGAGGAGGGTGCTACACCAGCACAGAGGAAGCTTTTGCAGGCTGTAATTAATTAATTCTGGATGCCATTACTGTCACCAGCAAATTCAGAGAGGGAATAACCTTCTGAAGGCTGTGCTCGGGGAAACCAGAGAGGGATAAGGGGGAGAGATACAAAGGTGGGAAAACAAGATTCAGTATGATGACTTCAGCCATCTGAACATCAGTGTCCCTGGAAAGCTTACATCGTATTTATCCCTGGTCTGGAAACACAGAGGGATTTGCTGAGTTTGGATTGTTCCCTGTTCTTAATTAAAGGATCATATGAGCTTTATTGAAACTTAAATTACTGTATGTCAAAGACAGTACTTGGCACAGAAGAAACTACTTTGCCATGAAAAGAAAAACATTGACATCAGAGATATGATAGATAATAGGAACAGCTTATTGTTGTTGTGTTTTTATTTCTTGCTGCAATTATAAAAGCAGGGCTAGAAATGGATTTTGAATGTGAAGGAGGGAAAATACTTCCTCTAATGGTAAAGTTCTTGAATAGGTGACCTCAAATCACTTCAAAAAGTTCAGTGTTCCAAAAGATTTTCTTCAATTGCCAAAAAGGAAAGTTTTCCTTTGTTATACTCAGGATTTCCTAAAGTTTCAAGTAAAAATGTACCTAGAATCTTCTACTTAAAGAAGAATAGCAGACTCACTGAAATTTTAAAATTGGATACATTTGTAGCCACAGAAATAAACTGTTCTCCCTAAGAACTAAACAGTTTCTCCTTATTCTTACTCTTACTATCTACTGTCCCCTCCACCTTCCTCCCTCTCTCTTCTTTGACAGTGTTCAAGAGAAAGGGAAAGAGGTGAATTTTTAGCTTTCATATTTTAAAGTAAATTTTAACACATGCCAGTCTACTGTTTACTAAAAAGCTCTTTTAATTAGTTTCTCCATGTTCTTCCAAGTTTTTCCCATAGGAAGTGTGAGGGATATTGGGGTTTGCATTTGGAATTGATATCCAAATAAGCAGACCTCAAGGTTTTTCATGTCCCAGTCTCATAATTCTTAAAATACATTCAAATCATTCTTCTGATGAACCCAAAGCTTTTAAATCGTCAGTTTTCTCCTCAGTTATTCTCACAGGCATCCATCTTTCTCTTTCCTACCAATCCACTGCCACTACATGTTCCAAAAAAATTTGCCATGGTTGGCACATAAAGATTCAGATCGTTTGCATTTTATGCAAAATCCCTTAAGTGGTGTCATGAAAAGGGAGATCATAGTTCAAAAAACTATATCCAACATCTGCCAGAAAAGGGGACTGACCAAGACAACCAGGCAAAGGAAGGAGGGGAGATAGGATGAATCTGCAAGAAAAGTGTAGGGCTGACTGCCTCTCAATCCTTCCATATGATAAATTTGAAGCTAAATAAAGCAAAAAAAATAACAGAACCCAAGTGATCCTTCCCTCTACTGGCCTTCTGAGAATTTCCTGACGGCAGCACTTACGGAGAGCAGCTGTTTTTAAGTGCTCTGTGATAGTAACATTTGTATATCATTCCACAAAGACATGTTAAAGGATTTATAACACCTGTAACATGCCTTTTTGCTGACCTTTCTCAGCCTGCTTTGGTATTTATCATGGAAAGATTTTCTGAAATGATTGATGTATTTGGATATTGTTTGCATAACCGGACAAGGAGGTGTCACGTTGTTTGCAGGAGAAGGACGAGCAGAGGGAGAATCACGGGTTTCCTTGGAACAAGGAACTTGTGATATTTAAACTCATCCAGTCGTGCAAGGGAAGTCTAGAACATGTTAGAACATGTTTTTGGTGCCAGATTGAAAAAGCTTCCTAAGGATGGCACTGCTGATGGAAAGAGAATGTCCTTCTGACATAATATTGAGGAAGGTAACTGGATGATGAGCTTTCATTCAGGGCAGGTTGCTGGGTGTACCCATGAAGTGATCCCTCAGGTAATACCAGCTGTGTCCCATATCACACATCTCAGTATTCTCTATGCCATTAAAAGGCACCACAGACATGTTTCAGCTGCCCCAGGTGTGTCCCTTTGAGACTGGGATAAATAAAAGTCCAAGTCACTATCTCAGAAGTGATAGAGGGTTTTTCAGGTTAATTCTAATTCTAATTTCTCTGGTATCTTTGTATTTTACTGTGGTTCATGACTGTTTGTTTTTGTCCACAGTTATTCAGTTCCATGGAGTTTGGCAGAAGATGGCTGCTGCTTCATGAGGGAGTTACACCAAACAGATTCTACTGGTAAGACCAAAACCCTCTTCCTGATTTCCTTGACACAACCTCCCCACACATACAGAGGTGTTAGAATGAGGTTTTGAAGGTAATGTGGCTGAATGCAGTCTGCACTGCCAATTTGTTGAAATTAATTTAGAGCTGATATGAAAGGGGCATTACGTGTTTATACAACATTGGAATATTGGGTCTTTGATCTGAGAGTGATGCAGAACTGAAATATACTGAATAATAGTCTACAGAAAGCATTGACTTGGCATGGGAGAGTAAAGAGTTCAGTCTGGTCTTGCTACAATTAAGGGACAAAGCCTGAAGTCTTGGAGTCTTGGAGGACACCAACACTTCTGCCAGAGATAGAAATGCCATCCTCTAGTGGCTGGTGTTGTGCTTTAATTAGTGTTAGACCTGCTTAGTCTAGGCAGCAATTAGTGTAGCTTTGACTTACATGGGAAAGAAAGCTGAGGGATGAAGGGGTCGCTGAACATTTTTTCCCTGCAAACATGGTTGTATAGTCCAAATCAAAGATAATGTTTTCTTGTGTTTTGCTGTAGTTCTGTGGGACTTCTCATCAACTCCTTAAGAAGGCAGTAGTCTGCCTGTGAGCAGAAGTGGGCTTATGTCCTGTGAATATGCCTGTCAAGGAGAACCTTTTGATAAAATACTCATCATGAAATCAGGAGGAGCTGAACCCAGTGATTAAAATGAGACCAACAGCGTAGTTTCTAAACTATACATTTATGTCAAACCCACAGGTTTTGAACATAGCAAGATTCATGAGTGGTTCAGTCAAATATTTTCTTTTAATTTATGAAAGAAGGAAGAGCTCTAGGTCAAA
This sequence comes from Dicrurus megarhynchus, assembly GCA_013399195.1. NCBI lineage: Eukaryota > Metazoa > Chordata > Aves > Passeriformes > Dicruridae > Dicrurus > Dicrurus megarhynchus. The sequence goes on from VXAD01005463.1 coordinate 626,365, forward strand.
TTTACTTCTAAAGTTGAATTTATATTTGGTCTGCAAAGGATATACCAGAGATTTTTTTTGCTGCTTCTGCTTTTTAATTCTTTCTTAGAACCTGTGTTAGCTGAAGCAAATGCAACCTCATTCCATTTTTAACTTAAAGTCATTTCTGTGGGAGTGTCTATATAGACAGTCACATGTGTGTTTATATCACTATTTCTTTCCTGCAGGGGTCCTAAAAGGGCCTCAAAATGGCAGATGCAAACACAGAGCTCTACACATCTTCTGGGGGGTTTTTTTGGCTAATAAAAGAAGATCATAGAAATCTGGCTATCCTGATTGTGTACCAAAATTGTGATCACTGAAGGGGCTCAGAGGGCTGAAAAGACTGTCCCTGTTCCTGGATCCCCATGTCCTGTATAGTATTCCAAACCTCCTAAAGTTTCCTGTCATTGATTACAGTTCTGATTTATTGTGAATTGAGCTGATGGATGCCTGCAATAAGAAAAATTATGAAGTTACAATTTTCCCTTTCTGTGCAACTCAAACTTTGAAGGCCTTTTAGAACCTAACAAGTAAGGGAACTCAGGCTTGGAGTTTCAAAGGCAAAGAGAAAGTTAAAAGATGAAAAGGTGTTCCAGCCACCCATCTAATTTCCCTACAGCCATTCACAAAGCATGAAACTGCAAGCCTGTATTTTCACCTTGAACAGAATGCCCCTTGCATAACACACCTCAGTGTAAGCTAGACTGTACTTCTGCTGTCAAAAGTGAAAATAATACAATTTGTGGAGACACTGTTGCATCTCATTCTGGCATATTTGTGATGATCATAATGACCCTAGGACAAATAGAATGCTTTTAGCTGTAATTCTATGGACACTGTCTGTCCTCAAACACATCCACAGTAGAAAACAGCTGTGCATGTGTGATTGAGAACACCACAGAGAGCAACATTGGGCTTTAATATGCATTTCCATTCTGTGCAGCCAGGTACCTGAGGATAACACAGCACTGGAAAGCTGAATCAGAAGGGCAGCCCTTGGCACTCAGTGAGTGGTCACAGTTGACTCCCCATGCAAGAAAAACAAAAGGGAACTGGGGCATAAGACTGTGCAGAAGTACAGTTGAAATCCAGATTTTTGCAGCACCATCTCTGTAGCCAGTGCTTGTGTACAAGTTGGGTAGAGCCTTGCTCAGTGCCCTGGGGTTTGTTGTTGGTTGGGCTTTTTAAATTTATTATTATATATTTTGGCTTGTAAATATGCAGAGTGTAATCAACCTGGAAAGTGAGAAGACTGACTTCACTTATTCTTAAGAGCAGAAATAAATAGTAAAATGTAGCAAGTATGTTGAAGTAAAATGAAGTAAAATGTCCTGAAGTCAGAACTTAAAGCAAAATATGGAGATACTCTCTCCTGTTCCTGGTACTTTATCTAAATCCAGTGGCTTTGAAGGGATCAACAGGACACAGCTGGGCAGAGGATGAGAGAAATCTTCTGATATCTAAGGAAGGCTGAGGAGTTGCTTTAGTACTCTCTAAACTAGGACTTGTCTGAAACTGGAAGACACAAGGCCTCTGGCATCAGGCCTTCTTGAGGCCGCATTTAGTTACGCTGCTTGTTTTGACAGGGGAGGTGCACCTGGAGGACTTCAAAGACTTTTACATGGGTTTGAATGGTTGATGAAAGCAAAGATGCATTTTCCTGATTGCTCACTGATACTTTCACTGCCATTTTAGTCTGTCATGTTGTCTTGTAAATAGCTTGTGGGTCACTCAGAGTCTTGTGAATAAACTCCACTGAGATTGCTAGTTTAAGTCCTGAAAAGGCTCTACCTGCAAACCATGTCAGAGAAGCTGTAGCGTCTTTTACAGCTGCATTTCTTATATCTGTTGCCAAGAGAATTTTCTTCTTTATTTGCTTATTTTTGGCTGCTCTGTGAAACACCTCTTCCTCCTACCACTCCAGAGAAATTTAAACCCCCAAAGAAAAACAGTCTGATGATGCTTACTACATAACTGATAAAACACTCTGTATAGACACAGTTCCTTGTAGCTCATATGTACTTTTTATTCTTTCATCCTCTGTTTCATTAAGAGGAGTCATTAATATGGAAATAGAATACTTTTTATTCAAAGCTCTTCTGTTCCTCCTTTTCATTCTTCCACCTGCAGCTCTAAATGATGCCCTGACATCCACACTTGTGATGAAAGAGGGGTAATGTCACTCTGTGAAAGGGGATACCAGGTGGGAGATGAGCAGATGAATTCAAACTTTTAAAATGAGAGATGACTGGAGATTTCTTGTCTTAAAAAACCTCCAACAAAAAACAAAGTAAAACAAAAGTTGAAAAAAGAGATCTGTAATTTTCTACCTCAGTAAAAGGTTGTTAGGACACACTTGTGGCTGGGCAGGCTTTAGTGATGGGCTACTCTAACACTGACACCTCTAATAATTGCTGTAATTTGGGTATCATCACATACCTTTTTGCATGATCTAGGGATGTGGAAGTGGTGTACTGAGGAAAATGTACTCCTCTCAGAGAGTCAATCACGTGTTATGTGTCAGGTGGAGACATGGAAGAATCCACACTGCGTACAAGCCCAAGACACAGCAGTTCTGCACTGTATCAACAATTTCCATGTTTTTTATTATTTTTCCTGCAGCTTCTTGAGATTGTGCTGTTAAACGTACTGTGACAGAAAAATGCATGGAAATTATCAAGGTACCTGGTAATTCTGGAACTGTGCTCTATGAAAATAACCTAATTTCTAGGAAGGAGTATTCTAAGCAATATTAATTCAGCAGTGTAATACAGAAATAACAAGTTAATATACATGGATTATTGCTGATAGCACAGTGTTTACTAATGTAGTTGGCATTAGGGAAAGAGAATGCAGTAGATCCTAGTTAAAAGAGTTGGATAAAAATATAAATAGCCTTATTTAAATAGTTCTGGGTTTATTTTTGTGATACTTGCTGGGTTTTGGTATACCTTCCTATTGTGGAATTTTGCTGGTGTAGGTGTTGGTTTGTAGTGGATACAAATATGAACACAATTGGTGAACCAGTCACACTGGGAATTATGTTGCTTTTTGCTTCCATTTTTAAAGTGGTCCAGTCATCTAGTCAAAGTTCAATACTGGTACTTTGTGACTTGCAAATCCAAACATCCATGACCAGTAGTTGCAGAAAGACTGCTCAAAGAGCATATAGTTCAATATGACCAAAATATAAATGCGGACATTTGTTGGTCATTAAAAGCCAGGTTTTTATTCTGGTCCTCAGAGCAAGTCGTGCCTTCCACCAGAAATTATTTTCTACAAGTCAGTAAGTGGAGGCATCACAGTTAGAGCTGGCCCTAAAAAAAAAATAAAAATAAAAGGTTAAAAATCTTGTTAAAATGTCTGCAAAATGCTATGTTTTTTAATAAAAATGAGACCTTTTTCTGAAAAGATTCTCATCTAATTCTGATCAGAACCTAACCTTGAGAAACTTGGAGGGGGAGGAAAGAAATAAAATCTAATAATAAAAGTGTCTTAAAAACTAACATAAAATGAACAATAGAAAAGCCCAGCTAGTAAATTAGATCATCAAATTACAATCATTATCTCTATCAGTGGCATTGATTTTATTTTTTTTTACTTGAGTGTTGCACCCAGACAACCAAGTAGGAGAAATACAAAAGTAATACCACTCCATACTTCAAGAAGAGCAGAGAGCTGTAATAATGAGAGGGCTGGAGCACCTCTGCTGTGAGAGCTGGGGTTGTTCAGTCTGGAGAAGAGAAGGCTCTGGGGAGACCTTAGAGCACCTTCCAGTGCCTGAAAAGGACTACAAGAGAGCTGGAGAGGGTCTTTTGTCAAGGGCATGGAGCGTAAGATAAGGGGTAATGGCTTTAAGCTGAAAAAGAGCAGGTCTCGATAAGATATTGGGAGGAAATTCTTTACTTTTGGGGTGGTGGGGGGACTGGCACAGGTTGCCCAGAGAAGCTGTGGATGCCCAATCTCTGGAAGTGTTCAAGGTCAAGTTGGATGGGGCTTGAGCAATCTGATTTGTGGAAGGTGTCCCTGCCCATGGCAGGAGAGCTGGAACTAGATGCTCTTTAGGATCCACTCCAACCCGCACCATTTATGATTTCCAGTAGGGTCACATGTCCATGATGTTAATGATTCCCTGAAGAAATTAAAGGAGGTACATCAGTTTGATAAGAGATGTTGCTAGGTCTCCACTCACTCTTGTGTTTTTCTGAGAATGAGAAAAAACTGGAGAGTAGGAGAAGAAAATGGAGGCAAACATTGTAAAAGAAGCAGCCAACCAACCTCTCCCATCAATTAATATAAAAATATGCACACACACTGAAGGGGATAAAAACCTGTAAGCAGCTGGGAGGACAGATGAGTAGATAGGGCTATATTTGTGTTTCTTTTATGAGTAGTGGCAAAGAAAGTTAATCTCCAGAACATAATTATAGAGTATATATATTTCCTTTTCCAGAGGAGGCTGGTAACTGTATTTTAAAATCTCTGACTGTGTTCACTGGAGCAGCTGAAAGAGCTGAAAATCAAGGGGATGAGGTGTCAAAGCCCTGTTAAAAACTTCATTATATTCAAGCACTTGGAGCAAGCTGGGTGAACTGTCCCAGTGTTCCTGTCAGTTCTTGGCTTGGTGAGATTTGCACGCCCACCCAGGTGGGCTGAGGCAATTTAAATGCCTCAGTCTCTGGGCTGTTTACAAATGATGCTGTGTATGGCTGAACAAAACCTTTTAATCACTGCAGGGCAACTGCTGGAGGCTGATGGGAAAGATGCCAATCAAAGTGCATTGTGACAGCCTGTCCAGAAAATCATCCACTTGATCTAACACACAGCCTTATTCAGTGAGTTGAAGGGAAGAAATTTAATTTAAAATCTATGTATTTCATAGCTTAAATATGGTGGTTATGGGTACATGCCAGAGAAATCCACGACAGTTTTCAGGATATCTGAATGAAGCAAATATTCATCTGAATAAACCTTTTGGGACCAAGAAGCCTCAGTTTGATTGATGCATAGGTTAGTGTGTTTTAGTTTTCCCAGTTCAGCAGCTATTTCTTAAAAAATCATCCAGAGATACTTTATAAATGAGTGCAGACTGCCATGAGCTTCAGCTTTTCTCCATCATCCACTTTCCCTCGTTAAAGTTCTGCAGAAGTAGGCAGGCATCCATCCACCACGTTCAAGATTTGGGGGCTAATCAGCAGCAGGAGCCTGCAATGCTGTGCAGCACCCTGGGACGTGTCAGTCTCCAGCAGGCACTGGACTAAGCAGCTGATTTCTCTGTATGCACCTGTAAAGGACAGACCTTGAGCAGGTGAAGCAGTGCAGAGTTAAGTCACCTGTGGATTTGTCTGGATCCGTGTCAGGAAGGTTGCACTGCTGTGTTCTCTGGTATGTTTAATGAGCAGCACACTGTGTTACCGGAGTTGACTTTCCACTCCTGCTCTAAATGACCTGCTGGCTTCCTCCAGAGCTGCCTGACAGGGCCACAGCAGTACAAGATGCAAGAGACGTGGTATTAACACAGTAGGAAATTGTGATGCTATTTGACTGTACCAGCAGAGAAGCTGTGAATCAGGTAGGTTTGGTCCATGACATCAAGGAGGGGAGCTCAGAGGCTATAACTAGAGGGTACTTTCCTCCTCCTTTCTCTTCAAGCCAGCTTGAAGTCTTGTTTCCTGCAATATATGAAAAAGAGATACAGGATTGAAGGGCTATCTTAAAATCAGGATCTAGTCCTGATAACTGAATTTTATCCACTTAGTTCAGATCCTCATTTTAAGACATTCCTCCCACCCTGTGTTACCAGCAATAGACAGCTACCTTCTGAGAATTTGCATCCATCTATTTCAGAGTTTTAGCCAAGTTTCCTCTCTGGAGCTTCCCACAGAGAGTGGTGGTGTTACAGCAGCGGGGGAGAAGGCTTCCTTTGCTGCTGCCCTCAAACTATGGCGTGTGTAGAGAGCAGACTGTGGAAGGGTGTGGGTCATTATGCACTAGGGCTCTAAAAGGTGGTGAGAGCGTGAGAGTAGAAGTGACTCCCTACGGCCTGAAAGTCACACCACTACCCCCATTTACCTACTCACCAATTTCAGTGTTAGCAGCAACAGGCACCTGCTTTTCTGGGTCAGTGCTGTGGGGTGGCACAGCTGGGAGAAGTTGGGCTTTATTCACGGCACGGCTGTGTTCTATCCGTTCTAAAGAAAGGGTGACAAACTGAGTAAAGCAAACCACAGAATGGATCTGGCCCGGTGGCTGCCAGCTGAATTGCACCAAATTGTATCATTTCATGTGATTGGACAATGTGGGAAAGAATAGTGCAGAGATGTAGCAGGGAAAAACTAATTAGATTATGGTCAGGGGAGATTTATTAGCTAGATATAAAGAAATGAAGTGCTGATTTATGCCTGTCTGGAATCTGTCCCCGTGTTCCTAAAACATGTCAGGAGGATGTGGTTAAGAGATGCTAAAGCTAGAAAGCAGTCTTTAAAGTATGTTCCAGGAATAGTAAAATCTGTGAAATTTCACATAATAGGGACTGAACTAAAGAAACCACAAGACTTGCCTCCCACACTAAGCTCCCTGGGGCAGATTCACTGACCTCTGCAAGCAAAAAAAGGGAACAGAGAGTATCTGCAAAGTCCTCATGGAGTCAATATGGCAGTAAAAGAAAAAGGAGCCTGGAGGACTCTCAGGCTCTATTTTTGTCTCTGCCACATAGCAACTGTGTGATCTTGGTCAAATCAATGGGGCCCCTGTGATCTTGACTAATCAGTGAAGTTTATCTATAAAGCTGAGAATAAAAATTTTCCTCAGCCCCTATTTCTACCTTGGTCTGCTTGTCTTGTACTTTTCCATAGGTCTTGAAAAAATCAGTCCCATGCAGGGAAGGTTACTTAAAGGTTGATTGTCAAGTACTTTTGTATCTTTGGACAAAAAGCTCCCTGTTCAGTGCTGCGTGTTACTATTTTTGTGAAAGGCAATTAGGATTTAGTGTTATAGAAGCATCAGTGGGACCAAAAAATTGATGCTACTGAGGGTAACATGAGCGTCATCCACTGTTGTTGTTTTCATTCTCTCCTTTAAAACAAAACCAAAAACCTGCCATTCACTAAGTTGGAGGAAGTTGTCAATTTTTTAACATGAAGTGACGGGATACGTCCAGAGGCAGTGGAGGAGCTGGTTTTGCATTGGCAAGATTTACGATAAGGGATCCGCGTGAGTGCTGAGGCTAAAGAAGATAAATCCCCAAAGGCAAATTCTACCAATAATTGAATTACAAAGCCATTATCATGTGCTGAACAAAGCAACTTTATGGCTTTATTGTGACAGGATAAAGCTTGTTAGAATATTTATGCTCACAGGACAACTTTGGCATGAGGATCTCTGGGAGTACATTCCCTCTTCCCCGTGACTGTTGCAGCTAGTTAGTCTTTCTGTGTAATGCAGTGTACATGGAGATGGGGATTTGCTCAAATTGGGACTAGGAAGAAGGAATGCTGAGGGTCAGGAGACAAACATATATCTTGTTAAGAACAAAGTCATCTGCAGAATGCAGCGGAGGCACATGAGCATTTTTCATGCAAAGTAGTCAAACTGGATTTTCCAAGGCATGTGTCAGTTTTCTGTTTGGCATTGCACTGCAGCCACATCTGAGCTACTCCCACTCAGTGATGATAAGCTCAAAATGGCCAGAACTGTGTGGATTTCCTCCCATCCGCCTTAGTAGAGCTGCTGTTATGTCATTTGTCTGCCAGCCATGCAGTCATGCAGCCAATGCATGAACAAATCATACCTGTTCACCCCCAAAGAAGGTGAGCTACTGGCACAGGAGTCCCAATTCTGCACTTGGTCACTTCCTCTCAGACATGGGAAAGCTGCATAAGGCTTCTGTGTCCATATAAAGAATGAGGCACATTCACACTGGTTCTGTCTGTGAAAAGGACATGGTAGCATTTGGCATTCTGGGCCATTTGCATTGAAGATTCTGTAAATAACAATGTCTTTTATTGACTGTCTTAAAAGATGTTTGATCTTGGCTGCTGTGAGCATGTATGATACAAGAAATACGTATGAAAAGATGGCCAGCAAGTTTCTTGAGCGTACAGTCCCAAATACAGTGTGTCTGTGTCTGAAGTCAAGCATCCAAAACAAAAGGCACCCAAAGCTACTTTCCAGAATGCACAAATCCTTGAGATGCAGCCCTCATTGTCTGGTGTTTCGAGTTCATTGTTTATGAAAAAATGGTAGTTTGAAATTAGGTGCAGCAAGTAGAAGCTTTTGCTTTCTTCACAATGATGCCTTTCTGCAGTTCTGAGTGGTCTGACTGCCTTGCAAGCCTCATCAGTTCCCAGCATCCATAAACAATTGCTTTTGTCCCTGAAAGTGAAAAAAGATAGAAGAGGTGGAAACCCCAGGATAACGGGGTCTCTGTTGAATTTTCTTGGCTCAGAGGAGCTGACAGGCCAAGGAAGCCAAGGTTTTAGAAATGTTTCAGACAGAGAAGATGGCAAGGGGTTGGTCACTTCAGAAATATGCCAACTAGCATTTACTGTGCAATGGGCAGTGCCAGGCTGCTTTTGTTTAGTTCAGCCTAGTTCTAAACCAGGGGATGATTTGGGGTCTTTTCCCTGTGCTGCTTCTCACGGTGGATGTAGAATCTGCATTCAGAGCAATTACTGTGCTGCAGCCAGTGGTATCGATTTGTGAGGCTCTGAAGTGCAGATAACTACTTAGCAGGCTTGATAGTGATTAAAATTTTAGGAAGCAACTTTGTAATAGGACCGTGGGGGTCCTAAATTTTTCAAAATGTAAGCATCTTCAGTGTAAAGGCAGCGGGGTCACTGCCTTGCCCTCCCTTTGGCTTTTCTAAATCCTCCTTTTCCCAAAAGATTTTTTTTCTTTTTCTTTTCCTTTTTCTTTTTTCAAAACATCCAGACAATTATACCAACAAAACACTAAAAGTTAATCACAAAAATACAATAGGCACCATTCAACAGAAAGAATTGCAAGGATATCCCTGGTGTCCTGAAGTTTCTGGGAGTATTACAGAAAGCCAGAGATTAAAGGGACAGACAAAGGACATACTGGCATTTTACCACGAAGTGAAAACATAGACTGAGGCAAGAAGAAAAGTTTGTGGATATATGAGTGTTTAGTCTTTGAGAACAGATGCTGAAAGGGAAGAATGGATTTGAGAAATATGAGAAGAAAGCACTGCTACCATAGCGAACAGAAGTTTCTCAGAATAGGGAATGGCAAATTTTGGACTGTTGCTTATTTTTAGAGAAATTTCTGAGAGAAATCAGTAGCTGAGTGGGTCCCTGAATGTTGTTCGTCTGTACCCCTGCTCTTTGTAGGGTGCTTGGTTTATCAGCTGTTGAACATACAGCACTTTTCCTTGTCTAGCTTGTGAAGCACTTCATTGATCATGTGCACATAATATGTGTAATAAGTAATAAGGCAGTGAAGTATAGTGGGCACTTGTATCAAGTTAGAAACACTGAGTTGGAGGCTTTGGTGCTGTCTTGGGCCAATCCAGCATGTACTTTCCTTCTTCCACTTGTGAAAATTATATTTTTTGATCATTCTATCTTTAGATTAAGAACCTTCCAGTCTGGTCAGGAATGCAATTTCTTTGTAATCAGTTATTAATTCTTTTTCATACTGATATAATGGGTTTAAACTACTTAATAATACTCAGACTTGTAGAAGTACGTTGACCTTCTCAGCTTCTAAGGATGATGCTTTTTTTTTTCCCCAGTCAAATGAAAAAGACAAGAAAACCTGCTAATAGTATAGCTGCATGCTTGGTAGTGTTGTGATGGATTTGGTTGACATACTAAAAATAAAAGATTTCTCATATATATCCTACAGTTCCTAACACCTTTTTTCCAGTAGATGCTTTAGGAACAGATTGTCCTATGCATGTAAAAGGATATGTCTGTCTCCCTACAGAGAATGTGTTCTCAGGGGCAGTGCAACCAAAAGCACAGTATTTCTCTCCTGTATATGCTCACTGTGGTCAATATTGCATTTCTGACTGTCTCCTAGGCTTTTATATGTCCTAGAGTAAATAGTAAGGCTGATGGAAGCTATATAAAACATTTCTCAGAAAGACGACTGCTCAGGACTTTCAATTACCCCTTTAATTGCAATTGATAGCTCACCTGTAATTTGTGTTTTTAAAATTAGGTAATAAACATATTTCAGGTTGTTGTGTTTCCTGCTTTGGGACTTTTATGTGATCACATGTGGGTGTCTCTAGTGTAGGTGTCCAGACATCTTAAATTCGATGGAGAGGAACAGGCCTTTCTAGGATAAATTGTTCTCCTAAAGTCATATCTAACACTGTTCAGCTGATCCACAGTGCAAAAATACCTGTTTCATCTCTCTGCCTGCAAAGAGGTTGAGTATGATTAGTTCAGAGTTAAATATCTGTAATGTATAACTGGGTAAGATGAGTATTACTTTATGTGGCTTTTCAGGTGGTATGGAGGGTTGTATAGAGCAATATCCCAGGTCTACCACAGAACGAGACAGCATCATCCAAAAAAAATGAGACATTAAAAAATGCTGGTCAGTAAGCTCTCAGCAGAATCCAGGTGGAAGTGATATGTTTCTGGCTGTCAGCTCTGTACAGTTAATATTGATTTGAGCAGATGTGTATTTGTAGTTTGCCTGTTCTTTACAACTGATTGTTCATGTTGTCATTTAATATTATGGGCCTGACTGTGTCATCTAATATTATGACTGACCTTGTGCTGTCACAAATAAATTAAGCCTATTATATATCAAAGCAAAGAAATGTGTATTTTCTAAGGTAGGGAGAAAGATCTGGCAGATAGGAAGGCATCGATATGGCTCTTGACTATACCTCAGATGTCCTGTTTGACTTCAGGAATTTCCTCCTCAGGACCTTAGTTTTCATCTTTGTCATCACCTTTCTAAGTCGCGGGTGTTAGGAGATATCAAAAGAAAGGAAGTGCTGGAGGTTTATCACCAGTCCTGTGTCAGCCATCCTTGTTCTGTACCCCCTTGGGATAATCGATGGCTTAATTCTGCCTTGAGTTGAAGCTTCTACAGCCCCAGTACTGGCTGTTGTAGTGTGAGACTAAGCCATGTGCAGGCCATATGCAGGTGACTACTTTCAGGGCTTCCGGGGTCCAGATCTTTATACGCTGCTCTTAAGACACCCAAGAGTCTGATGTAAATTATGGCTCATAAAATTGGCTGTCTTTGCCTGAGAAGATGCAAAAGAAGTTTTTCTTGGGGTCAGAATAGCACTGTGAGGAGGAAGCTCACAAAACACCTGAGTGTAGACTCGTGTGCTTTAACCAGGGCAACAGGTTCTTTGCTGGATGAACATCACTGTTGTGCTCTCAAGAGACAAAATGTTCAAATTTGTGGACTATATTCCTTGTTTCTTTGGAGAGTTCACATCCCCACGGAGGTGAGTGAGCTCAGGAGGAGGAATGAACTGATAAAGCTGTACTATGTCCTCTGCAAGAGCTCAGTTCCAAGCGGGCTATTCCAGTATTCCAGTTCTAGTATTTAAAGCCCACTTAAATAAACAAGAATAAAGAGGAGATATGCCATAGTGCAAACTTTGTCCTTCTGCAGTTTTTTTAGAGCTGTTTGTCACTGGCATCTGTCTATCTGGAACTGAACTGTAGTGAGCAGGCCCAGCATTTTGGTGGTAAATCTGCTGATCATAGCAGACATAATAAAAGTCCCCTAGGAAGGTGCTTCCTTCCCCCCTCACTTGGTGTCAATTACCAGGAAGCAGAGATTTTAAGTGGAAGTTGAATGTTTAGTGGAATACCACCTTGCCATAAACTGATTAAAAATGGCTCTCCCTTTATTAAAAATGGAGAAGAGGTAAAAGCAGTGCTGGCTCAGAGTGTTTTCTGAAACTTCAGTCCCTGACAAAGGAGAACAAAACCTTTTCTAGTGAATTACTACATGTTTTGTCAAGCAAAGGTAAGGATTAATCAGGACACAGTCTTGTTATCGTTAACACTTTTATAATAGTTATTAGTTAATGCACATGATGATTAAGCACTGGAGGTGCCTCTGATTGCAGTCAGTGGGAACTGAATTAAGGTCTAAATCACTGTTTGAATCTCTCTTCTGATTTCCTGAAAAATAATGAGGCTTTGAAGAGAACATCTAATTTGTCTATCACTGGAAATGAATGTGTGTCTTCCCTCATGCCTCTATTAACTAGGAGGTCAGGCAGCTAACAAGAAACTGGTTGTTTAACCCTTAGCTTTAATCCAGGATTATGACTTGGATGATAGGATCAGGACCAGAAACAAGGCTGATTGTCAGAGATGCTGCTGAGGCTGCTGTACAGTGGGATGGGCACATCTTGCAGTCAGTACTCCCATAATTCAGGCTGTCCATCAAACCACTGGCCACTTGGACTCTTCCAGGGAATTGATGAGGCCAACAGTGCCAGTCCAGGGGAACCTCAGCAATGGAAGCAAAACTTAATTCCATAAACTCCTTACTTGCAGTGCTCAATGTCTTTGTTGCTTGTTAATTCAGAGGGAACAAACAGTCATTTTCAATGTGACATTTCTTTTATTAATGGAACACTGTTTTTATTAGATCAGAAGTGATAAAATGTCTCAGGATGAAATGAGTTTTTAAAACTTCTTAATTAATGAGGGAACATTGATCATTAAGAGTGTCAGTTAAGCAAATGTGCATAAAATGTCCAATATAAAGGAACAGCTATAATTAGTATGCTGGGAAATACTATTATCTCTTCAATTAAAGTGTTCTGTATCCCACCCTGAAATGAAATGCATCTTTCTGACCAAACCAGGAGAAACATCAAAATTTCAGGTGCCAACAAGAACAGGAACAAGTCTCCAGGTGGAAAGAAGTGAGGTAAAGGGGTGATAAATAAAGAACTCATAAGTACAATGACATCGATTAGATAAAATGGTAGAATTTCTTTAAAATATTCAAGTTCATTTTAGGGACAACTCCAAAATTCTTTCAAAATTATCAGTTCTTATTTGTGAGTAGGAGTTTGTGTCCAGCTAAACAGGATCTCATTGGAAAGTATCTCAGCCATTCATGGTATATGTTGTTTTTAATGCCCTTGTCTCAATCTGTCTTTTACAGGTCTATGATGGGGAATGGAAGAGAGCCTGACCTTGTGCACCTGGAGGCAAGGACAGTGGATGGTTGTAAGTACATCAGCTTCCAGATACTGTGGTATACTGGGCTCTCCTCATATTGTAACCATGCAATGGAAATCTCACTTCCTTTTAGTGATTTAGCTGCAAATTAGGTCTGTCAGCAGAGAAGCCTTTCCAGCAAGGCAAAAAGTTGGGTTTAACAGGCTGTGAAAGGAGCTGAGGACATGGTAAGGAAGAACAGGTGATAAGCAGTAACTGGAGTTACTACACACAACACTTTTAGTTCTTCTTATGTGATTTTTGTTGATGGGAACACGACATTGAAGTTCCTGGGTCACAAAGCCCAGCTGCTGTTTGTTCACACAGTACATAACATCACCTTGTTCATAGCTTTATAGCTTTAGCAAACCAGGGATACTCTGCCTTAGGTACTACCTTTGAAAATACAAAATTTCTCTCACATTAGAAACCTTTTAATGACCAGTGTAAGTGCATTCTTCACTGTTACTGCATGTCCTGTCATTGTCCTTCACTTTCATCAGCTTCTTTCCCTCCCTGCTTTGCCTCTTGAGGTGTTTGGTTGTTTTTTTGTTTGTTTGTTTTTTTGGTTTTTTTCCCCCCCTCTATTCCAGGAACCTCCTTTACCTGCAACTCCAAAATATTCTCCTAATTGGCTGTAAATTCTCTCAGGCACCCTCAGCCACCTGCTGGCCTTTTCTCCTCCCATCCAGGCTTTCTCAGGGGGCTTATCTTTGAGCTCCACTGACTTTGCAGATCTTTCTCCATGGATTTCCTTTCCACAACATTGGATTGCCTCAGGCAGGCATCACACTCAAAACCCAGCTGCCAGAGATCTAGTCATTTTAATTCCATATTGTTTCCTCAGTAAATAGCAGTTTTCCTGCAACATAACGAGAAGGTTTTTACCATTTGCAAACGTAAGTATTAATGATGCCTTCAATTAATTCTTTTTTAAATGGATAAAGTTCTCCCTTGAATTGTACCCTCAGATAGAGTGGTGGTACTTAAAATGTGCATTTTGTCATTGGAAACTTATAAAATACCTGAAGAGTTAATTGTAAGGTAATCTGGTTTTTAACTTACAGAAATTTAGCTTGAAAGAGAATTTTTTGGAAGATGAATTTTAAAAGAAACAGTTGCAATAGAAACCATCAAGTTTTAAAGGTCTTTTCATTTCAAGATATGCAGGATTAGTGACAGTGAAAGAACATATGATCTCTATTTCTTATAATTTGTGATCTATGATTATTATTTCTCCTCTCAATTTCACTTACCTGATGTGGCAGCAAGGCTGGGAACATGAGGCTTTCTATTTCTTGTGACGTGCTAAATAATCAGGAAATATTCTAACAGGACAGTGCCCATTTCAGCACAAAATACTGCTGTTAGAAGTCATTAAAATTTGAGGTCATTGAGATGAAGCACTACAGGTGATGTTTAAGGAGCTGTATTCTGGTGATGCATTTGAGGGGTATTCAGCTCACAGTGGGCAGAGAAAGTGCCACGCTCCAAATGCCTTGAACAGTCTTGTTTGTGTTCCTAGGCTGAAATAAGAGCATTTTGCACAGCTACAGTACATTTCTGCAAAACACTTCTTGAGTTCCTAACAAATGAATAAGTTTCATTATTGCCCTTTAAGTGGAAACCAAAAAACAGGTAGATGAAATTGGCTTCACTGAGGAGTCAGGCATATTAGTAAAAAGAATATATTGAGGAATAACAAATTCTTACTCATCAACTCAACACCAGTAACAGATTCTGCAACTTATATTGGCTTAGTTGTGAGGCAGCACAACTGAAGTTTTTCAGTTTATTCAGTGTCAGAACTACAAATATAAATATATCAGTGGTGTCAAACCTTCTTGCAAATCAGTCATTTGGATGAAACTTCTCATAATGAATCAGGAGGTCCCCAGCAAACCTCATTGGTGATATAAGGAAATGTGTTGGATTTTCTGTAAGTGTGTGCTCTGTTTTGCCCCTTGTTCCAAGGAGTGTTGGTCTCTACCTATAGGACTGTGGTGGGTAGCTGGAAGCAGTAACCTTGGAACATATCACAGCATTTTTTTGCCAGGTATCTTTGGAAGCACTGCAGGTCACAGGATTTTAAGGCCAAGACAGAGAAGGAGTGTGCACATGGTACATTACTGTAGTTACCATGAGCAACTTGGTATGTACAGGTCTCTTGTCTACTAGACCTTTCTTCCAAGAACTAAATCCATCTCCTTTTCCTGCACAAAGCAATCATCACCCTCCAGTGGATGAACAAACCTCTGGAATGAAGGAGGTGTGTTTCTACCAGTGGGATAACGGAGTGAAGTGTGCTGAAGTAAGAAAGATACCTTTATTCCAGACTGAGGGTAACCTGCAAATAATTTTTCTTGAGTTTTTATGTTTTTGGGGTTTTTTTAATGTTCTTGCATTTACTTATTTATACTTTGTTTGGAACATCTCTTTTGAGAATTAACCAAGTGTAAAGTTTCAATAAAGGGATTAAATTTGAGAAGGTAGATTTCCCAAAACAAGGCAGAGAGAAAAAAGGAAAGAAAGGGGAGTAGTGTGTAAACAACCACAAAATCTGTACAATAAAATAAAAGATCCTGAAGTGGAAATAAAAGGGCAAAGCAAAAACCTGCTGAAGTAAATACAGATAAGAAAAAAACTCTCATTTTTGTGCTGGTATCTTTTCCAGCAGAAGCTGAATAGTACAACTGTGACTTTAGGTGAGAAGAAGCAGAAAAGTCAGCAGAGTACAGGGTCTCCCTGACCAAATTGTTTGAGAACATCTGTGAGCAACAGCCTCAGCATTGGGCTCTCCTTGCTAGAACACCAGTAATCCTCTTTCTCTCTCTCTGCTCCCTCATTGTGGTCTGTCTGTGCACTTAATTTATTGTGTTCATGTACATAATGTAAAAGGTTTGCAAGACCAAAACAGGAGTCTCTTAGCAGGCATAAATCAGTATAATTTCAGTGGTGTGTTGATTTACACCTGCTGAGGATGTGGCTAGCAATGTTGTTTCTGAGTGCATGTTCTCCCTACTTTTTTTTTTTTCTGCCTTGGGATCCAGAAAAAAGAAGGACTACTTCTGAACAGACTGTGTCTCATCAAACCAGGGTGCAGGTAGTGATGAACAAGCTGAGTACAGCCTGCTCAGTTTAATTCTATTGGTGGAGACAGATTTGCACGGCTAATCTTTGCCATTTATGTTTTTCATCCTCTTGTGTAAGTTTTGGAGAGCACCATGCAAATTTTCATCTCAGGGAATGCGATGCTTTTGTTTATTTTTAAAAGCTTCAGGCCCAATCCGTATCAATCTGGGGTTGAGAGCATAGTGGTAAAACTGATTTTTCTGGTTGGAAGAAGTTCATATGAATGTTATCTCACATTTCCATTTGTACGCTTGGGTGTCCCTGGTGTTTCACTTTGATTTTGGAACAGGATCAAAGGCAAGCCAGCAAAGTCAGCAGGAATTGTGATTTTTTTTTTTTTTTTTTTTTTTTTTTTTTTTTTTTTTTTTTTTGTCTGGCTTCAGGTCAACACCCCAGTAAGACAATTAATCCCCAACAGTTTTTAATTGCACGATAAGCTTCTCTTTGTTACATTCACCACCACAGCCAGCAGGCAGGGTGATGGTGTACGTTAAACCTAGGTTTGCTCAAATGGAACTTGAAGTGCTTTCAGAAGGTATAAACTTAATGACATGTGGGGTTCAAGTTTGTAAGGAATACTCAAGATCCTAAAATTAACAGGCTTATCTGATTTGAGCTTGGTAGGGTTATCCCAGTAAGGCCTGATTCAAGCTAATTATGTGGGAGGTAGTTTTTATTCAGGTGGTGCCTACTGAGGAATCCAGACTGTTGGTGCACATTAGAAAGATGGATTCCTACAAGGCATTTGGAAACTAACTGGGTACCTGCTGGCCCTGCAGAGAATGGCAAAACTGACTCAGAGGATGTTGAAACGACAGTTTCTGTAGACAGTAAAACAGTAAAACAACTGTTACATTTATGAGACATGCATTTGCTTTTGTAGCTAAGACACCAATTTATTTAAAAGTTCGGGGTTTTTTTGGGTTTTTTTTAAGTATGGATGAAAGAAGCTAAGGGGTTTTCTAATGTGCTGGCAAAAATTTAGAGAGCTCCTGATATTTAAAAAGTAGTTTTGCTTCCTTTGCCTTTCTTCTGCTGTCCTGATATAACACAGCAGCTTTTCTTACTGAAAGGTAATTTAGGTGCTGCTGTGATGCAGTAAGACCAAAGTCTCACCTGGAACCAGCAGACACGTTCTGCTTGCTGATCCACAGGGACTGGGCATCTGGCCAATAGTGTCTGAATCACAAAGCTGCACTAGCACTTTAATTTCTGTTTTCACAGAAAATTGCTGGGAAGAATAAAATAATCGCTGTTGTGGAAAAAATGAGTAGGCAACCTAGCCTAGCAATCTTTTCCTAACATAGCTACAGTGTGAATTAATTCCTGTAGTGCCCTAAACCTGTGCAGTGAGTTTTTTTTTTCCTGATTGTGATTAGTTTTTTTTCCTGATCATGATTAGTATTTGTCCTGGAGAATGACATCTGTTAGTTTCTCTAATTATAGCTTTATGCCAGAAATGGCAGAGGATATACTTCCCTATGTAAAGAAAGATTTCTGATGCTGACATGCAATGAAGAAAGAGTAGCAGCAGGATAAAACCAGATTTGTGAGTAGTTAGTAAATGGGATGGTTTCGTTTCACTGATCTTCATTACTGGTTAATTGCTTTGCAGTTGCTGAGTCCTGGAGAGTTGTGAGCGTATTCCCATGCCATGAATGTTTCACAAATCAACATTCAGACCAGATGGAAATGGAGAAAGAACAGTCATTTTGTGGGTTTCTCAAAAAAAAAAAATTACAATATGGGAGAAAATTTTAATTAAACTGTGGAATTTATGGCCATGGGAGGTTGTGAATGCTGAAGATGTACCTGGACTGCTAAGGCAACCTAGATTTCTGTTATCAGTCCCTGGGCGAGAGGGGTTACAGGCCCGTGTCTTTCAGTGACATATGTTACTACCATGTTCTTGTGGTTCATTAGTTACAGGATGCCAGTCGTGCTTTCAAAGCAGATACTACCCTTTAATATCTAAGTTTCTCAGTAATGAACTGGGATACTCCACAGAAAATCTGTGAGAGAAACAGATCATTGATTATGTTGTATAAAACACCTGATTTGTCCTCAGTGGGTTTATTCATAGAGGGAAAGACACATTCCTCAATGAACTGAAGACAAGAAACAGAGAAATCATACATTTGCAGAGTACAGTGACCATTTTTGATGACTCTCCCTGTGATCAAATAAGGTTTTCAGAAGATATACATGCAAGCTTACACTAGGAAGCAGTGGATTTTAGGGTTTGATATTTAATCCAAGAAATAAAAAAGCAGTTGTCAACAAAATATGCTGAACAAACTCCCACTGCTTTAGGAAGGGATCTAAAACTCTCCCTTTTCCAGAGGCTCACCAGCCTCCAGCAACCACCAATAACCTTCCATCTCCACCAGCTGAGCCAAGAAATACCTCTGGGACAGGCTGGATCCATTTCTGTTGAGAACATATGAGCATGGAGCGTGGAAAAGACTAAAATATTTCATGGCACAGGGTCCCCCTGTCTCTTAACTTGCTCTGTGTGTTAGCATTTGCAATTCTTTTTCACCACTGAACCAGATTAATTTTTTCAGAGGTTTCCCTTACAAGATGTCTCCTTCGATCTTGTGTTCTGTGACTTTCTTGCTTCCTCTTCAGAAATAGCTGCCATTCCCTGAGAATATTCCTACTCTGGGTATCTAAACCTGTCAAAATCAAAGTGTTTGGGGTGTAAGAGCTGGGAGTTGCTATGTTCTCCTCTCCAGGCACAGTGTGACTTCGTTGTTGTATATTAAAAACAGCAGCTGTTGTTGGAGGTGAGGGTTCTGGAAATGAAAAACATAATGCCCTAATTACCTATGGCAGGGAAAACATCTGTGCAGGAAAACTAATGAAATTAATTCCAGAGCTTAGCAACTGAATACATTAATTGACATTAATTAATGCTAAATTACAAACCTCTGCCAATGGAGTCACATAAAATGTCCACGAGAATGAAAAGAAAAAATTCCTTGAGTTAACGTGAACACAGAAAATCTTCCCCTAGGAAAAAAAAGTGAGAATCAAGAAGCCTGCTTTTCCTTCTTTCTGTCTCCTGTAGCAAAAGGAGCTTTTCTTGTTGTGCACATCTCAGTGTTGGCTGTTTGGGAGATTAGCTTAAGCATTTTCAGTGCTCTGCCCTTTAGTAGTTATTACTGGCATTTTAGAATTGAAGCCATGGAGAATTGCACTGTAAAAGTTCACAGGAATGGCCTTAGTAAATCTTCATCAGTGGTACAATCACTGCTGCCCAGACTCCTGCAATCCCAGCAGAAATAGGGATAGTCCCCATTCCTCCATTAAAGGAGGATCAAAAGAACCTCAGTCTCCTCTAATGGATGTCAACCTGGCCTGCTCTTTAAAATCTCTTGTGGAGGACATGCCTTAATCTTCTTTGCTGGCTGGTCCCAGAAGCACACACTCCCTGTGCTCTCAGCTTGGATAACCCCTCTGCATGGGAAGTCAGATGGCACTGGAGTCTCTCCTCTTTCTGTGTCCCAGACAGCCGGTGTGCCTGTGGAAATAAAAGAAAACAATGGTGAGGGGAAAGGAAATAATGTGGGAAGCAGAGGCCTGATCCTGTGTTATCTCCACGCTTGGTGGTTCGATTCCATGTATGAAAAGCCACGCTGGCCACGCAGTCTTTGCAGCAGCTCAGGTGGCAGTAGGACCATTTCATCTGCGGCTGCTTTGCTGAAGCTCAGGACTGGCACGCATTTCACTCAGGAACTTTGTTGTGACCCAGGGAGAGACCCCACCTGGAGTTCCGTGTCCAGCTCTGGAGCCCTCCGCACAGGAGAGCTGTGGACCTGTGGGAGCGAGTCCAGAGGAGGCCACAAAGATGATCACAGGGCTGGAACGCCTCTGTGAAGGCGGACGTAGCTGGGGTTGCTCAGCCTGGGGAAGAGAAGGCTCCGAGCAGACCTTATTGTGACCTTTCAGTGCTCTGTCTTAGCACAAGGAGGGGACATGCTGCACAACACAGCTCTGCTGGGTGGTGGGAGAGGCTGCGGCCCCCCTGTCCCCCTCCTTCCCAGATGCAGAGGGACAGAGGAATGAACGGCTCTGAAAGGGAACTTTCCTGAGCTCACTGGCATGAGCAGGCTGGGAATTACGTCGTTCCCTGCCCTCTCGTGGCTAATGTGGAAAAAATCATGTCCCTCTGAAGGGAAATACATTTGGATCATGCTGCCCAGGCTGTATTCATTAATGTTTTGCAGTGAGCTGCAAAAGCATAAATGTTATAAACGGCAGCGACTAATAATACTTAGCACTTTATATATCCCAAGAACTCTGCACATGCCGGAGAAAAATCATCCCTCATCAAACTTCCCTGAAGGTTCGTTACCCTGCATGTCTGTTTCAAGCAGAAGTCAACAGCCCTTAGAAGCAAGGAAAGAAATGTCAAACGATAGTTTTAATTAAAACCAAGATTAAATACGAGATTGCAAAGTTCCAGCCATTTCTATTTCAGTGTAAAATGCTATTTCTCTGATCTGAAGGTGGTAATTATATCAAAGGGGCTGTGTCTCTCCAAGGAAAATGATTAGAAGTACTTCCACCATTAAATGCAATGTAGTGTTTCTGTCATGTAAGTACTAATGTTAAAAAGCCAAAATTGTTCTCATGTGGATGAGGTTTGTCATAAAAAAAAGTACAAATTCTTAATGTGCCTGAAAGAGTCCAACTAGAATACTGAGAATCTGGTTCTGTATTCTAGGATAAATTGCACCCATGAAGAAATTTAAATTGTTTTTCTTCAGGTGACAGTTTATGAGATGAGCACCTTGCAGTGCTTCAGAACAGGAGGTGAGGACATCCCACGTAGTGAGAGTGGATGAGATGGCTTGCATGGCTGCGAGATGGATGGCTGCATTTAGGCTGTTTAATTTGCAACTGCTAAGGCCTCTAGTTTACAAGAGAGTGTGGAATGATTGCCCAGGTCTGCCAGGGTGCATCAACCTGCACTGTCAGTGGAGAAGTAGGTAAAACCCCTGGACAGGAGGTGGTCTGAGGTACTTTCCAAGCTGATCTGAATTACTCTACAGAATGTAAGCGCTGTAGGAAATACAAAGTGCATCATAGAAGGCTCTCCCTTGGTAAAAAATGTATAGCTCTGATGTCTGATCTAGGGCAGAATGGAAGAAATAATGGGAGGCTGAGGCAGGCAGAGAACTTAAAGGGAGAAAGTAATCAAGGGTGGATTTACCAAGGATGTAAGGGAAAGAAGGGTTGTGTGGTGTTGAATGGATGGTGTCAATTCACTTCACATGAGTCTGGGAAGCAAAAGTGCTGCCTCAGCAAACAGGTTTATGACAGTAGGAAGAATCTGTGCTCAGGATCTCAAGTGTATTGTTTTTGTTCTTTTCCTTTCAGATGCCCAATACATCACCTGCAAGATGCAGAACTGCAGTGAAGCCACTCGCAGCAAACCCTTTCCAGGCTACATTGACCATAACTCCCTGATCGTCCAGGGTGATTATGTCTTTGTTCAGGTGCAGAACACCTTCTTCTCTTATTTATTCTATTACTTTTTATTATATTATTCTATATTCCATTATTTTCTCTTGCATTCCTTTGCATGTGTGTGCATGTGTGTTAGCTTGCAACTACTCTGTCAACACTGGATCCATAAAGGCATGGAATGGATTGTAGCAGGTTGTTACAATGCTAACTGTGTTCCTTTAAGCTCTAGTATCTTGTCACTGTGAGGCCATAGAGTTCCTGCCTGGAGTGTGTGCTGTGTGTGCTGGAGTGCTCTGTGCCACTCCCTGCAATCTCATCAGCTCTCTGGAATTACTGCTTTAGCCCCCCAGCTGGAAGTGGTGTGTCACTCATCTGCTATTACAACGGAGTAGACCAAAGCTTTTTAGAGTATGAGAGGGAAATACGAAGTAAGGGAGGGGGTCAGGGAAAGCACCAAGGGAGTAATCAGGCTTTATTGTTATGCCTCAGTCGTGATTATAGTGAAAAGGCAGAAGGTGGGATGTACTTAGCCAAGCTGTGTTCCAGGTGAGAGCTGGTGAATAGATTTGAACCGCTGTGGGTTTCATTAGGCTGCTGCCAGTGTCCATTTGATGTCAGCTGAAGAGGAAAAAAATAACAACAGAATTGTAGGGAACGTGGAGGTGAACTGGAGATCATTAGCACTAAACTGGGCTTCCAGACAGTTTATATTTTATCATGCTTGTGAGTGGAGGGAAGAGGGAGGACTGATGTTTCACATTGGGTTAGTTGATTGCTAATTGGCTCCAGTTAATGAACTCAGTTGTAAACACCAGTCTAAATAATCCACATATAAATCTGGGACATACGCTCTGGAACAGCTTCTGTGCCTAGTGTGTCTGGGCAAAAAGGAAATGTTTATGTGGCAGGGAAAACAGGGGCTTGCATTACTGTTTAGCCATGCTCTCTCATTCCAGGATGACTGTGTTTGTGGCTCGAGTGAGACAGGAGCTGGAGCATTTCTCTTCAGCCATCCTGGCTGATTCTGGACCCAGTGTTATCCCTTTTGTTCTTCAAAGGAGGAATAACCCTATGCCAGGCTGTGTTTGCTTGGAAGAATAGATGAACACCCTCCTTCTAGCCTTCCCTTCCTTCCTTGATCTCCATCTGGTTTTTCTGCAACTAAGCCATTTGGAATGAATTAGTAGACTCAAAAGCACTAGGGTAAAGGAATGGGAGTTTATTTTCCTACTAAACTTGGTTTATTTACAAACTCAAACTCTCTCATTAAAAAATATTTCTGGCCTTTCTCCCCTAACTTTTTCCCAGTTCCCTTAAAAAAAAGTTGAAGAGCTTTAGAATGAGAAATAGTGCTTATTTTACTTAATCTGGTATGAACCTGACCTCTGTGTACCTTGCATTTTAAACTACTGCAGTGCATTTAAAAACACTTACTACTAAAGAAAAGTCTTGATAAGATCAGGTATCAAGCAATTAAAGCAAAGTTCTGCATGGAGAATCCCTTGGAATATTTGTTCTTCAGTATCTTTCATCCAATGATTTCAAAGTACCTTAAAAACATTGATTATACTTCAGCAGTACTGGAAGCCAGATAAAATTGACAGCTTTTTTCTTTCTTTTTCCCTCCTGGTAGAAAATAATACTTCACATTGCTCTAACCCAGCATTTTCAAGGTCTGCCATCAGTATTTATGCACGTAAATATATGGCCAGATTCACAAATATGCCAAATCGACCGAGTTTCTCCTGCCCTCCATATCTGTGAATATTTGGCTGATCTCATAGCAGATACCTCTGATGGCTTGTCCAGGGCCACGCAGGAACCAAAGCTGGAAGCAGCAATAGAAATCAAGCCTCATGTCTGCCAATCTGCTGATCTAACCAACAGCCTGCAGGGCAGCTCTGCAGATAGCAAAAACAGAGAGTTTTCCAGTAAGGCACAGGAGAGCTGTGGTATCAGCAGGTGACATAATGGCCCAACTGAAGTCAAGACTTCACTTTTCACAAGTTTCCACGTGAGATTCTAGCCTTTGTCTCTCTTTGGTGAGAATGGGATTACTCTTGTTTTCTTTTTCAGCCGCTGTCAGTTGGATCAATGTTTATTCCTCAGCTGTAACAGCACTGCAGTTTTAAGCCATTGCCACCACACCGTGGTATTTCTCTTAACAGCTTTTGTCAGATATTCTTTCTGATAGTAAAAAAAACATTAAGAAAAACCTGATGATAACTTTCCTGCTTCTCTCGTAGTTGACATCAGGAGGAAGACCACATTATTACGTTTCATATAGGAGGAGCCCATTTGCACAGATGAAGCTGCCAAAGTACTCCTTGCCCAAGGTAGGTGTTGCTGCTGCTAGGATGTCCGTATGAGGCTACAAATATTTTGATTTCACAGAACATCTTGAGTCCAGCACAAGGAACTGCAAGATGACATGCACTGAGTGAAAACAGCATTCTTCTTTAACAGAACATTTGCAAGCAAGAAAGGACTAAAACCAAAAGTCAGCACTCTGGCTAGTCAAGGACATGAGCATGAAATGTAGACAGATACCACAGCCCACGTCAATTACCATTTCTTTATGGTTAGTTAATTAAGTTTTGGAGAGGATTCTCTCTCTATTTTTTTTTTTTTTTTGTATTAAAATTCCCCTCTCCTCTTGCTATCTTATATAGGTTGCTTTTTGTGCTTTGCCTCATTAGTAGATTTTAATGGGAACCAAGCAGAAAGATGTCTTTGTGTGCCTACTCTGTATCTGGCCTAATTAACAATGGTGCATTAGCATTGAAACTTGAAAGGATATTTCTGCCTTCTGAAGCTGAATTTTTTGAAAGACCTATATAAAATGTTAGCTTCATTTTGAAGAAACCACCAATTTGCAGCTGAGGTCCTAATGGGTTCTTAGCAAAGACAGAGGACTTTTTTTTTTTGCCTTTTCATTCTTGATGCAGTCTGTCCTAAATGAGATTTAAGCTGAAAGGTAGCAAATGATCTTATGGATTGTATATGAGGCCTAACATCAGAAGACAAATGCATTCCCAGAAACTAAGCAGGGATTGTCAAAAGGAAAAAAATGAAAGTGCAAGGTCAGCCGATTCCTAGAAGTTCAAGTTGCACCAGATTTTGTAGGTGGAAATGTTCAAAGGGATTAACTCAGCTCCTTTCACAACTAGCTACCTTTGATTCCTCAACCCAACAGACCTGCTTATAGTGGATTGTCTGGGTGACCTTCATACAAACAGACTGCAGCTCAAACCCCGCCCTTTGGTGCCTCACCTTCTCCACTCTGCTGTTGAAGCCTTTGCTCCTGTTCCCAGCACCTGGAAGCCCAGCTTGCAGGACACTGAGGACCATACCAGAAGCCATGAGACCTTAGCTCTGACACAGGAGACCTGTGATCTGCCTCAAAATTTTCAGTCACATTTTAAGATAGGTTGGTTTGAAACTTCCTGCCCAAGCAAGAGAAATTACTTTGTAAATTCAGACCAGATTTAAACAGGTGTTATTTGAAGGAGCTCTTAGCAACGGACTTGCATTTTAGAATGGTTATTGTAAAAGCCAAATAAAAATTTTCATTTACAGCCAATTCAGACCATCTGCAGAGACAATGTTTGCTTTAAACTTACTGTTTCCTTTAGCCCACACTTATTTTTTTGTCCGCCTTCTCAAAGAGATCACTGGAGAGTCAGGGAAAATGCACTAGAATTAAATTACAATGTGTTCCAGAGAAGAGGAATTGGAGCAATATATTCATGTTATTTGACCCAAAGAAAGATGCTTTTGTCACAATCTCAGAATATCTTCAAAGACTGAAGAGCTACATTTGGCTTGGAAGGAGCTACAGTGGAACTGTGGCTGTCTAGGAGGCTGCTGTCAAAGCAAGATAGTCACTTTTATGAAAAATGCACAGAGAGTTATATTATTCAATGAATTGGAACATACAGCTTCTTTTATGCCCAGATTCTTTCATCTCCTTCAGCTAAGAAAGAGGGGCCAAATATGGTGAACAGTACTAAGTGACTTCTGGAACTGAGGGTGGAAATACCGAGCTTTTTGTCTCTGCGTGTCAGTCTTCCTGAACTGGAGGCATGTGATGGCAGGCAGCTTTGGCAGGTGATGCTGCTGCTCAGGCAGGATGGCCTACAGCAAACCAAGCTAAAATATTATTCTTGTTGAGATTAACAGCCTCACAGCTACTTTGATTAAAAGCCTAAATAAACTTGAAACTCTGTTCCATTCAAGCAGATGCCTGCATATGCGCATACAGGTTGTGTTAACCCTGTAAATAGTCTTTATTGAGACCTGTTAATTGTTGCAGTGACGTTGATCTGTGGGTTGATGCTGCCTGTTCTGTACCACAGCACCACAATGTGGGCTCTGTCACACACTGGAGTGTCACTCATGATAATCACACAGGGTGCATTTACTCCAGTTTAGAGGAATGCACTGGGCAGACATTTGAGAGTACTGAAGCAAGTCAAGCAATTTCTCTTTTGAAAAGACCTGTCTTAACTGGTGTTTGGTTGAATAGTGATGGGATGGGTGCATGTGGTACCTCTGTTTTAAATTCATCACCTCATTTCAACCTCAGCGTGCACATCCTGATGGAAGAAGCAAAAACAAAAATAAATAAATAAAATCCTTAAATGCAGACCTTAAAAGAGGTGACCGCCCCAGTAATTTCACAGAAGGCAAAGGCAAGAGCCAGCATCTTCACAGACATTTCACAGAGTATTCTGAGTTGGAAGGGACCCACAAGGATCATCAAGTCCAACTCGTAAGTGAATGGCCCATATGGGGATTGATTCCCACAACCTTGTTGTTATTAGCACCATGCTCTGACCTACTGAGCTAGCAGAATAAAACTGGCATTATACATCCCTGCTATTTAACTTGCCAGGAAAAAACGTTCCCTGACCGAATGCAAAAAGGGCAATTGTTCAGTAATTCAGAAGGCCTTGGCTTTTAGTCATTTGAGTAGACACCTGATCAAACCCATGTACAGCATCATGTTACTTTTGTCTTTGGAAAGGCAAAAGGGACAGACAGTAGAACTGCATATTAATGTACTTCCAGTATGTTCTGGAACAGAGAGAAAAAAGCTCAGGCTCTTGGTAGACAGATGCAAGGGGAGCCCCTGAAGTTGATGATGACTGTTTGAGAAAGGTGCCTTGCTTCACATTCCTGACCTCTTCCATCTCTGTAAGGAGCTTGTGCCATATCAGGGTGAAGGCTGTCTTTTTTTATTACTCTTCCCCCCAAGAAATTAATCCCCACCCTGAAAAAAAAAAATAAAAAGAATGTGATATGCTGATTAATTTTAATTTTCTGAATGTGGAAATGAAGAAATTCCTGATGCTGGTCCAAGACCTGTTTGATGCCCATATACTAATTCTTTATTTCTTTCTATCAAAGCTTTGCATCGTTGCTGCATCGATTGGACAAGGCCATATTAAGAGGAAAACTTAATTTATCCCCAAAGGCACACAGTTGGAATGCTATCTAATTTGACTTTCTGCATTACATATATTATACCAATTCAGTCTCAATCTCTGCTTCCCTAGGCTTAAATTTCTTCAGCCTTACTGGAATCTTCTTTAGACTTCCATCTTCCACCATGCTCTGATCAAAAATAGGAAGCATCTAGTGAATAAATTAACTTGCTTGCTTCTTCAGCATTTGTGAAATTGCCTTTAGTTTTCTCTGGTGTTGATCAAAGTATCTTTTTACCCCTCTCCCCCAGTTTTTACAAAACTATTGAATGAAATGGTAAGATAATGAAAAAGTATATTCACCAGACAAAACAAGTTTTACTTATAATTTCTGTCTATGTTTAAATGGAGAGGCCTGCCCATGTGTGCACATATGCAGAAATTAACATTTGAGATTAGAGCTGTGCTAACCAACGCTGTCTGGAGCACATTGGGAACACCTGCTGATGTAGATGTACCAGCAGATTGAACCAGGGTGACAGTCTGAAATAAGGAGCCACAGACAAACAGCTGTGGCTGTAACTCCTACTGGCACAGCTGGAGCTGAGAGAGGATGTCTGTTCATAGCCAAAATTAGTAGAAGTCAGTGGGACTTATATTACCTTTCCTATTGCCTTGGGAATTAAGCCAATCTGTTCCTTCACAAAATGAGCCCATCTTCTGGGATACGATTTTCTCCAGTGCAAGGAAGCAAGTAAATCAAGTGCATATTCATCCACTCTGTATTCAGATCTGGATCTGGATGAACAAGCAACTGTTCTGAATCTTAACTCCATGGGGAATCCACTTTCAAAGTTATAGATCAAATTTCTTCGTTATATTATTTTTTATTTTTACATTACAATGCTTCATCTGGAACTATTAATCCTCCCTAAAAAGCCACCAGACAGTGAATTATCAAAGACTATTATTAGCAGAAGGGAGAAGTAGCATCAGCTTCCAAAGAGTATATTTTCTGATTAAGTTCCTAGTTTTGCATATAGAAAGTCCTGGCTGAGATTCATGGAAGCAGAATAACTTTGGGATATCTGCCCAAAACAGACCAAACAGCTGACTCTTCTGGGAATCACCTGCTGTTAAAAAATCTTTATTTCTTTTCCTACCTCCACAGATTTTTATGGCACCAAAGAACTCAGGGTGCCTGTGCTGGGCAGATAGAGCCTGGGAATTTCATTATAACAATCTCTCTCTTGGTGGCTTTTTCCATTGTAATAGAAAATAAAATAAAATGGGTAATAATTTCTCCAGGCATTGAAAGATGGGATCAGGTTTAATAGTTCCTGTTTTTTCTTTACTTATGCAATCTTTTCATTGCTTCCTGCCTACTGTAACATACAGAACAAACAGAGTAAAATAAAACTTCACTAATAAAGCTAGTGATCTAACTACATTTCTGTTCTTTATATCTAGTGAGGATTAGGGTTGTTTTTCTGTTTTATTTCTTGGGGTGTGCTGTTTAGTACAGTGGTCCAGGGCCTTGGCTCCAGCCCACATTTTCATTAGAAACAGTAGATAACAGCAGATGTTCCCTCATTACATCGTGCTTGTATCAGGTCCTGAGCATATTTTGCTTCTGAATGCTGGGCAAGAAGCAGATGTTTCAGATGATCTTTTTTTTTTCTTTTTTTTTTTAAACCTCTACATTTTTAATATTTGTGTTTGCACAGTCACGAGTGGAAACACTCAGGTGCCAAAAGGAAAAAAAAATCCAACAAATAAACAACCCTCCCTATTTCCCAGACAAAGTGTTCATTAAAATGAAGGTGTTGGTAAGGGGAGTGAAAGTGCTGCTGTATAATGCTGTAGTGCCAATGTAAATGTTCAATTAGCACCTCATCAGTTAATTACTGCTTTGCAAATTGGCAGAAGAGAGGTGGTGTGAAACTCCTGGATGGAATTACCTGCTTACAGTGGCTGCAGACAATACAACAGTACAATGCAGCAGTATTGTTTACTTAGTTCCCGATTAAACTCCAGCCTGAATATATCCCTTGCTCCTCCCCAATTACTTTGGTGCCCTCGGAAATCGAAGCACAGAGCTCCCTCTAGTAACTTGCTTCGCTTTCTTTTCCCCAGGACATGCATGTTATCAGCACAGATGAGAACCAGGTGTTTGCAGCTGTACAAGAGTGGAACCAGAACGACACGTACAATCTGTACATCTCCGACACCCGAGGGGTCTACTTCACCCTGGCCTTGGAAAATGTCAAGAGTAGTCAAGGGCTGGAGGGGAATGTGATGATTGACCTGTATGAGGTATGTCATAACTCCAAACATCCCATTGCTATCTCAGGAGCTCACATGATGCCAGTACCGTTTCCTCCTTGCACATCAGTCTTGTAATATGCATGCGAACAGCAAAGCCAACAAACGACTAAGCACAGAGTTTTTACCCTCCCTAGATTCCCTGCTGTATTCACCAGTAGGTTCTCAGGTGAGGAACAGCTCATGGCTCTCTGATGCATAGCAAAAAGTTGTGGAGTAGTTCATTCAGTTGCTAAGAGGAACTCTGTTTGTTTCTCAGCCAAAATCCTGCTTGGACCCATATTGGCTCTATGCCTCTGAAAGCTCCCAACAGTTCTAATAGTATCATTCTCTGATTGCTGTCGCATTTCTGGCAGTCTAATCTCTTTTTTAGAAGTTAAGGAGAGACTGCAATCTTCAGCTATCCTTGTCACCTTTCTCAGCGTGGACTATTCTGGGAATTTAAGCGTTTATATATATGCCGTCTTGGGCTATCCCATGAGCATGGAAACTCCTACCTCATTTTGATGCCCTCTTTACCCCTGAGCCTTTTTCTGAACAAGTGTACTCTGCTTAAGCTCACCTATAAAAAGGTCAATTTGCATTGTCTTCTGTGACAACTCATCCTAAGACTAGGACTTTTCATGTGCCCTTGTACGTCTCTTGCTCTGCTGCCTATTTTCCCTCTGGAGACAGCATTCAGCTGAGGAGCAGCTCAGTCCTCAGCTGCCATTCTGAGGGTCAGGTTCTGTTTTCAGGTCTCTTCCAGGGTATTTTCTGACCATTTAGAAAAAAGGTCATGAAGTAGATCTGAGTACCTTTGAAGATGAAGATGCTTCCTGTATTTCCCCATCACTGTCTCAATATTGGCTCTGCTCTGTATTTATCATTCAGCTGCCCTCTACTTGGAAACCACCTTGAATTGTCCAGAGAGCCCAAGAGTTATACATCAGTGCAGATGGGCTGGAGGAGGATGGGCACTGCCATTTCAGTCATTTGGACATTTTTTACCATTAATCTCTCCGCAGTGCTGGCAGCCCATGGAAAAACTGTTGCCTCTTATTACTGTCAGCTGGGGAAGCAGCTTTACTGCATTATGTAAAGGTGTCCTACATCCCAGGGGGGGAAAGAAAATCTTTTGGTTTGTTTTATTCAGCTGACACCCCACAGCAACCTGGATTGAAATTGATGGAATCAGACTTACAGCGTCATATCTGCTGATTATCTAGACAGAGGGAATATTGGCTGACATGGAACCTGGCACAAACCTTCCTTTCAGTTTGATGTTCTTGCTGGAAGGGAACACAGAGCCAGCCAGCATGGTTCCCTGAGTCGGATTGTTATAGTGATCTAGGGGAAAATGGAGAGGAAGGCAAGAGAAGGAAAAAAAATCCATAGATAAATTAAAAGTAAGTGGAGAGATTGCAAATTGAGTCCTTCTCTGGTGGCAGCAATATATTTAAAAAAGCATTATCATTAGAGAAGATGCCAGAGAAACGCCTGTTTAATGTGCAAGTGTCTGTGTGCATGTTTGTCAGGTGTTAGAAGCAGGTTCTTCTGGTTGCATTTTAGTGAACATGTTTGTGTGTGTAATTCCTAAATTGATTCTAAATCAAGGATAAATCTGCTCAATGCGGCTCAGCAGGGAATTGCACTGGGTACAAAGAGAAAATAAAAGTTCTTTCACAGTGTCTCATTGAGTTCGCAAAAACTGTCCTGTTGACCACCTCCTAAAGTAAGGGCAGAGCCAAATCACTGACCACTGGGTCTGAGTGCCCTTTCTAGTTCCTGTGTCTCCCCAGTGACGTGGGATGGCTCTGTTGGAATGGTCCACAGCAAGACAGCCCTGCCTGTGATAATCCATGACTGAAGTGATAGCAGACTGTGAGGAGGTGTGTCTATAGCTATGGTATATATGCCTCTCACTCTGGAACTTACTTTTTTCTATCAGTATGTATGCTGGCTGAGAAGTACACATTTGATTTATGAAGGTGGTGATGGGGAGTGAAAAATGTCTTCAGAGTTGTGTGTTCCAGTGACTTGTATGGATCTTTCTGAAGCTGTAGAGCAGCATTTGTATCTGCACACAATGCATTCGGGGTGGTGAGGATTCTAAAGTTCCTGTGTGGGAGCTGATGGAATGCTTTCCCCTCTGGCCACTGGTGGTCATGCACTTGCTTGCCTGGGTCTTTCTTTGTTATGAGTGTGTGAGCAGCAGGGCTGAACAGTTCCCTGTGTGTGCCAGGGCTGTGTATATGCAATAGGTCTGTCTCTTCCTTCTGAGAGTACACAAGCATGTATAGTGTGTGCAGTCTTTTTTTAAGATAAAGCTGTCCAAGACTGACAGAATAACTTTGCTTTCTCAGGAAAGGATTCTGAGTCCCAGCCCATGACTAGAATCATAAAAAGAAGAAATTCACGGGATTTCAGAACACTTTTACCGCCTGATATATAAAATGCTCTTTAATCATTTATGGCCAGTATTTCACAGGGACCATATAATAGAACTATTTGGGGACAGCAACAAAGCAAAGCACAACTGGGACTATAGGCTCTAGCCTCCGGTAGTAAAGGCAGAACTATGTTATTTTTCCATCCCTGTCTATTCATGCAACATCACTGGGAGACAGGAGTACCCTTGTCTTTTCAGGGTGCCTTTCTACTACTGCAAAAAATCCTGAATACTTAGTTGGGTGGGATCAAACAATCCGGCTGAGAAATTGAAAAGGTTATCTTTTTTATGCTTATATCAACAATGAATTAGTTAACTATTTAATTTAAAGACTATTGCCCTTTATAGCAAGCCATGGCAAAGTCCTTATGCAACTTCAAATGAAATTCAGGAAAGTGCTATTTGAATGACTGCACCAAAGCACTGTACGCAAGTACTCTCACAGCACGTGATTAAAAGTGCAGTAAGGTCCTGTTCACTGCTAGCTGCAGCATCCAAGTCCAGCCACAAATTAAATGGGTTGAGCTGGAAAAAGCTCTGAATCTGCTGTGTAACTGTTTGCCATGAGATGTCATTTAAGTAATAATCTCTGTGAATAAAAAGTCTTGATGAATGATTCTGTCTGCTAATTCTACATCATAAGCAGAAGTGCGGTGTATGACTTAACAGACTTGCTGGAAACCCAAAAGTTTCTCTCTTTCCCCCTCCTTCTCCTGATTTCACTTCCCTTTTTATTGCAGCACTCAGATTGCAGAATGACAGCCTAACAAATTCATTCGCAAGCTGCAGTAGCTATTGGGCTATTGATTTTCAGTGTGCTGAGAAGATGGGAACATTCTGCAGTGTGAGTTGTGGTTTGAGGTTGACTTTTTTTTTCTCCTCACTAAGATACTTTTAGGCTTGGTTCCAGTGTGAATCTGTTAGCGTCATGCCTTTGCAAAATCCTCCTGCAGGTCTATGCGTTTAAACTGTTGGGTAAAACACCAGGAAAAGGTAAAGGGATGTGGATCTCGTTGCCAGCTCTGTAACTAGCATTCTGTATGGCCTTGCTTGAGTCACCAGTGCTTTGGTTTCCTCCAAATACAAAACCCTAATAAAAATACCTCTGTGCCCCAAGTTATCATGTTGGAACACTGATAATTATGAAACACATTGAGGTCCTTAGATGACATGTCTGAAGAAGGCTGGATGAGGATAGAAACTGCAAGTTTATGTGTGTGTGTTGCTGTTTTCTTCGCAAGGCCAAAATTGCTGCTGTTTCCTGCTGCTGCTGTGCAAGAGAAAAATAATTGCCTGTACATGTTTCATTTTTCAGGGGGAAGGATGCCTACACAGTTGAGAGGTTGTCACTTTACAGATAATGCTGTTGACATCTTGCCATGTTCCCGTGATGATTTTGAATTACAAGATTTCTTTCTCGCTTGTCACCTTTGCTCCTGTGATGGCTTTGTCTTTTCCCCAGCACCCCAACTTGCCTTCCTTTGATGTACATTGGCAATTCTGGCCCTGACGCCGACCACACTGACACAGCCACCAGAGCCCTGGTGGGTTTGACAGAGAAAAAGGGACATGCACAGAACCTGCATGGACTTGATCTATTTTTCAGCCATGTCAATTTTTCCTAGGTAGCAGGGATAAAGGGAATGTTCTTGGCTAACAAGAAGATTGACAACCAAGTGAAAACTTTCATCACCTACAATAAAGGGAGAGACTGGAGTTTGTTGCAGGCTCCACACACGGATCTGAGAGGAAATCCCATTCACTGTCTCCTAGTAAGTACCTGAGGGGGGAACTTGGCGGGTGGTAATACCCCAAAACAATCTTTTTCTACCGGGTAGCACAAGAAAGAGAGGGCAGCTCCTCTCTCCATGAAGTGTATCTCATGGAGTGCAGTGCTTCAGGCTTGGGCTGCCAGGGGTTATTGCAAGAGCTGGCATTGTAATTTAGCTTAATTTAATTTAATTTCTGGAACAAAAGTAAGCATCCTGGATCATCTGCCCTCTGCAGAAGTGCTGTGTCCCCTGGAAGAGCAGGGGAAGCTGGGTGCTGTGTCTGGCAGTCGGTTCTCTGGACACTAGATGGGAGGCGAGAGCTGCCGTAGCTCGGAACTCTGAGGGACCCAATAACTGGAAACAGGCTCAAAGGAAAAGAGAGCTGGGATTTCTTTCAGGCTGCTCTGTTGGCATTAATATTTATTAACTTACATCATTTTCTCTTTGAGCTCAGAAGTGAGAATCGACACATTCATCCAAATATATGTACAGCTTTGTTTTGGTGTAAATTGTATCTATCCCTGTACTTACTGATATAGATCCACATATAGCTAACTCTTTAATCATCATTATATGCAAACACTTTCCAAGAGGGAAAGTGAAATATAAGCAATGTGAATAGAGTTGGAGACCTCTATCAAATTAGAAAGCTTAAACTGACCTTGACATATTTTTCAGCTGATACAATCTATACACAGTAGTGGGATAATACTCAGAATCCCTGTATTTGGGATTCTCAATAGCTTTCATATTATACTAATTCTAATATGGTTCCAGACAGAATCTGTTTAGACTGCTCTTCCTGCTGCTGTCCTGTACTTGCATATTGTTTTCCATCTAAAAAAAAAAACCTCATTTTGAGGCATTAGAATCTGAATCAGCATTATATTTTGTAGCTGAATGCTACACTAATCTCTTAACTGAATGTCATGCACTATTGCAAGAGCAAAGAATAAATATTTGAAGCTGTTCAAATAATTGATTTTTTGATTGAGCCAAAGTGCAAGCCCTTCATTTTCTGTCCAGTTTGGAAAAAATAAATAGGAAAGACTGGGGGTAAAACAGACGAGTTATTTCAGATCACTAAATTTTTTTGGGTTTGTTTTCTTCTTTCAAGTTTTTAAAAATTGTAACTAAGGGAATTTTTAATCAGAGGTTTCTGTGAGGTGAAAACCAAAAAAGATGACATGCAAAAAACTTTGCAGGCATAAAACAATTCAGTTCTTTGAAAGGGACTGTGTAAAGAAGCCTTTGTGTTTCAAATAGATTGTATAATCTAGTTTTAACTCAAATGAACGTATTCAGTAAAAAAATGACATCCTGACCTTCTCAAATTATAACCAATTTTATCAGAAACTCAAGGGTTTTTTTATATGATATGACAGTATAATATTCTAGGGGGCTGGCAAGGCAGAAGAACAAAAAAAAGCACATAAGCAAGTAAAATAATAAAAGTAGACTTTATTCTTTTTCCATAAATTTGAAGTTAGAGTTCTGAGAGGTCTTTCCTGGTATTTTTGTGCATTGATCATGCATTGACTTGCCATTCTGGTTATAAGTGAGCCAGAGATACTGCTCTGTGTGGCCCTTATGGAACAGTTGTTTGCAGGAATTGGGTATTTTATGTACAAGGCTATGCCTGCCACTACAGTTGCCCATTATATAATGGAAGTGGTCCTATATCTGTGTATGAAACAGAAATGGACAGTTCTTCTGGGGAGAGAGAGAGTTATGGCTCCCTTAAGCCTTCCCATCCATACTGTATCTGGTACTATACCCATGGGCACAGAGAACACAATAAACTTCATTTAAAATTAGACCAGATGTGCCTGAACAGGCTGGAATTCCCTTGAGGGTGGTAAATTTGAGCAATCCAGACAAAGGGTCAAGAGGAGGAGAGAATCATGGGCGTTTGTAGGGACACAGTGAGAACTGACCCAGAGAAGCTCATGGTTCTCTGTGGATTGGATTTACATCCTTGGAGCTCCACTGTGCATAAACCACTATTTAAACATTAGTTCATTTTTTATTTGCTCTCTATGCAACCATGTACTTGCTTTGAGAATTACTTCCACCTGTGCAAGCTTGGTGGAGGCTTGTCAAGCTGTTTACACTTTTTAAGTGCTCTGTGACTTGGGCTGCAGTGTAGGAATTATTCTGTGATTTGAGGGTGCTAAGGGAAAAATCCTCAATGGACTTTTAACTTTGTATCTCAGTCTTTGCACTTTCAGGAGAATGGGAAGTAATTTATCAGCCCTTCCCTGTGATAAGGCCAGAGGAGTATTTAGCCATGCTTATTTTTTCTCTTCCCCTAACATTGGGTAAAACAGGCAAGAGGCCTCTTTCATTGTCTAAGCACTCCTCCATGCTTAGGTTTTCACAAGCTTTTGGAATGGCAGAGGAGCAGGAAACCTCAGCTGAGCATGCAGAGTCTCAGGTGGTCAACTTGCAAATCTGAAAGAAAGCAAATAGCTGAAATCTGAACTAAACTAACTTGTTAGGTCTTTACAGGAACAGACAGTCTGCCTGCCATAGAAAGGGAGGGATAGAAGTAGAGAAAATGTACCAACCACAAAGCAAAATAGAAATTCTGCAAGAGAGACAAGCTATTTAAAAATCCCATCTGAGGTTCACGCTTAATGGTGGGGAAGATGAAGGCAGAATATGGAATCAAAGAATTCTAGAAATTATAGAGAATAAACCCCAGAAGTTGGGAGTGGGAGGGAGGGAAATTTTTGGAGCAAAAGCACTCTAAGTGTACATTCCTGGAAATAAGTCAGGGATACGTAAAGGTTTTCTGCTGAGGGAAAATGTGGAGAAAAGGAATTTTCCTCTGCTCTGAGGCAATTCTGTTCTTTGTCAGTGTGACATAGCTTAGCATTTAAACACTTCACAAACTCCACTCACCTCTTTAGCCACCCTTGCATCACCAGTTTTACCTCCTTACGTCAACTGCTCCTTTTCCTTCTAGACATAACTGTTCCTGACACGATCCTGCTTTTCCTTATGGCATAGATAAGTGAATTCTTCATAGTCCATTGTACATGTAGTTTAGCTCCCATCCTTGCTCCACGGCAGATACTAATGCCTTCCCACTGCTGGTTTTCAGCATAATTGTCTCCAGCAATAGCTCAGGACTCAGCAATGCCATATGTTCCAGCTCATTGGCAAAATGGGATCTGCCATTTCCCAGAGTGACAGTACAGTCCCCAGCCTGCGAGTGCGGTGCTGTGTCCTCTGTGCATCTGGTCTTTAGACCTCAACTAAGTGAGAATTAAAACAGAAGTAAGTACACAGCAGCTAAGTTGTTGGCTAAGGAGGTTAAGAAGGAATCAGGTTGAAGCACAAGGTGAGAGAGAACCATCCCTCTACTGGCAGTACACTCAAGGTGGTTTTTCACAGGGACTCAGAATTTCTTCACATTTTCTGTGAGACAGCTCTAAATAATGAGGAAGGAGGAAAACAATGAAATTCCATCTAATCCCAGGGTTTTGTTTTTCTTGCCTATACCACCTGTTTCCTAAGATGAATACACTTAATCTTCATGAAATAGCTGCCAAGGTATTTTATCCCAAAGATGCCGGTTTAGTTTGATACTTACCATGTGTTGTGAAGTGGTTAACTGAGGAGTAGCTCTGTCTGGCAAGAAATGAGCATCTGCCTGGGAGAGTTAATCAATTAGCTTTCAAGGATGGACTTGTGGTTCAAACACAGGGCTGAATCTCAGGAGAATCTTGATTCAATTTTTGGGCCTATCTCCAACGTCCTATGTGACCTTGGGCAAGTCATTTATTTTCTCTGTGCCTCCCTTCCCCAGACATCTGTTTATTCCTGCCCACATTTTGTTTGTCTTTTCCATATGAATTTATAAGGATATCAGGACAAAGACCGACCCTCTTCTCATAAGGGGGGACATTAGTGCCATCTGCTACAGAGTATTGCAAGCATCTAAGTGAGGCATTTCGAATATCTCTCTTGGAAGTGTTCATCTCTTTTCATTGCTCCTTGCTATTGCAGGTGAGCAAATACTGTGACTACCGCTAGGTTTGTGAATGGTGACCAGCATCATCCTTGTGTTATAATACTTTCTCCCACTTCTGATGAGGGACAGCCACTAATAGCTGGTTTGTAATGTGTCATGCCACTGGAGACAGTTCAGGTGGGCTTTGCAGAACAGCTGAAAGTGGGTTTGTGGATCTTTATGAGAAACTTTACTAAGGACTGATGAGCTTGCTGAGGGGGAAGCATAAGAGTGCTGGCTTGAAAGTGTTAAGAAGCAGGTAGTGAAATCCAGCATAACTGTAAAAACTGTGGCAGTGAGCAGAGCAATGGCCTGTGTCACTTATGCTTTATCTTCTGTCTAGGGTCTAAATGCTCCATGGTTGCCTTTCCTTTGGTGGCTGTGCAGCAGTTGGCACGGCTGGGAACTAGGCAATGACAGGGAAACCCAAACCTGTGGTTCTGGTGATAATAATGATTTTAGTAGCCTGTTGGTAATAACAAAAAGGACAGAGAGAATTAATGAAAATTCTGAAAACCAGTGAGATGTCTGTATGTGAATTAAGCTGTGGGAGCTGGAGGAGGAACACAAAAGGACCAGCAGAACAAAAAACAGCTGGAAAAATATCTGTTGATGAACCATGAGGACCGAGATGGAGAAGGTGTACATCAGGGATGAGGAGGAGAATGCTGACACAGTCAGGGGTGGCCATGGGCAGGAACTTCAGGTGTTTGGCTAGGAGAGGAAAGGTTGGTTTTCACACCACACCCAGCTGTCACTAGAGGCTCTAAGCATTACTGCACTCCAACCAGTAAGAAGTCATGCCACTAAAAATCTGGTTAGACAGATGGCCTCGCTTTTAATATTTGAGAGATATATTCCGTTTCTATATACTATATCTGTGAAATGAGATAAATTTGAAAGGAAACTTCTGGTAGCACAAAGATTGAATCTTAACAAGGTCTCATCTGAGTTGGGAATTGGCTGAGTTGCCATTAGGTTCTGTCTTCAAAATGCTGAAGTGGGCTGGGAGTATGTTAGTTTTAAAAATACGTTTTCTATTTAGCCTTCTCACAACCTATCAAATGTAAAAGGAAAGAGTTCATGCTCTTGCACTGCTTTTCCACTTCCTGCATTCATGTCAGCTCAATTTGTTTTCCGCTCCCTCCCGGCGCCCCGGGCTGCTCCAGTGGCTGCCCTCGCAAGGCTGTCACTTGGAGTTAGGCTGCTCAGTACATTCCTCTTGGCAGCTCGTGTTCCCTGCTGCACAGCTCACGTCCCCTTTTCCTGGCTCACGTAAGTGAGAGCTCCCATCTCTCCTCACCACCCTCATTTGCCTTTGCCAAAAGAACGCTGCCATTCTCCACAGGGCAATTCTCATTTCAGTCATATTCACCTACTTTGAGACAGGATGGATAGGTGATCTTCCTCCAGTGACCTATGGGACTAGGTCTCCTGCAGAGGAAGCCTGCCAGACTCTGGGGGCTGCAGATCTAGCCTTTAGGCAGCTGGTATTATTCAGGAAAACCTGCCTCCTTTGAGCCTGAAGGTCCCTCTGCACAGCCTCTCTTTCTCTTACAGAGCTGGGCAAGCTGAAGCATGGGCTTTGCCCCAGTTCTGTTCCTGTGTGATGTCCACCTCGATTGGGTCAGTTTCCTTCAGGTTTTCTTGCCAGTATTTTTCCCCTGCTCTTCCCTTAGCGTGTTTCATGAAGGGCTCTTCATGTGGTTTGAAAGAAAAAAAATGCTGGAAATGAAACCCAAGTGAAGGAAATAGCATTCAGAAATTTTCAGAAATTATCACATTACAGATTTGGAGGGAATTGTGAAGGCAGCTTGGAAAATCTGCCTGTCTGTCTCACCCTCTTGCTCAGCTGATTTATTCTGTACCACTCGTACCTGAGTACCCAGCACACAAAATCAATAGCAAATTGGTGAGGTTTCCATGGATGTATTTGTATTGGAATCTTAAAGGTCACATCCAGATGGGCAATGAAGCTTTGCTTTAAACTTGAAACTAACACTTTCCAGTCATGGTACTTCTTTGTATTTATTGCAGTGCATTTCAGAACAGTCATATGTCAAAAAGAGTTAAGAAATGCTATGAAATAAGTTGTTTTTCTTGGCTAATTAGAGGTTATTCAGCACCACACCAGTGGGGTTATATTGCTCTGTGTTTCAGAGATAGTTTGGGCAGTGCTGCTCAGAGAGTCATTTCATATCTGCATCCATGATTGCTTCTCAAAGAATAGGAACCAGGAGAGCCGGGTGGCTCCTTACCATCACCTGCCTGTGCAAGCCTGGTCCCTTCCTTTGAGGTACAGCCTCAAAGATCTTGTCCTTGGGAGAGGGTTTCAGCCTGGTGGATCAGTTTCCCACTGGGAATGGGTTGTGTCAGAAAATGAGACCAAAGTGGCTGTGCCTTTCTAAGGGTGACCGAATGCAGTGGTTAAGAAGAAATACAGAAACACACTATGTTTCTAAGCCTGTAGAAATAGGAGCATACATTGTTGTATCTGCTTTTTACTTTTATTTCCCCTTTCTCCATAGCCCTATTGCTCCCTTCATCTTCACCTGAAGGTCTCAGACAACCCCTATACCTCAGGAAACATCGCCAGCCGAGACACTGCCCCCAGCATCATTGTAGCTTCAGGTATGAGACATTTCAAAATTGCTTGGGTATGATGTTCAAACCTGGATAAACTCTGGAGTTTGTGGAGGGTGTTGGGTGGCTGTGGGGTGCCACACCACCAGTATTGGGAAAGGAGGCAGGCTGTCAAATGAAACTCCTTACGGGACTTCAGCTTGTCATATGTTTTTTATGGAAACTGGCCTTCAAGACTGAGGAGATCATGTCTAGCCCTCTACTCCTGTGAGCGTAAGATCAAATCAGGGCATTTCCTCTGCATGTGGAGGTGTGTAGAGTTGTATGTATTGGGTCTTTTATATAAATTTTTTTCAAACTGAATACCTTCCCTCTTCCCCTTTCCCTCTTCCCTTCCCTCTCATTTTCCTCCCAAACCCAGAAGTTCTACAATTTCAAAATAAATAAATAAATTTACTCCCCTGATTGGCTAATTCTACTGTTTCTGAGAGGGTTCCTTCACTAACCAGTGCTCACCTTACAGGTAATATAGGCACTGAACTATCAGACAATGACATCAGCATGTTTGTTACTTCTGATGCTGGGAACACTTGGAGGCAGGTAAATGACACAGAATCACCTGGTTCAAATACTAATTATAGGATATGTCATAGAAGTAGATTCAATCTGTCACTTAATTTTTGTTTCATTTGGTTCAGGGTAGCTTTTCGCAAATCTTTACAAAAGAGAAAACTTCCCTTCTCAAAGGAACAGAGATGTTCAAAGAAAAAGACTAAATATGTTGTTAGACTTCATATAACAGAAAATTATTTTAATTATTCTGCTCATAGTTGGACTTTGGTTTAACCCCATAGGAAAGAGAACAGAATAATTTATGAATAATAAGGGGAGAGAAAGTGTTACCTTTTACTGTTGTACATCCCTTGTGCCAACCAAACCATTTTTCTCTTTGTCCATGACTATACTTACCCAAAAATCAGCAGTTGCACTGGTCTCATTTTGTCACTCCATGTGGGACCCATTTCACTTAAGCTGAGTTGCCCTAAATGCGTTGTCCATATAAATTGATTATTTTGCCTTGCTCTCAAGCTAATGTAGGAAAAGACAAAATTCAGTTTGCCTTGTTCCAAAGCTGCCTACCTCTCCATTAATTGTGGAAAGAGACTGGATGATGAAGTTATATCTAGTTCCTAATATTTAGTGGAGTCTCACCTGTTAAGAAATACCCTCTAATGTGTTTATCCTCAGATCAGGAAATTCTGTTATTCCTATTTTCTGAATGGGATATCAAGTCATGGAGAGAATGAGTAACTTTCTCAGACTAACAAATGCTGCTGTATAGACTGGAGAGCAGATGTTTGCAGAAAGTTAATACAAAAAAGACACAGGGAGAGAAAATCTTTTCCAATATTTGATAATCCAAGAATCTAATTATTTTGCAGTGTTTGACCAGACTCATTTTTCTGTCTAAATCAATTATTTGAGCTAGGGCCAGACATGTGCAAACACATGAAATTCTTCTTTAAACAAAAATTTGTCATCTAAAGGAGGCAAATTGTTGATCCTTGCAAAAAAATCATATTTCTAACTTCCTGTCAAGCAAGGGAAGAATGAATTTTCCATGGACCTGGAAAAACTGTGGGAAAAAAACCTCAAACAATAAAAAACCAAGTCCAGAAACTATATTTATAATTTTCTCTACTTTATAATTTTCTTACCACATAACTGTCCTCTGTCATGATTCTACTTAAAGAGCTGTTACATTTTCTGGATACTAAGGATAATAGGTTTAAATAAACACATTTTTTTTGCAGATCTTTGAGGAAGAGCACAGTGTTCTGTACCTGGATCAAGGTGGAGTACTCGTGGCCATGAAACACA
Source organism: Dicrurus megarhynchus (assembly GCA_013399195.1). Classification (NCBI taxonomy): domain Eukaryota; kingdom Metazoa; phylum Chordata; class Aves; order Passeriformes; family Dicruridae; genus Dicrurus; species Dicrurus megarhynchus. The sequence continues at coordinate 668,628 of VXAD01005463.1, forward strand.
CATCTCTGCCTATCAGACACCTCTGGTAATGACTCCGTCTGTGCTAAATGTCTGCTGTCCCTCCTTTCAGATGCCAGGAAGTAGGCAGTTAGTATGCATCCAGTCTTCTGCAGCTATAATCTAGAAAGCATTAGTTAAGATACTGGCAAACATTAAGTCAGATAAAGCTAAGAAATCCTGGAAATTACAGTTTATGTAATTTTGGCTTGGCCAGACCTGTGATGCCATCAGTGTAATTCCACAACACTCCTGGTTTACCACAGCTTGGCTTTTTGGATTTGATTGTTTATAAAATATATATATATATATATATATTTATATATATGTTTTATGCCTTTGTCTCTCATTAACTTACCAAAGTAGTCTTAATTTTCAAAATTATTGATGAACTTGCCTTCTATGTGGCAGGCAGCCACAGAATTTTGCGAACCAGAATTTTGTGGAATAGGTTCAGGGTTATGTAACTGATAATGCAAAAGTGTCCTTGCCAGTTAGCACTCTTGAGTGAGGAGGCAGAGTAGAACTTTGTGCTGTTTTCTGTTATTTGCTTCCACCACAGCCAGTGTCATATCAGAATCTGAAACACCCAGACACAAGTCTTAAGAAACGATGAGTGGTTCCAGGCTTTCACTTACACTCCCCACAGGGAGGACTGCTGGTCTGAAGAAACTGTTGTACTCCAGAAAACTAACCTCCTTAAAATGTTTTATATGGGGGACTCAAAACCAAGATGTTCAAAATCATTGTTTATTTTTAAAAAAATCTTATCCTTAGGCTACATTTTGCCCTTTGAGCATCAATCTTCAACCATAACTACTAGTTTCTACCACTTAAGTATTGGCCATGAGTTAGTGGTATGATGCCAGACAAGCTTGATCAATGCTCTGATTTATGATGCTTCCCCAAAAAAAAATTACTTATTTAAAGGACTAAAAAATCAGAATCCAAAAAGAGAAGCTGTTTTCCACTTCTCCATAACAGCTGTAGTGAACTAGAGAGTCCCCTTGAGTAAAATAGGAGAGTAAGGAAAGAAAACACTTAATTCTGCTTTCTCCTCTAGGTTGAGTTTTGATGAAGGGAGATCTTGGAGCAAGTACAGTTTCACATCCCTCCCACTGTTTGTAGATGGAGTTTTAGGGGAGCCTGGAGAGGAAACCCTCATCATGACGTAAGTGAGCATGCCATAATGATGCTGTTGAGGGGAACCACACACTATTTCTCAGAACAGTGGCATTTCTGGTTGGGGACCAAACTGAAGCCAAGAGTGTGGAGTCTTCTGTTGCTAAATCATAAGTTTGTTTGTGATACGATTGAGGGATTAGCAACATGGTTCCTTGCAAGCTGCAAACACATTATCACTTAGCTTATCAGCATGAAACCTGACTCCTCAAATTGAATGTGATATAAAGCAGAGTTACTCTTGACAGATTAATATTTGAAAGAAAAATTGTGAGGTATTTTTATAACTGTATTTTTGCTGCTACATTCTTTTTTTTTAATGAGACACAGATAAGTGAAGACATTCTTTTGTAAAAATGAATGACAAAATGTTGCCTGGAGGCTGACTCATGAAAAATTATGTTTAGTTTCAATGTGTTATGCTGAGTTCTGCACAATGCATAAATCTGGACTCATCATGCCAGAAACTGTGATATTTTATCTGAGATCAGATTTGTAAAAACAGGAGGTAAATTCAATTTCTGACTGACCTGTAATAAGCAGAATATGTGGCATGGAAACTAACCTGAGCTAATAAAGATGTATGAAGAATGTTCCCTCAGGTTCTGATTTTAATTTGCATGGAAAGGATTCCCAAAGCTTACAATTGAGATAAAACTCTTGAAGGTATTACTGTCTCCAGCCCCACATCAAGTCTTCTCTTGACTCTTCTCTTCAAGTTGAGTAATTTTGGATATTGTCATAAGTGGGAGGGTCTTAGTGAACAGAATAAAAGCTACATGCAATTTTGCAGTTTCTACTAGGGTTATAGATATTTAGCAGGCTAAGTTTCACTTTCACTTTGTCAGTCCAGTGAAAATGAGTAGGACTGTCATTCCTAAAGCGATTGATCTCTGTTGGCAATTGTGGTGGCTGTACCTCTGTAACTACCAGACTTCCTTTTACTGTATGTTCTTCCTGCTCCATCCTGTAGTGTGTTTGGACATTTCAGCCATCGCTCAGAGTGGCAGCTGGTGAAAGTCGACTACAAGTCCATTTTTGATCGGAGATGTGCGGAAGAGGACTACAGGCCTTGGCAACTCCACAGCCAGGTGAGAAGCGAGGAGGCTGGGATCTGACCTGAAGTAGCTAGTGATCCTACAGTTCAAGATCAGCATGATCCAGTATCTTTTCCTAACAGTTTGGTGTATCAGATTGTCCCTCACTGGGTGGGTCTGTTCTGTTACATCAGTGTGTTGGCCGTAGATTGAGGTTCTGTGATCCCTGAAGGATGAACAGCTGTCTTTTGGGTGTCATCCTGCACACAGGCACTTACTTCAGACTTACACAGACTTGACCAATACAATTGCAGCAGAAGAACTGCCACTGAGGCCTGAACTCCTTCACTCTTACATCTCACATCCAGCTTCCCCATCCTTTCCTCCTGTGTCCTCAGAGTCAGTGTCTTAAAACCATTCTAGTTGTTTCACATTTGTTTCTCCAGTTTCTGGCCCTCTTAGCCTCATTCCTTGCTCACTTGGTTTCGTCCCTGTTCTGTCTGTCCCTGCTGTGGGAGTTGGGCACTTTTCTTCCCCAGTTCATTGGCCCCCGTGCCCTGCCCTGTGCATCCTGGATGCAGCGGCTCCATCCCTCTCTGAACCATGGAATTCATGCCCAGCAAGGTGAGGTGCTCTGCACAGTGCCTGCATCTGCCTTGGGGCACCTTCCCAGCTCTGCCAAGTTTGACAAAACAGCCTGTGTTTCATCAGGTTAGAATAAAATATGGCCCAAATTCTGTGGTTATATAAACACCACAGGCTCCACTGAAGTCTAGAGCAAAGCACACATTTATATCATCAAAGGTTGTCTTTCTGTATATATCTTGCTGGGTAAGAATTTAATAATGAATATGAAATGAAAGTAGCTTGAATCAGACTAGCTGCTCACACAAGGCACAACTCTACACTAAAAATACCAGTTATTACTTAGATCTTTAGATGCTGAAAATCAGTACAGCTTCCTTGAAATTCAAGGAAGCGCAGCATTTTACACCAGTTGCTATTCAGGCTCTTCTGTTTCATGCCATCAAATCATCAAGTCAAAGCCATGAAAAAATTTTCCACAACAATTTTAACAGCATAAAAGGTAATAAGTGAGACTCCACTGTATTTTGTTCTTTGCATTCTTGTGCTTGAATAAGCAAAAATACCAAGGATTTTGCAGTATTTCCTTGAGGATGTTGGCTTTGGAGCTCACAGAACTATTTTTAGGAAGGCTGCTGTGTACTCTTGCCTTTTGAATTCCTTTCCACTGAGATTGCAAGGCTGAGCCTTGTTCCCTAGATAGAAATATTAAGTAGGGTGTTGAAGACAGGAAGTTTTAGCATCTCCATAACAAGTCAAACCCCATAAAACCAAACTCGTCCATGGAAAGTATTTACATAAACACACATTACTAGTTTCTACTGAATGAAAATATTCCTGGAGAGGTCAGGCCAAAGAAATAAACTTGCTGTGTGCCTCAGACTGCAGAGGAATCAGACCATGTTCTCAGTTGCTGTGAAATGGGCCTGTATCAAATGTTTATTGGCTTTGGAACAAATTCAGAACTGAATAACATATATAAGTAATCTCAGGTAATTTCTTAGTGTGTATTGGAAAAGTTGTTTTAGTTTCAGTTAGAGCTTCAGTAGCTTTAATTAACTCCAGTGTATTGAGATGGCATTTGGCTTCCCATCGTCTTCCCTTGAGTAACACCTCCTGTTGCACAGGCTTGGAAAAAGCGGGTGACACAAATAGCCTGGTGGGCATCAAAGAAATATTTCTGGTTTTGTTTCCAGGGAGAAGCCTGCATCATGGGAGCAAAAAGGATCTACAGGAAGCGCAAGTCAGAGAAGAAATGCATGCAAGGGAAATATGCTGGGGCTATGACCTCGGAGCCGTGCGTGTGCACGGAGGCAGACTTCGACTGGTGAGCAGTGGGCAGGAGGACTGGGTGCCCTCACACAGCAGCACAGAGATCCTTAGAGAGGCTGTAGGCTTGCAGAGAGTAGAAATTGATAATCATGTAGGTATCAAATTGGCTGCTCCCTGATAGTGCAGGTATGTTAAAGGAAGGAAAGGTGGAATAGGTATCTGTAATCTCCTGAGGTTCCCACGAAACTGATGCTGAACAGACCATTTCCCAGGTCACATCTCAGCTCTGTGCACCAGTAAGATAACAGGTCACTTTAGCACATCTAACCTTAGCAACGACCAGGAGTGGCTGAAAGTAGTCTTTAGACATGTAACAGCATTGTGTAAAAAATAAAATAAATTCTTAACACATAGACACATATGTATATATGAGTAAAAGTAAATATATGCATATGCAAAGTATGCCTTCAGCTTCTAGCAGTCAAGTATCTAGGAAATTCCAGGGTTATTTGTTGCATCTGGACCATCATGTTTGACCGTATCCAGCAGACATTGCCTTCATGATTTGAGTTAATGTCCTAAAGCCTTTTTTTCTGTGATGTTTGCTATGGGAAATAGAGCCCATTGGTGAGTTATGCATGGTGGGATAAAATCTTCAGCTGCTGGTTTCATTTCAGTATTACTGCTGACTCACAGTAATTTGCACAAAAAAGGCAGGGAACCACACTATTGAAATCTCTTTCTTACTTTTTTTCCTCCAAATCTGCAAGTTCCTGAGTATCTTGGATGAGAGAGATGTTGGCTCTTTGGCGGTGCTGATAAAATCCCTTTGTGCCTCACCCACCCAGATCTATGTCATGTTACTAATTAAACCCAGAATCTGCTACATGAATCCTGAAAAGGTTCATCTCATCGATATTTTGTATGGAAATTTATAGTGTTTCCCTTCTCACTCCTCCATAAATATAGAATATTTTTTCTACATAAAATCACAGAATCGCAGGAGGCTTTTATATTGTGTCAAAAAAAGTCAATCCTCTTGCTCCAAACAATAACAATTATGAACATATTTTGGCACAGGTTCTGTCAATATGGTTTCTTGATGATTTCCCCGTTTTCCATTTAGTTCTTTTCTAGGGAGAAGATCTGTGTGTAGTTCATCATTTAGGTGTCCAAAGGTCCTGGATGCCAATCATTTAACATTTCTCTGGTAATGTAAAAAAGATAACAGCCAAACCAAAAACCCCAAACCATCATTAAAGCAAGGAAATTCCCTGAAGATTTTGACCCTCTTATAGGGCATGCAGTACAATGCTGAGCCAACCTCCTGGCCTTATAGTTACTCACAGTCAGTCCATTAGTGTTTAAATCCCTGGCACTCATAAGGGAGACACAAACCTGAAATTTCTGATAAAAATATGTTTTCCTTCCAGAACTTCTCTCTGAGAATGAATATATTTATTTTATTAAAATTGACTGTGTAGCTTGCCACTACAAAACTTTGTTGCTAGGCACAAAACAAAAGTACCACAGTGACATTTGCCGGGGGAAACATGCTTTTATTTCTTTAATGTTCACCTCAAGGAAACTTACTCCAAAAGCTCTGCTGGGCTGTGGGAGAATGTAAGAGGAAGCTTGGATGATTGGGGATGTACAACAGGCACTCACAGTTCACATGCACAAACAAGACACCTCAAATCTGTTGGAAGAGGCAGAATTAGGTCCTTTTTGACCAAGAAGGACCTTTCTCCTTCTCATGGAATCAGTTTTGGTTTAGAACAGAATGTTGTGATCCCCTCCAGTTCTCCCTGAGCTCAAGTTACTCCCACAGTCCTCGGACCTGAATTTCTACTTTATCCATTTCAACATCCTTCCCTACTGCATCTGATGAAAAAAGGCTGAAATATTGCTTTAAGCATCCAGTTCAGAAACATTTACCAACAATACTCATCAGGAGCATAATTTTTCATAGATCTGCCAGAGAAGGACAAAAATGGAGAAAAGAGAAGGGTGAGAAAAAAAGCAATTCCATCAGCTAAGAAAGGCAAAGCTGCTGCTGCACCACTGTAACTTTCAGTGCCTGTCTTGTTGAACTCTGCACGACGCTTCACTGCCAATTCACCCTGCAGAACTTGGAGGGAGGTTTGGAGGAAAATCAGGGAATGAATTCTTGCTGTGGAAGGATGCCCTCTGTGGAGGTCTTTCCTTTTCAGGAAGAAAAAAGCACTTTCATCATCCTCACTCATGACATTTCAGTACTTTTGAATTCTAGATTTCCTTTTTTTTTTTCTTTTTTTTTTCTTTTTTGCTGGGCAGGGCTCATAATTGAAGGAGATTGAAGGGGACATGAATCCCCCAGACAGGGAGAAGCCCCTTAGCTGCCAACACTTGATTTTTCAATCTTGAAATAAATTCGGCTTTTTATATTAACATCAGTGGTTACAGGACCCAGACGTTTATACAGAGAAGACAACAACAATCCCTGCCATTGTGCTGTCTTTGCTGTTTAAACAATAAATTTGTATGGAGAAAATTTTATTATCTAAGCTTGTCAGAGATTGGAGTAAAAAATTGTATCTCTGTGATCAGGTAAAGTGAGAAAAAGTGTTATTGCTGTTAGTCCTGCAAGTCTTTTTTTATCAGTACAGGGGAAAAATACCAGTTAGAAAAGACATAAAGATTTTCTAATGTTCTTTTTCTCCTTGTAATATCATAGAACTCCAGATTCATTTCAAATCTGTGTGCAGCCCGTTGGTACTCCTTTCTCAGGGAAAAGGGCACGTTTTGTTTATTGTTTTACGCAGCAACAAAACTGAGTGACGTTAGAAGTGAGTGGAGTTTTTCCAGCCGTGGAACCTGGACTCTTCTGGCAGCGGACCCCTTTTATCCCGGGCTGGGAGCCGAAGGGGCAGGGCAGGACTGGGAGCCGGTGCCGGCTCTCCGTGCAGGGAATGGGGCTCGCAGCCAGAGGGCAATAGCGCTTCAGGAATGGGGGACTGGGGATGCACAGGAGCCCTCGGCAAATCTGTCCTAGCAACGGCCTAGAAACGAGAATCTCCTTCTTCATTTAATTGATTTGGGTAAATGGATGACACCGTTACTTGGGTGTTATTAAAGCATTAATTTACCCGGTTTCCTCACACTGTGTTCCTTCCTGCCGTCTGAGCATTATTACAGCGATATCTCTTCAGCAGAAACACCTCCTAGACACAGATGGAAACCCTCGGTGGTTTTCATCCTTCAGCCACAAGTCTCCCAGGTCCTTTGATAGGAACTCTGGGTAAAGTGTCTCACTGCCAGTCCTCCCTCTGAGCCTGCTGTCATTAATACTGAGGGCTTCTTCTGTCGGTATTCCCGTACCTCACACCTTCCTGAGAAGCATGAACTTGTTGATACTGGTGCTAGTGGTTTTGGAAAGCCAGAGAGGCACAAAGGAGCCTTGGTGAAATTGAGAATCAGGTCTATTTATTTCACAGATTATATCAGCAGGGATCTGGCTGGCTCTTTTTTATATTCTCTGGCACTTAAATTGCAGCCCTGCCTGCTGGGGTTAGTTCCTATGTTAAAACATCAGAGTCCTGCATCAGGAGAAATTGTTCTGACAAACCACGGGGAGGCAGGGGACGGGCACTGAGTGTGGTTAGATTCTGCTGGCTTTGTGTCACCACCCATGAGTTCAGAATGTGCAGGTGCCAGCTCTGAAATACACCTACATTTGCACCCTTCGGTTAACCAGCTTTGCTTTCTCATTGAGATGGGCTTGGTTAGCTAACAAGTAGTAATTTAGAATGAATTTTTAATTAATTTTGGGTGCTTGTGGAAAATGCAGATTCACTATGCAAAGCTTACACTGCATCTCTGCATCTTTAAGGTCCTGGACATCTACCGGGGCATGGATTTACTGGAAAGATTCTGGGGATCTTAGGTTCTGTATTAACATAAGCTGGTATAGCTCGACTCCAAATACTGTGATGTAATTATAATCCTACACCTTTGTAGATCCACAGTTCAGGCTCTAGCTGAATCCATCCTTCTCTGAGTTTAACCCCATGTCAGGTCCCGTAGAACTGGGGAGCAAGCACAGCTCCCCTTCAACACAAATCTACACCTGCATCATAGTTAAATATTAGACTATGGTATTATGTATGGAATGGTAGGTATGGAATAAAAAGCTAGTGAGACTTTTCCATGTAATTTCCATGACTTTTCTAGTTGCTTTTTCCCACCAGGGCTTTTTCCCACCAGGAAGCTGCAGAAAAAGGGTGAGAGAGATAGCTTAATTCCACCCCATTTAATGTCCAAAATGTTTGGAAAGCACAGCGTGGAGAAACACAAATAGCATTTCCAGCTTCTGGCACAGTTGACCTTAAGGTGAAGCTGGTAATCTTGAAGAATTTCTATGTCACATGCTAAGTCATATCTTGATTTTTAGAAGCTATGAACATGGCAATCATTCATCCAAATTAACTGGTTATTTCTATATCTTAGAGCAGTAGGATTTTAATAATTTCATGTGAATTAAGAGTTCTTACAAACAGTATGTTTGTCAGGTCTGTTTTCAAATTACAAACTTCCTTAAGGGATTTCTTTTCTTTGATTATTACCTGTGATGAAAATAACATTAGGTAAAGGAATTTCTCATGAGCATTGAGCAGAGATACAAGATGTCTTGAATGGACTTGTATCTAATTACAGAAAAGAACTTGCAGTTCTACTTGACTAAGACAAATAGGATTCCAGTTTAAACCAGTAAGAGGATAAAACTATATTCAGTGAGAGCCACAAGATAGGCTGCTTCATACTGATAAAGCAATCCCTGATGGCAAAATCCACTCCTTTTTAGGAGATACATTATCTATGTCACCTGAGTTCTTTTCAGGCAGGCAAAAAATATCATCAGTATATGCAAATTCCAATTCCCAGCTCCCAGGCAATGACTCGGGGAGCTGATTGCAGGCCGAGGCTGATGCCTTCCCCATCTCCAGACTTTGCTGTACTGGCTCGTGCTATGGCAATCCAATTGATGGTGATGCTTGTTGATTGCTACAAAGCCTGTTGTGCCAAATTGTAGGCAGCAATTTGTTGTCAGCATCAGTGTTCTGCGTGCACCAGCCTGTAGCCAAGGAATTCATTAGATTCCGAGACTGCGGAGGTGCACGGGCGGCTGCCGCGTCTGTAGAGGGATACGGAGCAGCAATCCATGTCGTTTACTGGGATGATATTTCTGTGGGGCCTTAATGAGCCAGATGATTTGCGAGCCTGAAAACAACACTGTGAAACTTCTGTGCTTATAACTATTTCTGCTGTGGAAAACCCTAGGATTTCTTTCTCTTGGCTTTGAGAAATATGATCCAAGTACAGTCAAAACTACTTACATCCAGCTTGGGTTGCCCAGATGTACAGCTAGGAATAGGAACCAAAATAGTAGCTTGAATCTAGACATGTGAATAGTAAGAAATCCCAGACTACTGCATCAAATTTGGCTGTGAGTACTGATCCCCTCTGAGGCAGATTTTTCTGTATTAGTTAGTTTTGTTTTCACCTGATTACAGAACATTGTGTGTGTACAGTGTTACAGCTTTTTAATTAGAGTCGCACACAATAATTTAGGAATACAGTGCTGCAGAGTGTTTACAAATGAATTACAAAAATACAGGAATCCCACTTGTATGTAAATATTTGTTTTCTCCAAGCAAATCAGAATGGTTTTATTCTTCATTACAAAGTGTATTCTGCAGCTATAGTGTTCTTATTCCAACAAGGATGTTTATAGGAGCACATGGCACTGGGAGAGTTGGCTGGTTGATGCTTCCAAAACAATTAAGCAACACTGAGTTGCAACCATTTGAGTAAATAGATTGATGAAAATTCAGTCAAAAAAAAAGAGGAAAAGACCATTTAGGTCATCTACTTCATTGCTGTTTCCTGGAGTATGTTCTCAATTACTTGTTGTAGATACCCCAAGCACCACAGCTGCCAAAATGTTCCTTTGGAACAGTCATGCAGCCTAATAGATGTTCAGGAGTTTTCCCAAGTGATATGCAGCGTTAATTTTCTTTTGCTTAATGTCATATTTTTAATTTTGCCAATTTAAGATTGCCTCAAAACACTTTTTCTTTGTTCAAAAGAAAAAATTGAAGCAGAAGTAAAAAGTGGTGACAGAATTCTTTTCAATGTCGTTTCTTGATAACCAGTACAAGAAACTTAATAAAGATAAATTGAAACATATTCTCTCCTTTTCTTCTTCTCTGTCTTATATCTTAGACCAGCGCCAAGCTTCTTAACATTGTTTATTAGTGACTCATTAAATTTTTTTTAAGCCATCATGCTTTTTCAAGACACTTGAAACAAGTCTTCACTAAGTTAAACATTCTTCTTGTTGTTGTTAATATTTTTCTATAAATATCTCTCTTGTTGATCATCTGGTACGTCTCACCCTGGCCATGGACTGATGGCTGTGTTGTGACAGCCCTGGGAGGAGCTGGAGCAGGGGCTCCACTAACTCTGATCAGGTTGTTGGGAGTTGATCCATCTCCTGCTTTTTCTCTCTGCTTCTTTACTTACATATGCAGATATGAGCCCTTAATCACATAATCTAATACTGCCCTAATCCTCCTTTCTTAGAAAATCAGGCTACTTGATACCAAGACACTATAGATAATAAGTAAAAAAAAAAAAAGCTTTACAGAAAAGTGCCATTTTCGGATCAAGGGTTGTGTTGCAACTGGAATATTGGAATGGAGTTGGTGGACTCTGTAGCAGGTCTCAGAAATGACATCCCATTACTTCTCCATTATGAGCTATGGAGGAGGCTTAGTAAAAGGATTAAGAATGGTTATCCAACCAAGCAGTCCTCATTACTCAACAGCTGGAAAGTAAACCCACATGTAAATGGAATACTGATTAAAGAGGTTTTCTGTTTGTTGGAGGTTTATTTTCCCATAATAATATTTTTTTATAGAGTCTTTGTTTACTTGGAATCAGAAAGAATTTGAAATATTTTTAGTGAAACCAAAGCAAACTTAGCCATAACTAAACTCAAATTGTGACAAAAAATTAAACTTTGACTCATTGTTTCTAACGTGATTTTTGGTAGCATTTCCTCTTCCAAACAAAAAGAGAATTGAAGATCACAGACTTCTTTCCCGTTACCAAATACGCTGTTAATGCCTTCAGGCAAGAGCTCTCTCAGGGCTGTAAATTTTCCTCTACATCCTGTGTGACACAGTTTCCAAATGCAATTAGCTTTATAGCCCTTCAGTCTTCTAAGATATGATTGAGACAGTGGTGATTTAAATTAGCTTTGATTTCTGGGTTTTTTTATGTTTGAGCCTAGATTTGATCCTGAGAGGTACTGTTAGCCTACGGAGAGAGAACAATAGATGCAATACTCATAAACTACCTGCTCTGGTTCTTCTTTTTTATACTGAGATGTATGCAAGGTAACCACCCCAAATAAAAAAGCTGAAGTGGAATGAAGAATCTGTTCTATCTGTAAAAATAAAATCAGAAATCCTAGTAAACAGATGCAGGAAAATCAGAACTTGTATTAATAGTAGAGAGCATGAGCTAATACCTGTGTTTGTTCTTTTGGGGTTTTACGTGATGGTTTCTTTCAACATTTAACAGTGATTATGGATATGAACGCCACAGCAATGGCCAGTGTTTACCAGCATTTTGGTATAACCCATCGTCCTTGTCAAAAGACTGCAGCCTTGGACAGAGTTATCTCAACAGCACTGGGTAAGTGGCTCACCAGGCTTTATTAGCTAGAGCACCCGTATGGATTTAACCCAATGACAGCTACAGATTACACTTACTGTAGGTGTGTCAAAGCTGGCTGAAGGCAGGAACATTGGAAAATAAGTTAGTGGAGAGAGATGAAATTGATGTATATGTGAACTGAAGTAATAGATGGCAGCCAGCTTGAATGCTGATTGTTCTTTGGCCCTCCTGGAAGTCAATGGAAGATGTAGTTTAAGTTAAGATACTGGCAGACTTCATTTATGATGCAAGTGATTAAAGCAAACAAGGCAACCCAAACTGTGTTTGGAGAGTTTGTACACTGAAGGATGGGCAGAATTTGCTTTTGCTCCAACCCTTATTTTTCTAGCCCTCAAGGGTTACATCTTTAGAGACACTTCCAACTAATGGGAAGTGGGGAACATATGAGAAAAGTTGTTAAACTTCGCTTAACAGTGTAATAATTGAATAAAATGCCATACTGTATGTGTATGTAATTTATTTATAACTTTATAGTTATTTAACTCATAACATCATATCATTTTATGGTTTAGGCAATTTATGATACCTTATATGACATCAAGATACTCTGTGCAGGAAATGATCACATGCCATTCACAACAGTATGGGCTAGTGGTGTGTTTGGCACGTGAGGAATGCTTGGCCGAGACAAATGCTGAAATACATTTGGGAATCTTTGTTTCCTCACAACCTCCTTAGCCTAAAGGAAGCTGTTCCCAGTTAACCCCGCTGTGCTCCTTGTCAGCACCTTGCACGGATTTCCCCGTCCCTTTGCAGGTACAGGAAGGTCGTTTCCAACAACTGCACGGACGGAGTGCGGGAGAGGTACGCGGCCAAGCCCCAGCAGTGCCCGGGCAAGCCCCCCCAGGGCCTCCGCATCCTCACGGCCGACGGCCGGCTCACGGCCGAGCAGGGCCACAACGTCACCTTCCTGGTGCAGCTGGAGGAGGTAGGCTCTGGTTCTGCGTTGCGTCCCGGGCCCCGTGGGTGTATGTGAGTGTGGTTCGTGCCACGCCAAGTTTGACAAGAGGTGAAGCAAGGGCGATACCAAGTCAGTCAGGGCCAGGATGTAGCTGGGTGGAGTTAGCTCTGAAATGTAATGGGTGATGTACGGAGATGAAAGGGCTGTCAGAGCGTTGTGGTGCCCAGGGTAATGTCTGGGAGAAGTTGATAAAAACTGGGGACTGGTTTGATTTGGGGATTTCACAGGAGAACTGAAGACTGCAGGTTCAAGTTCTTATCCCCACCTTTAACTGTGCTTTTTGCTTCCTGCTGTTTTTTGAAACTGAATTTCCGTATTTATTTTCCACTGACTTTAAACCAAAGATAACAAATACAACACGTCCAGCTGGGTCCCCATCACACAACTTGGTACATATTGTTTAGGCATTTATGGGTGAAATCTCAAGATGTCCTCAGCAGGATTAAGTCTGAAATTCATTGCTAATACAAAGCTGATTAAGGCTCTGATCTGTGTTTTTGTTACATCTGTAACTTAACTTGGTATTTCATTGTTCTCCTACCTCCATTCCTGAATTCATAGATAAAAAAAATTTAAATCTTTTCACCTCCTTTTCCTTTTCAGCACTTCTTTATCTGTGTTTAATTGCAGGCGCACAAGAACATTCACAAAGTAGCAGTTTTCTCTTTTTCCCTAATCTAATTCGATTTCTTTAAACTTCTACCCCTTTTCCTCTCTAACTGGCCAATAAATCCTAAAACAAGTATGCTTTAACACCAAAGGACGATGTCCATCCCTTTATAGTTTAGAGTATTCATGGAAATTCCTTCTGACCCTCTCCATAGAAAATGTCATCTGTGAGGAAAGAGAATTTTTTTTTTATATCTCTGTTATTGATGCTTTTTACCCGCAAACAGGTGTCCTGATTTGTAAAGGCAACACCATATGATAAATCATATCTAACCTGAAGCAGTTTCTGACCTGAATGTTTATTTTCTCCAAAATATGGTCACTTTATTTCAGTACTGACAGACATACAACATTGCTACTGTGATGCTGTAATAACAGTGTGAACATATAATTTCATCTGTTAAATTGTAGATTTATGCATTTAAAGATAAAGAGGAAAAGGTCCAAAACAAGAGTCAGTCTCCAGGCTCTAAAAAAAGAAACAAGTCAAAAAAGTGTGCTTTGCATCACCTTTCTATTCTCAGCAAAATTTTAGACCAGACTGGGAGAAGGAGGTGGATAATCTGAGTAGTCAGTCACAAAACTATCAAAGAATTATGACAATAGCCAGAGGGAGAGACAATCACCCACAGTGTGGGAAACTCAGGACAAATGTCCTGCTCGTTCTTCTGTGAGTGCTTCAGCTCAGGAATCATATAAGAGTACCCTGACCACTCTGTCCTACAGGGAGCTGCTGTGCATTGTTCTGTCTTTTTCATTCATTCTGGTCCTTTTTGGCAGCTCTGCTTCAGTGCTCACCAGAGTCTGGAAGCAGCACCTTCTCCAGTATGAGATGGTGTCTCTCTCGTGCTGGGTGACAAGGAGTACAGAACGTATGTTTTGATGAGTGAGTGAGTCAGTTCTGAGGAGATCTAAAGGGAGCTCTTCCACTGTATCTGATAAGGAAGAGGTTAGGAATCGCTCTGAGGGCTGAAACAGTATTGATCAGCCTCCAGCCTTTCCAATTGCTCTCCCTGTTAGAGGAATCTTGGCCTCCTGCTCCTAGATTTGTCAACCTTGAAGAGCAACCAACGAAACCTTTGGGTGAATTTTACCCAATCTGGCAATGACTTTGTGTGGGTCTTGCAACAGAAGAAATATTAAACAAAGAGGAATATTTGCCCAGTTATGTGCAAGCTGTAGGGGAATAAAATGTAGTTGTAGCAGCAAAAGTGTATATAGACTAAACCATTTACCAATTTAACTGTTTCAGTAACAAAAATCACACCACTCACTAGAAAAGTTAAACAACCCATCAAAAGAACAAGCATCCTTTTATAAAATGGATATTGATTTCACAGAATAATTGAGGTTGAGAGGGTTCTCTGGAGCTTGTTTAATCCAACATCGCTTCTCAAAGGGAAGTTTCTTTCCCTTGCACACAAAGCAGAGATATCATAAGACAAGAATTTGCCAATTTCTAGTTAGTTCTGCCCTGGGCAGGTGTACAGCACAGTACAATCCAGGATGTTCAGTATCCAAAAAATCTGTGCCACTCCATTTTTACTGAAGGGAAGGCATCAGTCAAGTTAAAAAAGGCTGGATATGTCACCTTGTGCATTTTTTCCCCCAATAGCATGTGAAAAAAGTGTGTCCTATTCAACTCTTGCCCCCCGGAGTGGTGGGCAACATTTTAGAGTGCTACACCCTGGTGAGGACTCCTCCTTTACTGTGAGTGATAGCTGATACCTTTTAGGGTGTGAAAAAGCAATGGCCTTTCCCTTTGCATCTTAACATCTCCTGTAACCCTCTGAGACGGTTTGTTTGAAGCCTTCAAATCTGCAGAGCTGTTTCATATACTGCAGCATCACGGCTCTCTTTTTTCATGCCCATGTTCCACTTGATCTGCAGGAAAAAGACAAAAAAAGAGAAGCTGGTGAGCCAAGGTACAAGAGTTCGTTTGAGATTTGTATTCCTGTTATCTTTCTAGGACTTTCTGCTCCATCTAGGGTTTGAAAAGAGGAACGAACTGCAGAAGCAGGTTCACTGGAGGCCCTGAAAATTCACTGTGTCTCTGTAATGGGGCAGATTGCCAAGAGGGCAGGGAGAGACAAATGGCAGCAGTGAAAAGCTGATGTTTTTCACTCAGGTGTGGAATTCAGGGGCAGGAACCACAGCACAGTGGTTGTTCCTGGTTGTGCCTGTGGTGATGCTGAGAGCCACGGCTGTGCATTCTGACAAAAACACAATGTGAGCAAAAGATGCCCGAAGAGGAACAAGGACAAGGCATTCAGAAGTGCTCTGCTATTGAAGAAGACACAAAAGAAAATCATCACTGAAGTCTGTGCGAGTGGAGGGAGGGCAGGAAGCAAACCCAGGAGCACATAGAGCATTGCTGATTTCTGAGAGCTGGGGTTCTGGCCCAGTTTCTCTAATCCTGACTCACATGACATTTTCCTGTGAAGCATTTATATCTGGCAGCATATAAATATCACAAAAAGCAAACCTAACCAAAAGATCATATTTAAATCATCTGAATGTAAGAATTCTTTCAAAAGTGATCTCAGTCTCATGTCACCTTTTAGAATTTCTGTATGACTTCCTCAAAACTGTTTACAAGGTCACCTTGCACTTAATATTTATGATCCCTTTATTGGAAAGGTTTGGCCAAGCTACTTGTCCAATTAATCTGGGTATAATCATCATGATATTTTCACTGGGTGACCATAACCAGGAAGCATCAATATTTCCTTTACTGACTAGCATGTGTTGCATTTTATGAAGTATTTTGGAATTGTTTAATAAGCAAATCATCATACTTAAGCTGGGAATTTTATTCTTAAATTTTGATGGAGATAAGCAGAATACCAACAGCATTTTTGTCATTACGTGACGGCACATGAGAAAAGTAGCTGTGCTTAAAAGCAAATTTTTCATTGCCTAAAAATGCTGCCAGTTTAAAGCTTAAACAGAGTTGTTTCTCAGTCTAAAAACATGAATCCTTGCTTTATTTTTGGACAGCAACAAAAGAAAACCAAAATGCAAAGTTACAAAGGCACTTTACCTACTTAAGTTTTTCAACCCAATGTCCTTGACATGTTTTGCTTTTCTGTTGTAGAAAATAGAGGGCTTTTATTAAGTGTGTGTTGTTTCTATGTGCCTTCCTGATCACATGGTCACGTAGGTCTCTTGCCTGTCACAACCACGATTGTTATTTGTATGTTAGAGTTATTTGTATGAACATCAGACACTTGTGCTTGCTGTACTGCTTCAGCAGAGACACTGAAAGCTGCAGCCTCCAGAGCAACGCTGTTCAGCACCATGGCTTTCAAACTTGTTTCATCTGATTGCTCACACGTCTTTGCTGAGGAAATGGATGGTAAAGACATTCGGGGCAGGAAGGTTCAGGGCTTTGACTGTTTCATTACAGATAATTCACAGGGAAACTGCCTCCTCTAATTTATTTTTTATCTTGATAAAATGACAGCCAAAAGTCTTTGACATTACAGGTCTGCCTCAGTTCTCACTTGGCAAAGTCACTCCACTGGGAGTAGATTTTGGCTTGCTTTGAACTGCTTGCTGCTGCTATGTGATGTTTGGATTAGACTAATGTGTGAGGAAAGCTAATTTGTTCCTACACTTCAGGCCACAGGCTAGAATTCAGGCAATCTGAACTCATTCCTGAACCGCACTCTGAGCTCCTTCTGCATGACCTTGAGTGAGAAACTTAAACTTTCTGATGTTTGATTCCCTTTATTTGAAAGTAGAGCTTTGCTTTCTGCCTCATACCCCCCATGCCTTGCATTTGCGTAGTGAATGCTCATAAATCAGAGAACTCTCCCTTACCACGTGAACATACAAATGAAGCCCTGAATTTCCTGAAGACTGCCGTGGCTCTCTGTAATGACAATGTTGATACATGGCTGTACAAGGTACACTGTGTCTCGGGTACATTTAATGAGCTTGGGGATCCTGCTGGGGGTACAATGCCATTAACATTTCCTACCTCAGCACTCTTGTTTGGTACAATTCAGTATTCAACTCAGCTGAAGTTTCTGGAGATGAGCTTAGCATTAGAATTGTTTTGATTGTTGATGCACTCAAATTAAAGATGCAAAGCTAGTAGTAATTAAAAGCATAGTCTGTATTTTTTTTTGGCGGTATCCCATTGTGTTCCCTCTTTTGATATCACAAGTTTGTTAGCAATGATTGCAGAAATATGAAACCTTCATCCTACTTTCCATGCACATGCTGAATCATGGCTGTTTATCTTGCTAACAACACTACACTCCTGCAATAACACACAAACGAAAGATCAGTATGTACCCTCCCCCATACCACTGTCATCTGAATTATAATTGCATTTTCTGATGATGACAAGCTGGTTGGGAGAAATCAGAGCCTTTCGTGCATTTTTAAATTCACCGTTGAAATTCATGAAAATGTATGAAAGTGAACTTTGCCTTCCTAATGACACACAGCACTACAGTCTTGTAATGCACTTCCAGTCACACAAGTTGAATTATTCTGCATAATCCTGAGAGGCTTTTATTGATTCCTGTGGGGCACAGAAGATCTAGTACTGTAAAAAGAGCTCGTAGCTGAGTTGAGCTGGCACAACTGGCAGTCAGGATGAATGATGTGATCAGTACAATTCACTGTTTGGTGTTGAAAAAGAAGTACATGTGAATAGTATTAAGCTATTTGCCCTGCTACAAGACACCTTTCTATTCAGTTTCTGATTTGAAAAATTAAGGCCATCTCTCTGAAAGCAGGGATTTACACGGGAAAGCATGTTTTTCAGTTCTTGATCAAGTTGAATTTAAAAATTAAGAATATACTTTAAACAGATCCCAGCTAAAGGTATGCCATGTGTAGATACTCATTTCCAGTGAAAATATCTTTGATGAATGATTTCTTTTGGTGACAGGAAAATGCCAAAGAGGGAAAGGGGTTAATCTAAAGAAAGCACAGTGAATTAATCCATGAAAACCTTCCAACAGCAGCAGTGTCTGTTTCTTGCAAAGGAGAATTAAATCTATTGTCAGCATCTGTAAGGAAGACACACAAGTTGGTGCATAATTGAAGACTTAAAAATGAAATCTGAAACATGGGAACCAAAATTAAAAACCTTGAGCTGTGTTTGCTCCATTTTTTAATACTTCCATTTAGATACAAATACTCCAAGTCAATAAGGAAAATGCATTATTACAACTCTCAGGGAAAGATTCCAATGGTGTGTTTGAGAGAGAGAATCCTGCTAGGCAGGTCTCACATCTCACATCCACCAAAATATTGAGAGCTGCGTAAAAGTAATCAAAATGTAAAAATATTGTTGCAAACTGTATTGGATGAGGCAGGAAGCTTCAGAGTTTTTTGGTAACATCCAGGTCTTGTGTGCACTCTAGGCTTTTGTCAAGATGCGGGAATAAGGTGCACTTGCCTTAGGAGGCAGGACCAGGAAGGAGGGAGAGTGGGATATTTTATGTATGCTTGAAAAAAACCTAGACATTTAATGACAAAAATCACTTAGGAAATAATAAGTTTCTGATTTACCTTTTAGTAACTAATGTTGTCTAGGTGGGTAAAGGGTTTAATATGGGGCCTTGGGGAACTTCTTTTTAATTATTAGGTCTTCTTTTCAGGCTAAAAGTTCATAAGGTTCAGCATATGCTTAAGCCTTGTGCTGCACAAAAGCCTTTATCAAAGATTGCAGTGTACTTCAGGTTATATCCAAGCTTGTGCATATTGCAGAAAAAGGGGTTAATCTAAAGAAAACACAGTTCTTTAATCCGTGAAAACACTCCAGCAGAAGCAGTGTCTGTTTCCTACAAGTAATGCAGGGAGCTTTGTGTCTGCCTTAATGGGGCTAAAAGCTTCAGAAAAATCCTGTTGTGAGGTGTTGAACTTGACAAAATAAAAAGGAGAAGCTGGAAAAAGCAACAGGAGGGGTTTTTGCAAGATGTATGGATATACGTCAAATTGTTGCAGAACAAAACTTCTCTGGATAAAACAACTTCTTGCAAGTGGCTCTGGAGAGATGCCGGAGACAGAGGCAGTGACAGCTGGGTTGGTTTAAATCAGGTGTGGGCTGTGTGGGAAATGTTTGGATTTGGGCTCATCTGCTTTCTCTTCCTGTCTTACTCTGCCTGTGCTCTTACCTGGCACAGATAAAATATTAGAACAAGTCAAAACACAGTCTCTTTTTTTCCTGACTTTTCTCTCCCGCTTCCTAAGCTAGAATTTTAAATGTCAGCTTTTCAAAATGTGGCATTTTCAGAGGAGCGTTATAACCTGGATCTTACTCAATGGAAAATGCATTTCCAGTTCAAAGGGTTTTAAAACAGGAAAGGCCAAGACAAATGAAAAAGACTGAGGGAACAGCAGCTGAAGCTCTTCTCTAATTATATTTTCAGTTGTTTTTGTCAGCATCTTTTCTACCTAGAGATTGAAATCTAAATCTTGCATGCCTTAGAAATGGCTCCTTTCCCTGGCTACGCCTGTAGACAGCATGAGTTTCATGGCTATGGACAAAATGAAGACAAGAGGAAAAAAAGAATTTGTGTTCATTAGAACACAAGTTTTGACACTTGCAGAAATAAGGGTACTCTAAAAGGCTGTCACCCTTTTCATCTTCTGCTGCTACCTCAGCTATGTGGAGGAATTTTTCACGACCTGAAACAGACTTCAACTGCATGACCTTGAATATCCTCAGAGCTGATAAACCCAGCAGGGGCACTATGGTGGCACAGTTTTAACCATGTGAAAAGCTTTTGTCCCAGCAGTATGGCTTTACTGCTCAAAGACATCATCTCCTTTTGAGTAAGAAAAACAACTAAAACCCTAATGATGCTTGACCTGGAGGAACTGGGAGAGTATCGAAGGGTACTTCAGAGATCTCTGTATTTGATCTGAGTCCAGCACTGGACTTGAGATAATATAGTCCCTCTCTGAAAGAGGTTCAGAGGTCATGCATGTTCACTTCTGGCTATGGCAGCACATCACATTTGATGGTTTCAGTTGGCTCAGTCAAACAGGCACGAGTGCCCCAAGCACTGCATCATGTTTGAAGCTGCACGTCTTTCAAATAACTCAGGTCAACAAAGGTCATAACTCTGTACTTAAGACCATTTTCCCCTGCCACACCTTCAGTCTGGGATTCTCCACAACAGAGAATCACAGTTATTTTTGTCTCATCTCTTTGGAAGCAACAGAGCTCCCAGCAGGGTGCCAGGGCAGTGTTAAAACAACTTCAGTCTAATAAAAGAGAGCATCTGGGAAAATCTGTTGCTCTTGCCATCATCAGGTATAGCTCTGCTCCTTTTGCTTTCCATTCAGGCAAGCCTCCACTATTTCTGCCTTCACAACAAGTTATAAAAAGACCGAGAGAACATGAGGAATAGAAAACTTCTGTTACAATTTCCTCTTATAGTCACATGTATTCACATATCCCTTTCTGGTGTGGAAACCTGCCTGATGCCAGCCATTCACACGCCTACCTTTTCATTCCAGAAAGGGAATTGGATGTCCAGAGGACTGTTTCTCTCTCAAAGGAAAAGTGGAAAAAAAAATAAGAAAGAAAAGAAAAGGAAGAAGAAACAAACCCAATGTAAATGAAATGTCCTTTCAGCCAATTCTATGAACTGCCCTCAGCTATTAATTTTCCATCATTCCAGACAGTGGCCACTGCTTCAGTGCACCAGGCTGTGGAGGTGCTCCATAGCAGTTGGCAGCAAGCATGAACATAGCCAGCATGAGCACCATGCAGAGCCAGAGGGGGATTTCCTAGGCAGTGAGGATGTTTAAATGATGATACTGCATCTCATATGAAAGGGAGGGATCTTTAGCAGCCATGGTTGTTTGACAGGTCAGTGCAGACTATTCCTCTGGTACATCAGACCTTTTTACTATTCTCTGGTTGGTCTTGGGCACCTCACTGATCCTGTCTCTCAAAAGCAGAACAGGGTCTGTTTCGATCCTTTCTCTTTCACCACAGGGAGACCTCCAGAGATCCCTCATTCAGGTGGATTTTGGAGACGGCATCGCTGTGTCATATGCCAATCTCAGCTCAACAGAAGATGGGATCAAGCACATCTACCAGAACGTGGGCATATTCCGAGTGAGCGTGCTGGTGGAAAACAGCCTGGGTTCTGACAGCGGTGTCCTCTACCTGCATGTAACGTGTATGTATGCTCATACCCCTTGATAGCTTCTGTTGTTCTTTACAAACTATTATTGTAGCTAGAGGTGACATTTGGAATTTGGCAGCTGGGTCCAGAGCGGTGGGATATGATGAGTGTCCTCCGGACAGACTGTTGATTCCAGACTGAAAGGAAACATAGATTCATTAATGTTGGAAAACACCTCTAAGATCATCGAGCCCACCATTAACTTTTGCTTTTTAAACCATGTTCTACCTCTAATTTTGGGTGGTCTTAATTGGGACACCTCAAAGGACTGTCCAGCTCTTTCTGAAATGCACTTTCATTAGCAAGCTTACATTTCCAGAACAACAAAGACAGACAGGGATCTTTAATGACTTTTAAAGGCTTTGAATTTTACCTTGTGCATGTTTTGCCCTCTGATGAAACACACCCACCCACCCCTGGGATGGAAACCAGTGCATTTCAGTGTTTCTGTTGTCATAGAAACCAAAATAATTGTATTAAATAGTATTGCAAGAAAAAATGTTATCCTCGCATTGCTTTTCTGCTGTTTTGTTTTTTACATTTTTATACTTTATGTGTGTCTGATTTACAACTGAAATGTATCTCAAGTTCTTGGATAAAATGAACATTGAATTCTTTCATATTTATTCTAGCACATGGTTATGAATCCAGAGGGTCAACCTATTAATTGAAATTTTGTAACATTCTTAATGGATTTTGTTTGGGGCCATAATTTTCTTTTTACAGTGTGGTTTTTTTGGTTTATTATTTATATTTCCAACTGTGTGCCTCGGTGCCAGACTAACTGAGAAAAGAGGAAATTCCAAAACATGAAGTTGTGTTTACAGAAATACTGTTTACCCTCTACCAAATTAACTCCACATATTGTCCAGATGATTCAGCACATTGCCTACACTTTACCTCTAGTTTTGGGGTTAGTTCATACAGCATGAAAGCAGCTGCCTCTTCAGGGCAGGAGATCAGCTCTTTAATGGAGCACCATTGTATCAACAGATGGGAACAGTGGGAGGTATGACTGTGGGATACAGGGTTTTTATGAAGGAGGACTAGAGGAGCAGGAGCAAATATCTCCCTGAATGTCCCCCTTCAAAAACACCTTTGGTTGGCAAGTGTCCAGCCTTCACTCACTCATAGTGTCTTTCTGGTCTCCAGCTGCTCTAATTCATTTTATTGAGTCACTGAAGGCTTAATGAACCATTTTGATTGTTTAAGCTGTACAAGAAATAAACAATATTCAGATTTGTTGGTGTGACTTGGCAGCTGATAGTATATGTTTCTGTGTTTTGCATAGGTGATGCCAGCACAGGATTTAAACAGAGTGATCATTGCAGCCAGGCCCAGATTATATGTCCAGACTCCCTGGAGAAGTGACAGCTCTAAGGGATATGTCTCACCTTTCTCTACATGACAAGAATTAGAGACTTAAAACAGGTTACAAATGAGCATGGTGCTGCTCAGACTAGCAATAGACTTGCTGAGGACAGAGATGTACAGCAAATCCAGCCCCCTCCAGAGTCTAACACCCTGATCCACAAAAGCTTCTAAATCCTATTTGAATGCTTGCATTGCCACTCAGCTTTCTGCTGAGTATTCTGCTTGGGGTGTTGGAGCTTGGCCTTTGGGGAGTTCTGCAAAAATATCTGTCCTTAAAATAGACACACACACACTGTATTGTAAGATCCACAGAAAAGCAGTGTGCAGCCTGACCATCCAGAGTTTTGGGAAGGGCTACAGGCTGGCTCATCCCGCGTTACAGGGTTAATACATGAATGTTTGCAGTCAGGCCTGGGCCTTCCAGCACCTTCCCTACCTGTGGCCAGCGCTTTTCCTGCAGGAAAAAGCTGTAGGCACTGAACCTTGGTGCTTGTGATCTCAAAGATAAAAGTAAAGCCTTCATCCTGTGCTCTCCTCATCCTGCTGCAGCATGTGGCCAGCGCACAGAAGCTGCGCCTTTCCTGCAGTTGGCCCAGGGATCCAGAAATGCAGATTATTGTGAGACAGGAGCATTTTGAGTTGCATGGACAATATAAACTGTTGTGTGTAAAGTGCTCAAGCCAACAGCCTGTCTCTTAGCTGTCCTGACATGTCAAAATTTGCTTCTGGAAAGTTAGTTATGGATTTGCTGGGATGCTTCAGAATAATATCACCTGTGCGAGTGAGACTTTTGAGAAGCTTCTCCCTTTCAGTCGTCTGAAGCTTGTACACTGGTTTGTTTTTTTTTCCTGATACAGGTGAAGGTCTCCATGGCCCTGTAGGAAGCTCACAAATTAATTTTCTTGAATCTTCTTCAAAGTTACCTGGGAGAAAGCAGGCTCCTACCGGGAGGGCCTATCCAGAGTGAGCTATCCCCATCTGCTGGCCAGACAACAGCTCAGCTTTTCAGCCTCCCTGACCCAGCTGTGCTGGGAAACGCTCAGGCAGAATTGGGTTGCTTGAGCCATTCTTTCATATTCCTTCCTAGCGAGCGTATGGGGAAGGTCCAGGGAGGTGCTGGGCACTCTCTGCTGTGCAGGATCATTTGAGATCTGTTCAGAGCAGTGATACAGTTATGTTGGAGTGTATCAGACTTTTCATGGGCTCCATCATTACAGTTGTCACTGCATTAAGCTGGGGAAATTGCTGTTTTTCAGGTCTCAGGGTCTTGCTGAAAGCAGGAACAGCCTGGTGATGGAAATGGATCTGAGCAGGAGGATGCCATTAAAATCATAAGGGTGAAGTTGTGGCATCTCATGAATTTTCAAGAGTCTTGACTGCTGCTTATAAAAGGCAAAATAAGCCATGGTCTCATGTATAGCAGGCTTTGGTGAACCTGATCAGGGATAACTCTTAACTGGGCTGCTTCAGGTTAAGCAATGGCTGTGTCTACAACCCAGAGAAAGATGCATCTCAGTAATAGATCAGGAGCACTGGTCCTAATTCTGGCATTGTTTATACAGTCTGATTTCGGAGATTTTTTTCCTCTCTCTGCCTGTGGATGCTTTCTCCATAGCGTGTGGTGTTCATTTAGGTTGAAAAGCAGGGTCTAAGTGGTGATTCATGCATGGGATGTATCCTGAAAGATTCTCCCTGGAAATACATAAAATTCTCTGGCAATGCATCTCAACCCCATATGAACAATGCAAGGCTGTGGCTCTGGTTCTCATCACTGGGGTGCTCACAGACAGAGGACGTGTAGATGTGGCCTTAATTTGTTTAAGGAACCCATGTCCCCATGTCACCTGAGGTTTCTTTATTTTTCTTTCCCTGTCACACAGGACAATTGCTTTGTTCTCTTAGTGAACAGTCAGAACACATTTTAAAAATAATCTGTAGAACAAGATTTAACAACAAAGGCCCATCTGTTTCCAGAAGATGGGAAATGTGTAACCCTGGGCATAATGTCACTTGTCGAATGAATTATGTTCTGTTTATACTGAAGAAATAAAGGAGTTTATTGATGAAAAGGAGGGAGTATAAGGTAACATTAAAATGCAGACACTCAGTGAATAGCTGCCTTCAGAAAGAGTTTCTGCTGAAGTTCACCAAACTTTGCAGTTTTCAAGCAGAGGTGCTTCATGTCTGCTGAAGCCTTTGTCCTGTGCATTCTTATGTCTTCCCAGATTCACACAGCAGGGCTCTGTACCTATTGTTAAGGTCATATAAGCTCCTCCCTATATGACATTCATGCAGTACAGAGTTCAAGTTTTTCAGCTCCAGGTGCAGGGGTGGCTCCTCTTCTCTGAGGACCAGATTTAAGCCTTCCTCTCTGGAAATGGTACCAAGCCAAAACATTCTGTCATGTCCCACGATGATTTAGGGAAGACTTTTGGTGGATATCCCACCCAGGCTGACTTTTCAGATGGAGAGAGGACTCACCTGCTGCTTCTGTTTTGCAGGCCCCTTGGAACACGTTCACTTATCTCTACCCTTTGTCACCACGAAGAACAAGGAGATCAATGCCACAGCAGTGCTGTGGCCAAGCCAAGTGGGAACACTCACTTATGTCTGGTGGTTTGGGAACAACACAGAGGTTTGTATTCCTGACTGACTGAGATCAAAATAATCCTGGAGGAGCTTGTTGGAGTCCAGAATGCAGAGAATATTGCTCTGCCTGTTTTAAAGAATAAAACCCCCCTGTACACCAACATTTCTGGCCTTCCACTGTGGAGAAAGCTGTATACCCTGAAAGAGGAGTTAGAATCTGCATGGGTGTAAACTGGGTGATGAGATATTGTGTAAGGTTGTTGCACAGTATAAAATCTAGACTTTTTAGGTTAGTTAATGTAGTAAATAGATAATAGCAAAAAACTTCAAAATGGAGTATAATAGTTATCTTTTAGACCTTCTTCTTCTAGTCCTCCATATCCTGCAGCAAAAATAATTTGGAATGATTGGATGGAAAAACCTGCAATTCCAGTGAACGTAGTAAAGTGAATTATTGAGCATTGGTAGAAAAAAGAAAATATCTTTCATTTTAAGTTTTAATTGGACAATTTACCTTTAAAAGGGCCCGCAATCAAGATTAGGCAGCCATTAGGCCATTCCAGGCGTTCTCTGCTCTGTACTGTCCTACGCTAGCGTTTTAACTCTCTGATAAGATGTAATAAACAACTATCTGCAAGCTAAAGAAGACTGAAAGTGCCGTTCTTCACGGCACCTGGCAAAAGGTATTAAAATTCCCTCATCTGGGGAATAATAGTCAGGAACAGAACCTGATAGAGCTCTCTGACAGAAGAGGGAAGGAGAAGGGGGATCTGGGAATGCTTCTATGTGGTCATCTGTGCAAGAAAATTAGAAAACAAAGACTAAGATACTAATGGTTCTTTGAGGTACCAGCTAAGTAGTGCTTTGTGGTTGTAGCTGTGACTGAGCTGCAGGGTTTATTGCTATTTCATGCAAGTTGCCAATAGCTTTCTTCCTTAATTCCATCCAAGGTGAACATAGTTAAATAAAATCTGGAAGAGTTTCTGCTGTTTTTCTTCACCCTCCTTTCTTAGTAACAAGAAGAAAAAAAAGTAGGGGCTTTGGCAAGTTTTTTAGGAAAATAACCTTTCAAGCTGAAGCTGTTTTTATACCTGGAACTGACCTATGCTGAGCTCCAGCACCCTATGCTAAACCACGTGTGCAAAAGGACCTTTTGGTCCTTACAGGTGGATGAAATGGTTCCCAACACACCTCCCTGCCCCTGGGCTCTGCTCAGATATGAGAGTATCGTCCATCACATTCTCCTGCCTCTGTGCTTGCAGACTTGGTAAATCCTCACAGACATTAACACTGTTACTTCACATAAAATTGTGGCTGAAGTACCCAGAAAGCCTAATTAGTTTCTGAAGGGAGAGGTTGTAATAGATTTTGTAGAGCCAAGAGGGACCTTCATAATCATACATGGTTCTCCTCTGTATAATACAACTTGGAGAGTTTGATCAGTACCTTCTGCTTTATTTAACTCTTTGTGACTAAGGCAGAACCTGACTTTTTGTTGTTGTTTTGCATTAATAATTTTCCTCAGATAGGAAATGCACTGCTTCTCCTTCTGACCATCTCCTCCAACTATTTCCCCACAGCTAATTATCCTGAGCTTTGAACTGATGCACTGTATTTGTAGTCTGAATTTATCTAGTCTGGGATCCAAGCTGTTGGATCTTGTTCTGCCTTTTTGTGTAGATTAAAGAACTCTCTGTACTATCAGCAATCATCTCCCCCTAGAGGTACTTAAGGGCTGTGATTGTCACCTTTTAACCTTCCCTCTGATCTCCTAAGCTCGTAAGTGGTCAGGGTTGGTCTAATTCTGCTCTCATTGAAGTGAGAGTTTGACTATAGACTACAATGGCAACAGTTTGACTTAATACTGGGTGCTTTGAAGATCTCACCCAGAGTTCATTAATAAGTGAAAACAGAAGTTAAGGCAGAGACTGTTGGAGGACACAACTCATTGATAAACTGGTTGCTTGAGAAGACATAGATCGAAAGGAATCTATGTCCTCTCAAGCATCAGCACTTAACAAAAACAATGTCTTTGTATCTAAGGATAACATGGGACAGCAACTGTGACATCCTAATTTGGCTGGTTCTGTGACAACCCCGTTCAATCACCTTAAACAAAGCACTTACACTAAGTTTGGGAAAGGAGGGTGATACCTGAGCAGTGAGTGTTGCACTTTATATCAGGCTCTGGTCCTCTCTGGGAGTGAGCAAAGATGGGCATTTTAACATGGGTTCCAGAACAACCAACATGGTAAGTGGTAAGGAAGCACTGGAATCTTAAAACATAGCTCCTTTGGAAATTATAGGTACCTTACTTGGAGCTTCAGGAGGACATCTGTGTCTGGGATTTGTGTGCCCTCTCCAGGAAATTAGCTGCCATGTCACAGGGCCCCTCCTGGGTCTGAAATTTCCAACCTGGAACTAACTCCCCAAACCATCCCAATAGGTTAGAGAGCCAAACTCATTTTTGCTCTTCCTTTCCAGCCAAATTAACTGTATTTTGCCTTTTATGATGTATTTGCAGCCACTGATCACATTGGAAGGGAGCATCACATTCACATTTTCTGTGGAAGGGATGAACACCATCACCGTTCAGGTCTCAGCAGGAAACACCATTCTTCAGGACACAAAGACTATTGCAGTGTATGGTGAGTTCTTCCCCTTTTATTTCACACAGGATTCTCCATAGACAACATTTAGAGAGCCAGGTTAGCTGGCAGCAGCAAGAGGTCTTTATTCCAGGATGCTTTGAGTGAGATTATAAATTGAATTCCAGTGTTACCAGTTCAATGTAATATCTCTGAAGGCCACTGACTGACATTAGTGCAGACTGACGTGATTGCAGAACGTTGATCTCCTTCCCAGAGCCCTTTTCATGTGCTCTATCACTATTTGATCATCCTACATGATTGTCAAAATGTTAGTTTGTTTTGCAAGCTGGTTTTCCCCCTTCTTGGCCAGCAGAGGCCTCTTAACTCACACAAAAGCTGCTCAGCTTGAAAGATAAATCAGTGCTGTGTGCTGCAGTTCTGCACAGAAATCTGTACTGATTTGGCATTGTTCTCATGCATCAGAAGCAATCATGACACACAAATACCATAGAGTGTAGATGGAGCCTAAAACCCACTGGGAATCCCAGTTTTAGCTGATACTGATCAATGTGGGCACCTCTGTTAACAGCAAGAGAGATTAAGTACATTTTCCAAGGCTAGTCTTCTCCCCACATTTATCCCTGTCCCCTTCCAGTTAAGGTCTCTGGGGTTTGGGGCACATCTATGAGAGTCCAATCACAGCTTCCTTCACAGGGCTTGCCTGCTCCAGAGGTCAAAATGAAGCTAGCATTTCATTTACATTCCCAACACAGCTCCCTTTGCAGTGCTATTCATCCACTCAAGTAAGGACTGATCACCTTTTTTGGTTCCAAGACACTCAAGTAATGAACCTCCCGGATTGTCCACATCTCTCAGTGAGTCTCTCGGGCAGACTGCTGGATTCTCTCTCAGTCTGTGCACCATCTGCAAATTGATTAAGCAAAACAAGAGCTGCACCAGGTTTCATAAGGTTCTGACCCTTCGTTTGGCATTGAGGCATTTCAGTCTTTACTGACCTCTCTGTCATTGTATCTGCAGAGAAGTTTCAGTCCCTGAGGTTATCATTCTCTCCGAACCTTGATGACTACAACCCAGATATCCCAGAGTGGAGAAGGGACATCAGCAGAGTAGTCAAGAGAGCTCTGGTGGAGGTAAGCTGTGCACATAACCTGTTACAAGGGTTCTATTTCCTGATTTGTTCCTTCACTAGGACTGGATCAGCTGTTCTCTCAAGGTGTCTCTTTGTGTCTACCACCCAGGAATGGAGAGTAGATCATGTTTGAGGCCAGCATCCTAAATTTTAGACAGGTTGAAATGATCTCATCCTCTGATAATCTGGTGCCCAGAGTCAGCCTTCAGTGTAAAGCAATGCTGTTCTAATGGAATTGCAAATATGCTGCAGAAAACTTTTGAGACCAAAAATTAAAAAACTTTTACTATACAGAAGAGCACCACAGCAAGTATTTTAAGTCCTTCATTTACCATGAGGCTCACAGAGCAGGATTGGATGCTGGTTTTCCCATCAACCCTATAGAGAAGCTCTGAGGTTGCTTTTTAACTGTGGAGCAGAATGCCGTAAAAGTATTCTAGTGTGTCTGAAGATTTGGATTTGAAATTGAGGAGGTAAGAAGAGTTAGAAGAGACACCTGGGGTTTCTCAGCTCAGTAGAAAAGTAGTGCAAGGAATTGTTTGAAATAGTGTTTCTGCTTTTTTAAAAACAAAGATTCTCTGATTTGGAAAGGACACAAGGCTTGTCGGTGTTACTAAGCAAGCTTATATGTTATTTGTGGCATCATCTCTGCAAAAATTCTAGAAAAACACTGCGTACTAATCAGGTGCACAAACTTGTCTGGATTGTTTCTGAGATTTTTTTAAAAGACAGGAGGAAAGGGAAAAAAAAAGAGCATTTTTCTGCAGCTTGATCTTCTGACATATTTATGTCTGTATCGAGTATTCAAGGATCCATTTATCTTCAGGATGAATTTTCAGAATATAAACATCTCAATAAAACAAAATCAAACCATAAAAAAAGAATTGTAAAACCACAGTACCGAGGCTACATTCCAAAAGCAGAACAGTGAAAACACAGTCTTTTTGTTATTTGATTAAAAAAATAAAAATTGATAGCTAATTATCCATCTTTATACAGCTAAATGATTAACCTTAAACAAGCCTTTGTGAGAAGTTCCTGTAAAAATTAAAGATAAACCCAGTAGATTTCTATAGCAATTAAGTAAACGGTATAAAAATGAGTCAAATAACTAAATAATTCAATAGGAAATTATAGCTGTGCTATAGAATTTTTATGAACTTTTATTATTACAGAATATCATCAGACTTGGATAAAATTCTGCATACAAAATTATGGTTCTGTACTAAAATCTGATCTTCACTCTGAGTGGGGATAATTTCATATTATCACAAAATATCCTATTTCATGTTTTGATCATAATTATTTGCTCGCATCACTGATTTTCTGACTCCTGTCTCCGACTTTTGAAAAAAAAGTTGTTCCCAGCCTCTGAAAATGAAGGAAATACTGTGTCTTTTTCTTGACACCTTAAAGCAACCTGTTAGGCAAGCACAAATAACACAAGCCCTGACTTCACAGAATACTCTGAAAGAATATAAGAGACCTTTATACATTTATAGGGTTTTTTCCTAAGTCCACATTACAAAACAAAGCAAAATAAAAAAAAAGTTAACAAAGACGTGCTTTCCCTTGGTGTGTGGTGGAGGGGAAGGGTTCCCTTTTCATTACTCCACAGGGTTTTCTCTGGACTGTCAGCAGTCAGACTTGGGTTATCCACAGGACAAGCTCAGAAAGTGGTGATTTGTAATCAGTTTTGCTGACCCCTTGTCTTGCATCCACCATTTTCTCCAATAAGCACCTGCTCCAAGTCTTTGCTCCTGAGCTACTGGGGAGAAGAATTCCTGAGATTTAGGTCCAATTAGTGTCTGGGAGGCTTCCAAATCCTTACTGCAAGAGAATCTCTGTGGTGCATCTGTGATCTGCTCTTATATCTGATGTATTCTTATATCTTTTTTCCCACTGCTTTAAAAGTGACCAACTAAATTCAGCACTTGAAAACTTCAGTCTAAATCAAAACCTTGAGATTTAAGTGCATTTGGTGGATAATTCACAACAGAAAGGCAATGGAGGAAGATTCATCAAATTATGTTTCTCCTTCCTTTGGCTAACAAAACTTCCTGAGGGCCAAACTAGGTCCTTTTCTGGATAATAACTCTAGTTATGTCTGGTTGTGTGGCATCATGGTAGCATCAACTGAAATGCAAGACCAGAGATGACCCAGGTAGTAATGCCTGTAGGATAATTTTTTTTCTGAATTTTGTCCTATATGTCAAAATTAGGGATATTAAAGTCCTAACTTAAAAATTTCAGCCAGTGAGACATACGAGATATACCCTACATGGTGTAAGTACTGTGATGCCCTAACAAAGAAACTCTCAGCGCTCAGTGCCATCCACACTGTTTCTGTCTCCATTATTTGTCTGCGTACCAGGCTACAGGTATTTCCAGCAAGCACGTTCTGGTCTCAGTGCTCCCTGGCCTGCCCACGTCTGCTGAACTCTTCATTTTACCATATCAAGATGCCACAGGAGAAAAAAAAAGAACAGCAGCAAACCTAGAGCAGGTATTGTGTCCATTACTTGGAGAAGTGTATGTTTATGCATTTCTGAGTGTGTGTGTATGTATGTATATGGGATTTGTGTATGGTTAGAACTGATAATTATGGTAGAAATGCATCCGATTCACCGGGGTACATGTTACACATGGTACATCCTCTTTGGGCGGGGGGGTTTGTGCTTTTGTTTGTTTGGGGGTTGGTTGGTTGGTTTGGGCAGTTTTCTTGGTGGTGCTTTTATTTTTCTCCCCAACATTGGAAACAGGCTTTGGAGCTGTATTTACGAGTTTAGATGCTCACTTGTGTTCCCTAAGGAATGTTAATTTGGCATAAATCTGTATGATGTCCTGTCTCTCCCTTAGAAGTCCCGTTTACTTCATGGAAGCAGGAAGAAACCAGGAAGGATTTAGGGGATGATTCCTGCCAGCAGGAACTGTGGAGTAGCTTGATAAAGCAAAGTTTATGACACTGTCAGGAATCTAGAAAGCACCGGAGGACAGAGCTGGTGGTAAACCCGGGCAGTTCAGAACTTCATGAAGTTAAGGCACAGGGATGGGGTTGGATATTCTGCCTGCTCTCTTTATGGTGCTAGAAGTGGGGCTGAGCCACTGTGGATTGTTTGTGAACAGCTAAAGCAGGTTACGATGATTAAAGGACTCTGTCTCCCTGCAAACCCAAAAGGTCTTACCAACCAGATGGGCCTAGCAGGACTGTAACTAAAAGATAAAACACTGTGCTGGGCAAAAATCCTGAAATGTCATAGAATTATAGAATTGTTAAGGTTGGAAGAGATCTCTAATGCCATTGACTTCAACTGATAACCTAGAAATGCCATGTGAATGACTGAACGATGTCCTCTTGTGCCTCCTTTGCTGTTTCTCAGCTTATTAGTTCAGATTTCAGAGGCAAAGATAACAGGTCCTGAGGGAGGCACCACTGTCCCTCTGCCTCTCCACACTCCATGTTCATGGCTCAAGCCATGTTAACTTAGCAGTGGGCGTCAAACCTCCAAGTCACCCATATTCTTAAGCTTTCCCTTGCTCAGCATTCCTAGCTGTCATCTTTTCTTTTGACAAATGACTTTCTTCTGCAATTTTCACCACCCATGTAATAAACAAAAAATATGGAGACTTACTGCTCTGCAGAATCTTTCCTTCCTTTTCTCCTTCATTTCCCCTTCTCCTTGCTTCCTTCACAAATTGGCAAGGAAGCCAGTCCATAAACTTGCAAATTTACATCTGACCCAGCTCCCCTCCGGAACTCAGCAGCTTACTCTTTCTCCCTCTGTTTATGGCTCTCTTTTTCTCTCCTGTAAAACCAGAGTCTTTGTGGCTGCGGAGAAAGGAAGCCCTGGCAGTGCTCTCATGGCCCTTTTTATGGACAAGGAGAAATGTCATTTTCAGTGTAACTCCATCAACATCTCTGGCATACTGCAGGGTCCAAATGGTAACCCTTGGAGGAGAGAGAAACTATTTGCAGCCAGCTCTTTCCCGTGACAAAGTATCTTCCCTGCTTCCTTCAGGATGGTCAGAATGTTTTTCTTTCTGGTCTGCAGGTGCTGCATTCCCCTTCCTAGTAACTCTAGTAGAAAATGGTGTTGTTTTCAGTGAGAACTGCCCAAGGGCCACAAAAGGTGTCTCTGCCCTCTGCTCTGAAGCATATTCTGATACTGCTCCTATTCTGTTATCTGTTTGGGCTGTGATCCTTCACTGTGCCTTTCCCAAAGTGTTTCAGAGCTCTTTCAAAAGCCTCTCCCCGTGCTTGAAGTCACTGGGATGAGTACTGGGAGCAGATGTTTTTGATGGCTACAGCTTAAGTTGCTTCTGAGGTGCTTATGATGTATGGAGCTCTTTTCTGGTAGGAATAGAAGTCTGTTTTGTGCTCATGGGCAAGGAACTAGCTGTTCAAAGGCATGCATGTGAGTTTGCCAGTTCGCAGGTGCACACCCAAAGGAGTTACAGTTCTGAATTATTTTTTCTAATTTAGAAGAGAAACTTCAAATTATACAGGGAATAAAATGGGAATAGTTTGCACAAGTACTGCAATGGAATAAGGTTCCTTAAGGAAGCACTTTATTATAGAGATTCCTTTCTTCATCACCTGAGCTAGACCACTGTTCTGCCATGGGTGACAGTGAGGGGTGTATGTGGTTTCATGGGCTTTCACATTTACCAGTAAATCTCATTCATATTTAATAACCATGGGAGGCTTACATTTTGCTCTTTCCCCTTGAGGTGGATTAAGCTGTTCTGTTTTTATCTGATACATATTCATTTGGCTTTGTAAACATCCTTTTAGGTCTCTCTGTCCAGTCTCTCTGTGGTCTCTAGGTACATAACTCCCACTGACTTCAGAGGCACTTAGATGTCCACAATCCCTTGAAAATCCAGGTCTTGGTTTCCCATTTGTCAAAGTCAGTAATACTCCTTTGTGCCACTCATATTTTATGAGTCTGAACACAGTAGGCCATGAATTTTTGGATACAGTAGTAGGGGGACTGCAGTAGTGCCTCACTTGACAAATGTACATTTCCATGCAGTTTTCCATTAGGGAAGTGCATTTGTGTCTCATGCTCTCTTTGAGACTGTGGCTAGATGCTAAATGTCATTCTGTCACTGATTTGATGTATCACTTTCATACAAGTGTCCCAATTTTTTTTTTTTTTTTGTGTAGACATTGAATCAGTTATTGTCATATCTGTTTGCATTTAGAAATGTGAACTCTGCATTCCTAATATTTCCCATGGGAGACTAAAGTATCTTTAAAAAGTTTGGCTGCTGTTGACAGATGAAAAAAACTGCTACATATGAGTCTGGGGAAGCTTTCTCAATGTACAACATAGGACAATTCCGCCTAATATAAAAATAGAAAAAAGTGCTTGATCCACTCCACTTTCTGTAGTCAGTGCAAAGTTATTCTTAACAGTTTCCTAAAAAATCAAAAGGCCTTTTCATCCTGCAGAATCCCAAAGCACATTTGCAAAGCCTTTTATGACCAAAATATTGTGAATTTCCTTTTTTTTTTTTTTTTCTTTTCTTTTTTAATTGGGTCACTTGATTGCTCTGCTTCATTTAACAGTAGCTGAGGACAGACTAGCATTCTGCTTAAAAATGTAGAAATAATTGGCAGTTGTCAAACACTGGTGTTTGATTTGCATGCTATGACTGCAACAACACTGAAATATCCCAAATCTTGCAAAAACAGGCACATAGAATTGCCACTGGCCACTTGGGCTGGAATGCAGTTGTTACACCATCTTCATGGATGGGCTTGGTGAATTTGATGATTACAGAATTCAGATCTGCCACTTCAAAAGCACAAAATTCTTTCTCTTCAGTGAAAGGCAAATCTCTAATTAGTAACATTTCAAGAAAATGAGTTATTTTTATCACAAATCCAGTTCAAAAGGAATGCTTGGTAGGAAAATATTCTACTTAAAATTCAGTAGAGGGCAGTTACGATTGCTCAGTTTATTTCAGTGTATGGTTTTACTCAATAGGAGGATTCTGAGGGGTTATCTTTTTATTTATGCATTTGACAAATTATCTTCTTTCCGTGTTGTTTGCTAGTGTCAAACATAAAAAATGCATCTTCTTTTAGTCAAATGAAAGGGAAAGAGAAGGTACATGAGAATTCTGGAGTGATGTTTTCATATCAAGTAAAGGTTTCAGTGTTATCCTGAATTTCTGTTTAGTTCTGCATTTGCATGCTTTTCACTGGCTTCTTCAAAATTACTGTAAAAGAATGCAAAACAGGGGTAGGAGCAAACAGTTAATGGCATTTGAGGCCATTAATCTTTTCTCTGAGAAGAGCTCTCAGCAGCATAGTAGGATGGAGACTTTGGTAAATGGTAACATCAGCTGGTTGGTAGCCGACTGTGCTCGACACATTGCAGCTGTGGCCAGTATCTGTGTCCAGCCAAAGAGATGGGAAATGACATGGATGACTGAATATCAAATGGACAGTGATGAACTGCAGAGATTAAATATGTCTAGTGAATTTAAAACCATTGAGAGTGGCATTCAGGAAGCCTGTAAGCATATACCTCTTGGGATTCTTTCCTTAAGCAGATTTAGTTTTATATCTGCTTCTTTGTAGCTGATGGAGCTTCTATCTTTATTGTTTGGGATTTTCTTTCACCCACCCTCCTAAGCTTTAGTGTTTCAGCATATTTGCTCTCAGTACTTTTCTTTTCTCTGATGTATTTCAGGTGTGCCCATCACCAAAATATTTTTAGCAACAAGATCATGACAGCGAAAGCCTTCAAATCTTACAGAAAATTGTGACAATCAGTCCTGGAAATTAAATTCCAGGAAGAGGTTGATATATGGGGTAAATCACCTAATGTTTACTAGGAGAGGTTTTTTGAATATCTGTACCTTTGAATGATGATGAAGTCTTCCACTGGGTACTTAGGGGAGGTTGGGCCAGTATGAAGAAGTAAAGGCAGGTGGGAAGAGAATGGAATAATATGAACCAAAAGACCTTGTACCAGGGGCTTTTTTTTCCTTAGCCAGCTTTTCTTGATAGCTGCTTGTGTGCCATAGGAGAGGCTGTGTGTATCTCTTGTCTTAATACCTCTAACTCCTGCCACGTGACTGTCAGCCCTCTCTCCCTCTCATCTTTTGCTCAGTGTACAGAGCAGCCCTTGATTCTCAAGGCTGTTTTTGGTTGCCTTTGTTCATCAAAAGTGGATCCTGGCTTTTATGTCCAGGTTCTCTCTGGGTTTGTATCTGCTGTCCCAGAGTAACCACAGGAATATCCTCTGCCTCGTGCTCTCACAGTATCCCTGGATCCTCACAGCAGCTTGAATTTAGCATCTTTCATTAAAGATCTGAAGAAATTCCTGCTGGAGTCAATAAGACTGTGCTCTTTCCAGTGCTAAGGCAAGTGAGCTTTAGAGGCCCCATGTGAAGTGTCCAAGGTTATCCAGGGCAAGTGGCACAGTTTAAAGTAATCCACGTTGGCCCTGACTCCCGCTGCACTTTCCCAATGCTGGTTCAAGTTGCTTCCCACCAAATCAATGTGCATAATTCTTTCTTTAGTTGTTTATTGATTTGCTCAATGAATTGAATAGAAGTGGAGCACTCATTAGTTGAGATCTTTGCACAGTATCTATAAAATTATCAAGATTCTTAGCTAGTGCATGCTGGCACAGTTGAATCACATTCAATTAATATAAACTAATTTACACCAGGGGTTTCAAAAGTCAGCAGAGGTATGGGAAAATGCCTTTCTCAGTGATAATTCTGCTTCTTGGTGCACATGGTTCTTTTACAGTCCTAAATCTGACAAAATGCTAAGAGAAGCCAAATTAATTTTTGTTTTGTTCCATTTTTAAATTGGAATCTCTTTTTTTTTCCATTCACAAATTGTCTGTTATTATTATTCATTATGTGTCCTTTGATGAAAAATGATACATGAAGAATAGTTCCTATTACTGAATTATTTTTGCACATCATGCTTAATTCTGCAAATGAAGCAGATAAAGTCAATGAGGCTCAGTTAAAGACCAAAACTAATTCTGAAAGCTAATTATTTTCACAAGAGAGACTCTTGAAGACTATAAATTAGGAGGTTGCT
This sequence comes from Dicrurus megarhynchus, assembly GCA_013399195.1. Taxonomy (NCBI): domain Eukaryota; kingdom Metazoa; phylum Chordata; class Aves; order Passeriformes; family Dicruridae; genus Dicrurus; species Dicrurus megarhynchus. The sequence goes on from VXAD01005463.1 coordinate 706,068, forward strand.
ATTCTAAGAAGTTTTGTCTTCAGCTGAGTTAGTTGCATCTCCAGGAGGGAGAGATGAAGAGGGAGAGGCCTGAGGCCAACCTGTTCCCCAGCTGAAGGTCCGGGCTGTTCAACTGGAGTTGCGTTGCTGTTTTTGAAACAGGCCAAAGTACTTTGATGTTTCCTTTTCTGCTTTTTAAACCAGAGTGCATCCACGGTATCCACTTGAGTGCAGAAATAAAGGGAAGCACAAACCCCAAAATGTTTCCCATTGAAATCTTTTTATTAAACTGAGATCAGCCTTTTTGTGGAAATTTACTTCAAAGACACTTTATTGATATTGTAAACAAATTATACAAGTCAGAACCACTCCTAGATTAAAGTCTGATAACTGAGCTAGAAATAGACTTGATAGAGTAAGAAAGGCCAGGAGAATCTCTTCTCCAATCTCAAAGCAAATGTCCTGACTGACCTTTCAGTGCACAGGTCCCTTTGGGACCGTGTGAGGACAACAAACATTGCCAGGTCCAGCTTTAGAGAGCAGTGTCCAATCCCAACGTGAATTTGGCCCTTGAGGTTTATGTAAGCTGCTCACTGACCTCAAATACTGGCTTTTGTAAGCCATTGTGTAGGGTTTCTATTTCAGATAGTTTTTAGTAGTACAGAAATGCATTTTCACTCTGTATGTCTGTTTTGAAGAGAATCTTGTTTTCCACATAAAGAAAAATGAAAATACTGTACCGAACAAGCAAACATTTTAAAAACATGTCTGAATGCATCTGTTCTTCCCTCAGAAGTGTGTGTCAGGAATCTCCAGAGCTGCCTGAGGAAGGCAGATGTTGGATTCTCACTAGAACTTCTGGCACTTTTGAAGATTTTAGGCTGTTACTCACTTTTTTCACTTGTTCAGATTCCATAAAGGCTGAGGCAAAAAAAAGCTGTATACAAAAAGCCACAGAGAGAACATGTATTAACCGAGCCAAGGAAATACGCTTTATGCTCTGAGCAGAATGAACAGTTTTGCTGCCAGTTTTGACACTTTGTGTGTAGTCTCGGAACAGTTACGGCTATTTCAAGCCTTTGCTGAGACACTGATGGTCTCAGGCAGAAATGATTTTAGTCTGAGATGAATTTGTACAGGATGTCGTACAATGAAATCCTCATTCATAATCAAGTAAAAATGCAATACTGTAATAATAAATTTCTGTTGTGACTCTTTCTTTCTCTCTTTCCTCCTTTTCCTTACTGCTTACCCTTACTGCCTCTCTCCTTCCTGTTTTTCCTTTCCACGGGCCCTCCAGAGAGGAAGACTTGTTGACGTCTCTCTCACACACACCTTGCCTGCTGGGAGGCAGCCACAGCACCCCTCAGCCGCTGTTCTGCCTCTTCACTCAGTGCCACAGGAGCCCTCAGGCAGGCCAGGGGAGATCTCACTGTCCCTTCAAGTCACTGCTGCCCAGCCAAGTCTCTTGTAGCTTCTCATGCTGACTTTCTCCAGATTCTCCCATTCTTCTATTTCTTGCCCCCATCCTTGAGGAAGCCATTCTCCAGTACTACACAGCAACATTTGCTGGCTGCAGACTCAGTTCTGTGTCACACTAAGCCTCTGTTTGTATAGAAGGCATCGTGTATGTTTTTTACCTCTGCTGTTTCCCTGCCATTTTGTGCAGCTGTCACAGTGCAGTGAAGAAGAATGACACAATGTGCTTGACCATTTTCTTTAGTGTACTATCTTGTATTTTCTTTTTTTTTTCTTCTTTTTTTTTNTTTTTTTTTTTTTCAGAGGCTCAGCTGCCCAGCAGCATCAGAGCAGAAAGGAAAATTCCTGCAGGGTTATGGAGGAGAGCTGTTAGGTTTTGTTTGGGACTGGATACAGCCAGGATGATATTTTTCCCATTAGTTCCCTGAGCCATTAATGTACCTGGTTTACAGCATATCAGTCTGCATCTGTTGCTCCAGTTTTAGAGATGAAAAACTTTTTATAGTTGTCAATCTTGGTTATTAATATGCTCAAATCCTTTAAGTGGGCTATAATTTGCTTCCCAGGCATTCTTCATGTACTGCACATTTTTGTGTCACCATCCCTGCTGCTCTGAGCTCAACAGATGGCTGTTTGAATGCAGGTGGTATTTTTTCTTGCTATTGGAAGAAATGTATTTACTGCTCATTCTGGCACCCATGAAATAAATTGTAACTTTAAAGAGATATATTTAAAAATATAAACAAAATGCCTGTAAGAGTTATTGCCAAATTGATATTGGACCAAAGGCACCTATTCAAGTGATCAGCATCCAGAAATGAAGTGCATGAGCCAAGAGTATTGAAAGAGCCATTAAGAATGTTAAAAAAATAGAAGAAGCAGATAAATCTCATACTGTGATGAATGATAGCCAAGGAACATCTAATCATATCTGGGTAGAATTTACTGAAATAGCTCAACCAGACAAAAATGAAGAACATGAAAAAGATGGTATAAAATTATTGGAATGTTCTTTTTTCTGACAATTTTACATTAATCTTCAAGAAGGAATAAGGATTTATTTAAAAGAAATTAAATTAAGTGGTGAGCACTAGAGTACGATTCCTCTTGATCCTGGTATGGCTATAAAAACACATTTTCAGCAGCTGCATATTAAGGGTTATAGGGGATGTTGTGTTTACAGTTTTCCAACCACCTCTCCCTAATAAGCCAGCCTGGAGAACTGTGAGTGTTCAATTGGAAAATTGGTCTCTGCTGTAAGAAAATGTGCAATACCTGAAACATCAGGCAAATGAACATACAAAAGACACACAACAAACTATCAACACCGTGTCTGTAGGCTTCCATTCCTTGGTTAATCTATCTGGATTTTTTGTTTTTAATGGCAACAGGCCTGGAACTTCTTGCATGTAATGAAGTGTGATGTGAAGAAAGTGGATCTGTGCATATTGCAACAAAATGACTTAAAAAAGAAAGGCATGTTTGCCAACAGATTGGACAAAAGTTTGGCTTCTTTACTGTACGAATACAGATTTCATGGGGTCTTATCTCAGCAAATGCTCATCTTTTCTGTTGTGTCCTGAAAGGAGGAGTAATCTGCTTCATTTCTGCTAGAGGTCTACTGATGGCATCAGAGTTACGGTGAGATAATCCGGTGATCTGAAAGCTCTGTGGAATGCCTCCCCCATGAAAGAGAGTGGGTTAGGCATGTAACCCATGAGAAGAGATGGAACATGCATTTTGTTTAAGCCACATTCTGTAGTCAGTAAACACTTCCAGATTCGAGCTGGTTCTGGTACATATTTAAGGATTAGGGAGCAGCTGTCTTGAAACTCAGAGCTGGATGAAATGAAATTTGCTTTTAGAACTTGAAAATTAACTGTAAACTGTGGCAAGGATCTAAGCCATTCATTTTTATTCAGGAATATCACATGTTATGAACATCCTCTAAGGTCATGGAACTGGCCACTCCACAAGCAAGAAGTTATTTATTACAAGCAAATGTGCGTTAACAAATGAAAAGTTTCTTTTCCCTTGAACAGTGAATGAGTTCACTGATGTGCTGCTGCTGGCTGGTCCTGTGGACACTTTCACATGTGGGTGGAACACTCCTTTGGGGCTCAATTCCCTTTTGATGCTGGGCTGCTCCCACAGAGGTGTGACAGGGCACCGTTTTGCTCAGTTGGTGCTAACCATACACAAATAATTCTGTCCAAATCCCTTCATTGTAAGGTGATAGGAATCTGTGCTTGGAAAGTCTGCAAAAATCTTTGCTTTGCCCACAGCCCCATTTCCTACCCACCTATTGGCAATCTAAACCAGTGATCAAGAAACAAATGTGTTTCTTATTTCCTCTTTTTTTTTGTTTCTTTGGTTTTTTTTCCTTCCCAGATTTCAGAAACGCTGATCCAGAAACTGAACCAAAACCTGGTCCATTTTGAGTTGAAGCCAGGAGTTAGGATCCTTGTCCATGCTGCCCACTTAACAGCAGGTGAGTATCCTCTTCCTGTGTATGCCTTCTGTGTTGCTCTGCAGCACAGCAAGCAATATATTGATGGTAGTAGTGTGCTGTCAGCTGTATTGTAAACATTTCTTATTTTTGTATCACAATAACAACACGGTGTATGAGCAGACATTACAATGTCTGCTCCACCTCACCTTTCTATATCATGCCAAAAAGATATAGTGGCTTTTGCATCTACAGCTAATCCTTTTGTTTTTTTAAGTGCAAGAATTTACTGGTTTTTTGGAAATGTTGTATAAGTAGCAGTAGAAGTGTGTATTTCTTGGTTAGCTCTGAAATATTCAACAGCTAAGCAGTACCATGTCATTTTCAGCCTGGGTCACATAGTGCAAAAGTTACCTGCTAGCCCTGGATATGTTCAGATATTCTAGAGTCAACAAACACTGGAAGCAACTAAACACTGCTCAAAAGTTGTTCAGCAGTCTGAAAGGATACAATCAATACACACATGCACAAAAATAAGATCAGGCAGTTTGGACTTTAACTAATCCTATCTCAAAATAAGTAATCTCCAGAGTACTGATATTTAATTACTTATGTCTCTGTCTGTTCTGCATGCTAGAACCTCATTTCACAGCACAGGTCCTATTTAACTATTACAAGAGATGGGGCAAACCAATCCACACTCTTAGGAGTTCATTTTCCCCAAGCACTGCTGATAATTCTGATCAGCTGGTATCATCTTCTTTTGATAACCTGCAAACTTAAACTCTCAGCTCATTTGTACCAGCAAACTGCTCTCCTAAAAGCTTTTTGTGGTATGAATGGATGGCCCAACCTTGTGTCAGTCCACATGCTGCCTCGTAATCAGTAAAGAGACTATTAAGAGAGGGTGTAATGTAACTGCACCTAAATCCCCCCAAAAGGAAGGCCTGAAGTTTCCAATATTTCATTTTTCCGAAGCAGAACTTTCTAATATCTGTCCTGGGAATATTGCTGTATGTTTCTGCCTTCCATTAGCTGTGGAACAGATGACCAGATGCTTATTTTTAGACAAGTTAGAACCAAAAGCATATAACGTGAGCCTCAAAAATGGAGTTATGTGCAATTGCTCATAATTTTTACCAAAAATGCACATTTTTATTTGTATTTACACACAGACACCAGGAGGGAGTACTTTTTGTCCATAAGAGATGCAAACAATCCTTTGTTCTGCAAGGTAGGCTTTGCTGTACTCTCTCAAAGCCACTGGTGAGTGATTGCTGTATCTGGACTCACAATGTCCTATAGGAACACTGTAAAATTTTGTCTCTTGCAGAAGCAGGATTCAGTAAGAATGCAAAATGAGCTTGGATGGCCAAACTATATATTGCCAAACCCAGAGAGCAGCCCCTGTGAGGTCTTTGAGGGATTACGACTCCTTAACAAGCTGCAGAGATCATGACTGTTCTCTAAGTAAAAGGCCCAATTTCATGATATTGAAACTTGTGAATCGTTTAAAATTTGACAAAAAGCCATGAGAGACTTACTTCTCTGCTGCAAGCTATTGTTTTGGTTGATAGGAAATAAGAAGAACTGTCCTTTGGAAATCCAAGCTTTTATAAAAAATTAAATAAAATGGAGCAGGGAAACCTGGAACACAGGACAGCACCAGAAGCAACCTTAGAAAACACAGTCCCAGGGGATGCACGTGCCCAAAGGTGCTGCTCTGGGCTATGTTATCCCTTCTTTCCCAGCCTTTCCACTATGATTTTGTGTTGGACTCTGGTAGTTAGGGGTTGTAGTTGGCTGAACCACAAAGCTCAGCATGTGTTTTTGGAAGTGTACACACATATATATGTACACCTACATACATTTATGTTGCTGTGCCTCAGGGCACATGTATGTTCCCCCCTGTGTGTGCCTGGCCATGCACAGCAGCATTTTCTGCAGCAGAGGAGCTGCAGGGAGCAAAAGTGCAGTTATGTAAAGTAGCTTGGAGTGGATATTCAAGAAAAACCTGGAGAAATGAGGCTCTGTGTGTGTGTGTTGTGTGTGAGCGTGTGCATTCCCTGGAGCAAAGAATGACAGGCGTTGGCCTCAGCACATTTCAGATTTCTGTCTTTTTTGTTCAGACCACACTGGAGGAAGGATTAATTTATAGCAATTATAGACAACAGATTCATTCATCATGTTCATTCCTTCTTCTCATGAGATAAAAAACAAAACAATGTCCCTAACCCAACAGACAACAACTTCAACTCTAAGGCAGAGGAAAATATGCCAATATTCCTCACAAAGCAGTTAAATTGCTGTTTTATACTAGAGTCTCAGTTCAGCATTAGAGCAAGAACATTGAGTGATGCTGAATCTGAATAGGCTGGAGAGCCACTTTGTCATCCCACAGAACTGCAGAGACCCACAAAACACAGATGGAGAGGGGACAGAGTGGAGATGTGTGAGGAAATCATAGTAATGGATTATTTCATTCTGGTGCCAGCTTCATGTGGGAAGGGGAAGGTTTTTCACTTATCTTTGTAAATTTTGGCTTTATCAGTCTGGCTGTGAAGCTGAAAACACGTGTGCATGTGATGTGTGTGCCTTTGTTTGTGTGTGCCTGTCTCCTTGTGTCTTCTGGCTCTGGTTTAGGAGGGGTCTGTTCAGTGCATGTGAAGAGGTGCAAGAGGGGGAGGATGTGTTTGGCAGCAGTTCAAATTGACTTTGACTTGCAGAGGAGGGCACGTCCTGGGCCCATCTGTGTGTGAGGATGTGTTGGCTCCTTGTAATGGAGCTCTGTGTCTGTCTGCAGTACAGTGAATCGGTGTCTGCAGCAACAACTGACTCCTCTGCACCTACCTGTGAAACTGCTTGGATGCTCACTGCCTTCCTGTGTCTGTGTGTGAGAGGGATGGAAACTCTAATACAAATCACTTTGTGTTTCTGGGAAATCCATGCTTCTGGATGAGTTAGGTGGCCTTATTTTGGGAGGAGTTACGGCAAGATGGTGAGCAAAACTCTGAGGAGAAATAGAGAGAGGCTCTTTGTCTGATTAAGATTGGTTTTGGTGTGTTTTGTTTTGTTTTCTTGAATCTGAAAGAAAGGTCTCTAAGGAGAAAGCTGTGGACTGTCCCATCAAGGGGTATGTTGAGCACCACAAGGGATCTGAACCTGGGTTTCTTCCCAGGTGGATTGGAAAGGGGGAGAAGCCCTGGAGATGTGTAGACACGCTACAAGTGCAATAAGAGAGGAGAATGAAAACTGCATTTCTGGAGGGAGCAGCTTTCACTTCAGGCTGGGGGTGGCTCTTACCTTCCCCTCTCTTGCAGCTCCCCTGGTGGACCTCACTCCCAGTCACAGTGGTTCAGCCATGCTGATGCTCCTCTCTGTCGTTTTTGTGGGACTAGCTGTGTTTGTAATCTACAAGTTCAAAAGGTATGATCTTCCCTGAGCCATTTCCTTCTCTCCATTGCTGCCTTTCACTGAGGTGTTTGGGGTTTGTTTCGCTGGGTTTTCTCTTTCTGAGTGAGTTGTTTTTTTGGTTTGTAAAAGCTGATACTACGTCATCTGCCAGAGTACCACACAATGATGGTTTCTGTTAATGTTTTAGGAAGATTCCTGGTCTTAATATATATGCACAGATGCAGAATGAAAAAGATCAAGAGATGGTCAGTCCAGTCAGTCAGAGGGAAAGCATACCTAATGTCCCTCAAAGTGAACTGATGAGCCCTGAGCAACTAGTAGATGAGAAGTTGGAAGTCCACCCCATAGGTAAATAACTTGCAGCATCCTGCAGCTGGTCAGACTCTGACTTATAATTGGCTAACCTTTTTCTCAGCCTCCCCTCTTCCCATATTCCTGCACAATCCTCCTCCCATCCTTTTCTGATGCAACATTAGTTTTGCTACAGGAAACCTTCTAACGCTTCCCTCTCCCTCACTGCCATGTGATGAAAGGGAGGGGAACAACTTCAGGCTTTTTCTCTCTCCTAGTTGCTCTACGTAGATCCCTTCCCCTTCTCAAAAAAATCCTGCTGGCAATGTAATTTATTTTGCTGGGGCTGATATAGTTGTGGGGCTAAGCCCCATATCCAGAAGAACTTCAGCTACCCTCACCTGGAACATGGAGGTGAGCAGGTGATTTGGTAAGTAATGTCTAAAAGCTAAATATCTGTTGATGTTTTGACTGCTGGGATCTTTGTGCTGTGCCAGACCTTGTTGCCAGCAGCAATGTCAGTCTGACTGATTCCCAAATAAACTGACCGAAACATGGGATCTCAGTACTGGACAGCTGGTTTGATCCTCAGGCTGACTTCTCCCACAGGCCTCTGTGTTTGAACATTTCCAAAAGCAGGCTTTTCTAGGACCTAAAGTGAATAGATTTGGACAGGGCATTCTGGGATCACACATTTGCTCATGCTTATGTTTTCTGTTATCCTGGCTACAACAGAAGTGTTGGGACAGAGCAGGGGGGTTTCAGGCTGGAGACATGCTCTAAAGCCAGGATTGCTTATGCATTGCTCAGCTTCACCCGTGAGGTGACAATTCTGCAGGTCCAGACTGGAGGTACCCCTGCAAATAAGGACATGCACCTATTGTAGAGGAATTTAGGGAAAAGGCTGCCCAGGGATGTTGTGGAGTGTCCTTCTCTGGAGATAGTCAGCGCTCTCCTGCACACAATCCTGTGCAACCTGCTCTGGGTGAAATTGTTTTAGCAGGGGGGGTGGGACTGGATGTTCTCCAGGGGTCCCTTCCAACCCCAAGTGTTCTGTGATTCTGTGACTTAGGCAGGAGTGAAGCACAGTTGAAACTGAGATTCCTTATTTGCACAGTTTCATCAGCTTAAACAAACCTCAGATCTCACCTAAGGGTGTCCCCAAAATCTATTGGAGTGTTTGCTAAAGCAGGCTTGGAGTCACGGCTACTGTAGAGAGGGAACAAGGAAAAGGACAATTAAAGGGGGGAGTGTGATGTGCTAAGATTGCCGCCTGTGAAACAACCTGTGAGGAAAAAGAAGAAAGACTCTTGATAAAACTTATGTCTAAGCTGGAAGCTCCACTGCAGTCAATGCTGATCTCTCCTAACCTATTCACTAAGGAGATTTTTTTAGCTATTAAAAGCTTTTTAGCAGCTATTCATCAGCAGACCTCGATACCCCTGCTTAGCAGAACACAGGATGGAGTGAGGGGACCAACCTTCCCATGTGGTATTCCCCATACAGAGCAACCTCAGGCCACAGTCCAGAACCCAAGGAAAGGAAATGCAACCAAGGTAGTCTGGACAGAGGACTTCCAAAAAGCTTGTGGATCACCAAGAGATTTCAAGCCAAGACCCAGAGCGGTGGGTCCTAAACTTTAACAATTATTTTTTACGTTTGGTTTTTTGGTTTGGTTTTGGTTTGGTTTTTTTCCCCTTAGAAACCTCCGAGGCAAAACTGCTGTAAGATGCTAAGAGAGAAACACCCAATTTCAAGTCAGGAACTCTCTTTCTATTCTTGGGTGGGCTTTGGGCTTTGAGCTTCCCCTTTCTAAAAGAATGCAGTGGTGGTGGCTCATGCTGTTCCAGGAGCAGGGAAAAACATGTTTTCACAGGTCACTCAGACTGCAGTGGCAAGGGTCAGTCACTGCTAGCTCTATGCAAGGTACCTTCAAAACTGCTCTTGGGTGGTAGAAACTTAAACCCTAGGAGGCTCCAGGATAAGAGAAGTGAAAAGAAAATTTTGGTGGCAGGTTTTCATTTGATGCATCTATAGCATTTCTGGCTTTCTATAACAGCCAGAATTTGATACCTTTTTCTGCTGTGCTACTGGACACTGCATTGAACCAGAAACTGGCCTTTTACAACTCCTTGGTTCGTACCTGTAACTGCACTAACAAGCACTAAAGTTAAATGTGTGAGATACACAGACTCAATTATGTATCAAAAGGAATCAGTCCAACAAACTTCCTAAGAGTGTTTTTCCATCCTGTCAGTGAGAAAACTGAATGAGAGCTCATTGACAAAATGAAAAGGTCTGGACCTAGGTGTGAACAGAATAGAAAGTGCAAAGGCACTCTGCTATACAACCACCTCATCTGTTTCTGGAAATCAGCAATTTCTTTTTTAATGAGTTTTCTTTCTTTTGGGAAAACAAAGCAAGACTGTAATTGGGTGTTCCTCTTTTGTATGCTTGTTCAGAAACCTGTTTTTTTTCATCACCTTTGACTAACATTCAGGGATCCTGCCTTGGAGGAATCTGAATTAATGTCCCTGCATCATTAATTTTCTCTCCAAACTCTGGCAGCAAAACTTCACATTCCTATTTTCTGGATGTGAGTGGTTTAGGCACTTCTTTTGCAAATGCAAAGGTTAAAGTTATTTGTGAAATCTCCAACACCTTATCATTGCAAATGAGTTACACATTTCCTCTGAGGACCTCAACCCCTCCTTTCCTCCACCCCTCTGCTCCTGCCTTTCCCTCTACTGTTCAGCATGGGTGAATCATCTTCATTAGCAAAAGAACAGGACATCACCTTCAGTGTTTGAATGACAAGAAAATATTTCTGGAAAGAATGTGTCAGTCTGGAACAGCTGAATCCCAAAGGCCATCAGTGTGATACCTGCAAGTGTCTTCCTTGACTAAATAATGCATGTTATTTACTGACTTTTGTTTTGTTCTTTGCCACAGGAAGTATTTCCACAGCTGCTGAGCCCCAGAGCACAAAAGAAATCCCTACCTATGTAAATGGTTGAATTGAGGACACCAACATCTGTATCTAAAAAAAGGAGAGCTCACTGCATTTGGACTTTTTAATTCTTCAGATGACAAAGGGTTTTTAGCTTTAAGCCTGTGCATGTGGACATTATACTGAGACCATAGTGGAACTGCATTGTACAGGTGTTCAATTTTAGTGGGGGGTGGGGGGAGAGGAACTGGTACCACTATTCACTCCTGCGGCCCTTCCCCTCACCCTTTCACTCTCTTTTTTCTGATCTGTCTCTAATTTGTAGAAAATTCATAATGATATAGGCCAAGAATATGCATGGGGGGGATCTCTTCTTTTGGGAGAGGGGTGGGCTGGGATGTGGGGGGAGAAGGGCTGGGGCGGTGGGAGGTGGGAGGGAGTGTTTAGGGTTCTTGGCTTTAGGTTTAACTGCTCTTTTAGCACTTTGGGCTGCGGGAGGGGTAGCCGCCCCAGCAGATTTCCGTAGGATACACAAAAAGAATCACACTGGAGTTTAAAGGCACTGAAAATATTCTTGGTCAGTCTGGTTCATGTCTCTGTTTGGACTCTGCCCTTCGTTCCTCTAGCTGCAGCTGCTGCCTGTGCCCCGCACTGCAAGGAGGCTGACTGTGAGTGTGGGTGATGCCAACTGTGAGGCCAGGCTCCTTCTTAGACACCTTCCTTAGCCTGTCACACCAAGGCATCCCACTGGTAGTGCCATGGGAAGATAACGGTGCCTCCTAGCCCTGAACAGACCAGAGCAAGCATTCATTGCAGGCAGGAGGTTATTGCCAGCAAGAACTCACAGTGTACTTTGTGCCAGCCTTACACCTTCAGTTCTGGCTGGGAGAAAGCAACACCCTCAGCTCCATGTAGTGCTGATGGCTGAGTTTGTCTGGGGAAGTCCCAGGAGGTCTCTGCCTTTTCAGGGTCACCCAAAGGCCTGTCAGTTTTTTGAGACACCCTGTCCATAGGATAGGGAGTAGAGAAAGGTCTGTGCACAGTTCTCCTATGGCTTTCTTGGCACCCCATTGGTTGCATATCTGCAAGCTCCTGCCACTGTGGGCAGAGGAGGGAGAATTTGGCCTGGGACTGTTGCTGTGCATTTTGAGCCTCAGCACCGCAGGACCACTCTTGCATAAGATTTGATTTCTTACCAATAACTTAAGCTTGTATCTTACACTGCAAGTGGAAATGAGGCTGTAGGACGTGTTCACATAGACTGTGCAAGGGAACAGCAGGAAAGCAGGATTAGCACACCTCGAACAAGTCCTCCAAAGACACTGGATATCTGTCTGAAGCCTCACCCGTGGTCATTACAACTGTTGACTTCCAACCCAACTCAGGCAGTTAAACCTAGCACCAGGATTTTGGTTTGGAGTGTAAAGAGAGAAATGCTGTAACCAATGTACACTTGCCTAACTATGTTAGGAGGAGGCAAGTAGAGGCCAGTTGATAATCAGTGAGGCACATGTAGGAGGCACCCTGATTGCTGACATGGTGGGTTTTGTTCAGTGGACACTGCACATGGCAACCTGAGCCAAAACCAGGAGAAAGCAGCATGGTCAACGTGGCCCAGAGTCCCAGGGCAGGGATTTGGTGGTGGTGGGGGTGGGTTTGAATTTCTCCGTCACAAACTGGGCACAAACCTAAATCAACACACTTGCTGGCAAAACAAAAATGATACCAAGGACATGAAGCCCATAGTAGTTAAGGGATTATCACAGTACAGAGTCCTCTGCCTCCTTCTGCAGTTTCTCTGAAGACAGGTAGAAACACAGCAGTTTGTATGGCTTTGCTATTGTGTTTGCAACTACAGCTTTAAGAAAGATGGGAAAGTTTTGGCTGCAACTGTGTAATAGTCCCCACTGAAGTCCAACATTAGCCAACTTATTTTTATAGTAAGCCAATCAAAAAGTTTTCTTATAGTGTTGGAACTATTTCTAATTTTAAAATTACTTTTTTTGATGTACTTTTTCATCTTCTTTTTCCCTTTCGTTAAATACGATGTAGCGTAATGTATAATTGCTATTGTTTATTGCTTTTACAGTCATATTTATTAAACAGATTATGTCTCTAAATGAAGGCCCATGTTTTTGTTGCTCATTTTAGCCTCTGTCCCTGACTGGGATCACTAACAAGATTAACACAGTAGGTAGTTTATAACCCAAAAAAGATATGGATGTTAAGAAATGGGGGAAAATACAGTTCCTAGAAGCAGATGCCAATATAAAGGTAACTTTCTCAGTCTTCAATTTTTTTGGTTCCCAAACAAGCAATGATAGAGCTCTGAACAATTCCCACGAACTCCAGCTCCATTCCCTGTCCATGCTTATCCTTCCCCACGCAAAAACCATGAGTCTCTGTTGAAGGTCCTTTCAAATATCTTCTTTTGGCTCTGCTTCTGCCAGCACTGATGAAGGAAAGTCTGAATTATTAGCATTACTGATTCATTTACATTTGAATAAAATGAAGCCTAGGAAGTTTCTGTCAGCTTGCCATATGGCAAGTGGATGCATGTTGCTGAGAAAAAAAGGAAGAAAACAGAACTTCTCTGCTTTTCAAGTCAGGGTGCAACCACCAGATCATTCTACCTCTTTTAACAGGATCCTGGTTCAGTGCTCTGACTTTTTTTGTACCTCAGGATATGAATTTATATATGCACATAAGTATTCAAAGGTCTGAGGTTTGGGTATCCTCAGCAACCAAGGCTGTGGTATGACATATTGCAAGTCCAGGAGTGGTCAGTTTTCCACTGGAGAAGTGTGTAGTTTTCAATCGTGGGCAGATCCCAGTGTAATTAAAAGTTAGTAGCCTAGAATGTGCAAGTGGACACTGCAGGCTTCTCCATTCAGGCTGGAATGGCCACAGTGCAGGTGACTCAGTGAGGTGTGTGAAGCCATAATCTGCTTTAATAGTTTAAGTACCCACCTGAATTAGCAGGCATCTGTTCTGGCCATAAACAGTAAGTCTGGTTTGGCAAGCATTTCTCTGCAGCATTTTCAGATCATTCTCTTCAGCTAGTTGTGTATCCTGAGGCAGAGACTGATTGTTATTTGTAGTTGTTTTCTGGTTTGTATAACAACACAGTAATTCACTGCTAATGGATGAACACTGTGAGAGTAAACAAAGAACACCAAATCCTTATAAAATCCAATATGAATTTTCTCTAGGGATATTGTCATCCTTTGAGGGAACAAAAAAATTTCATCATCCTTTGTCAGAAGGAGTAGAGAGTTAAAATATGGCTAAAAATTCAAATAAAGTATTTTCCTAATTTGATGTTGAATCTCTCCCATCATCTTACATACCGATGAGACAGCCATTGTGTCTTCAGAGACATTTATACTTCTCCACCTAGCAGGACATTTGAGCTAAGATGCTGGATCGCTTTTCCTGGAAATCAGTAGTTGTTGGTGTTCAAATACTTTTGAGGATGTGGGCCTCAAACAATTGCTTGCTATTAAGATGTGACTACATTTAATTGCCTAAACTTTTTCTGAAAAGCAGGACTCTTGAAGTACTTGCTGAAGTGCTTATGCAAATGAAGCAGGAATTTCCAGTGACCCTAAATGAACCCTGTCTTGGTCGAGTCAACTTCTGCTTAGAGTTTCTGACAATTGCATTTAGTGTGGTACCCAGAGCTGATAACAAGGGATTAGTATTTTATCTGTGTGCTATCACCTCTCATTGAATGCATGAGAAGATTCTTTGTCACATTGTATCTCTAGGTATATTCAGTGTTTTAAACATTACCCCTGATTGCAGAGCTACCATGTTCACAGTGTTAAAAAAGAAAACTTTATTTTTCTTCAGTTAATGAGATGCTGTCCCTACATTTCTCCATGAAACAGAATCATAAAGCGTGTGAATAAATAATACTTGAGCTAAAACAGATCCTTTTAGTTTAGAGTGTTGGTATGATCTTGGCCATAATACCCAGAAGAAAAGAATGAAGTCAGATTGTTTTCTAATTGATAAGATCAAAGTGCTATCATGTACCAAGTCATTAGTCTAAGAGATATATATCATCTGCAGTTTTAACTTCAGCTTTTTCCTTTCTCTGTTTTCCTACTGGGGAATATGGCTTTCTCTTCTGTGCTGGAAGAGGGATGTAAAGGAAATCTGTGTTGTATTTTTCTCAGTGTGAGGATTTCAAGATGACTTCCTCCTTGTTTGCATTGTGGTGCAGCCTCCCCAGTGCCAGGTGCTGTGTGCACCTCGGCAGTACAGGTGAAAAAAATTAGGGGGCAGGTTTTCTTACCACCTCTGCATTGCAGGTTGGGTCTCACATTGTAATCTTGGGCCATTTTGGTGAGTGGACGTTAACCAGACCTTCTCTACACACTCCAGAGAAAATAAACTGGAATCTCAAAGTTTTGAGAGTTTTATACATTTTATGGATATGCCCTGAGAGACAAAGGTGCAAGAGAAGGACTGTAGCGAAACCCTTGAGAAGAGAGTCACGACTGCCTGCCTTTGATACAACACTGATGCAGGAAAAAAACCCTTCCTTTTTGAAACAAATTCCTCCTCCAGCCTTCCCTAAACAAAGCTTGGTGATGTTTCTGGGACTGCAGCTACCCTTGCAAATAATTGCTCCCCAGCCTGAGAGCGTGGGCACTGGTCCCATGGACCTCATCATTCCTTCTTGTGCCCCCATGAGGCAGCTGTAGGGCAGAGCTCTGAAACAAGAATTGGACTGACAGCTGCCTCTGCTCTGGCTGCTTGCTGCAAAGAGATGAATAATGCATGCAGCACATTTAAATGTGGTGTCACTGAGTGCTTTCAGGGAGAAAACCTTTGACTATTAACCCTGCCCGCATGAGAGGAACAGCCTTGTTTGATTCCCTGCAGTGAGGGGCTGAACCTGTATCTCCACACCAGAAGGGTCTGGGTTGCAGCATGTCCCCATCGTGTCTCCTTGTGGGCTGCACTCCAGGCTGAGGGCCCCTCCTGGGGCTGAGGCAGTTTCAGTGCAGAGTCCTGCTCTTGACATTTTGGCTGAAGCTGGTAACTTTCCTTAACCTCTGAAGCAGACTGCTCACTTGAAGTGACCCGTGCCTGACGTCACATCAGGTGAGTGAATGAGACTCAGCACTGTGAATTGGATGGTGTGCACCGTGTGGAATATTTACACCAGATATTTCACAGCAAATAACTTTTTCCCACACTCCACACCTGCCTAGTCCCACACAGAGTGTGAGATTCAAACCACTGTAACCCTCCCCTGAAGCTACAACATGTCTAGAGCAAAGACCTGAGGTCTCTTCTACTTCTTCTGGGGCCTTATGTGTGAGGTGAAGCTGTTTGATTAGAGCTGCAGTCCCCTGAACAGCTGCACCTATGTGTGTCTGGAAAGTGCTTGTTAAGAGATCCAGAAGAAGCCATTACAAACATACAGCCAAAATCCTACCTCAGCCCCTGCTGCAGAGTCACAGGACTGGACAGACTGGCCTCTTGAGACACTGATTTCTTACATAAAATCTTGCAGTGGGCTGTTCATGGAGTAGGTTCTCCCCTGCTGCTGCACTGGCTTGTGTAGATAATAGTATTTTCCACTATAGATGAACTTACAGGACTACCGTGTGGTTAATTATTGATGTTCCATTAGTGACTAGAGGCCCTGGCACTACTGACTGTCACAGGATGAAAGACAACTTGATCCCAAAATAATCTGCAGCTCACGAAGGAAATTTTCAAAGCCACAGAAAGCAGTTAGTGTCCCAGATGATGTTTACGCTCTGAAAAATGTTCCTTTAATGGACAAGAGAGAGGCCCCTCATGAGTCTAGAGGCTTTTCTTCCTCACTTGAAGTCCTAAAATCAGCAGCTGGGTTATGAATCTCACTTGGCATCACATTTAGCTAAGCCTGGCCCAGGGTCAGAGCCAGGGGGCCCATCTGAGCTTGGATGTGGCTGCAGAGAAAAGCTCCGTGGTCAGTCTGCCAGCAGTGCTCCATCAGAAGGGCTGACCTGCCCATCCACATGCACTCATTTTCATTACTGGATTATTTTTTCCCCCGTGTTTTCATACCACGTTGACCTGAAAGCTTAGCACACGGCCTGCTGCTTCCTCTCGTTCCATGAGGGTGCCCAAAGACACAGCCCACAGCTTTCACGTGGCCTTGGTGTTTATCTGTAAAACAAGCACTTACTTCATTTACAGCACTTTTTAAGGTTCCTCAGCCCTTTGATACAGTTACAAGAAGAGTTGTTTCTTCTCAGGCACTGTCAGGGTTATTGGAGTTAACTTCAGGGGAAAATAAACACTGGGTTATTTTCAGCAATACTTTGCTGCTGGAAGTCCCCAAGCACTCAGTGTATGTTATGATATAGGAGGATTACATTCAGCAGCTCTTATCAAAAAAGAAATTATGATCCATCCATAGGAATCTATTTTGACTTCCCATTAATCTAAACATTTTTATTAATTAAAAGCAATGATTCTTTTCCCTTTGATTGTTGCGCCTATTTTTTTTTCCTAATTTCAAAGTTCTGGTTTCAGGGAGAGGAGATTTACCTTCCATCCTTAGTTTTACTTGAACTTTTGCTTCATCTCTATAATACTTCTAATTATCCTTTTTAATTATGATGATAATGCAGAAGTCAGGAAACATTACTTTTTTACTTGTTTGAACTAGATGCAAAAAATAGATTATTATATTGGCTCTCTTTTGATATTCTGATTTTCACATTGTGCATAGCAACATACTAACATGCACTTTTCCAAAACCTGCAGAAAAAGACAACCTCTACTCTTGAGAAACAAATAGATAACAAGGAGAAACTGGGTTTGGATGCCATTTTCAGATCTTGCTCTTTTCACTCATATTAATGAAAAATCATGCACAAATTATGGGGAAGCTAGGACTTGAACACCTGGGAAAATAATAATAAAATCATTATTATTAATGATAATAACAATAACAATAACAACAACAATAATAACAATAATAATAATAATAATAAATAATAATAATAATAATAATAATTTTTAAAGCTCCCTTTTTATCCTTTTCTCTTTTTTTTACTAGATGATGTCCAAAAAAGCATTAACATCATGTCTGCAGAGAATCTCCACCAGCTATCTACAGACACCTGCTGGTTGGATTAACTGGACACTAGGTAGCCTTTGATTTTGGTATCTTTGAATAGATGAGTGCTTTTTTTGAAGAGTACTGTAAAGTGTACAGTTAAAAGGAGACTTTTATAATCACACAGAGGATTCCTTGTGTGAATTCTGGTCATAATTTTCAAAAAGCTAAAAATGCTTTATTTTTCTTGAAGAACGGAGGAGTTTAAAAGATTTGTTACAAGATCAGCTTTGAGAGTCCATCAGAGTTATCAAGGCTCATTCTCATACAGAATTTGGCATCCGACCTGAAAGATGAAATTATTTACCCTGTGAGCATTTCCACTTGCATGAAGTGCAAGTCACTGTTTTAAGTAGCCATTGCCACAAAGCAAACCCTGGAAGTGCTGCCTGGAGTCCAACACCCCGTGTTCACCTGCCAGTGAGGCCTTTTCCTTGTCTTAAAAGTTAAGAGCCAGACACAGTTAAGAGAGAAAGGGTTTTTACCGCGGTATTTAATGAGGGTCCTTACGGTGCACCACTTCGCCAAGGTGGAATGCGCCGAAATGCGCGCTCGCGACAGATCACGTATACAATTTACAGACCTTGCACATTAGCATATCTAACAAGGATTCCCCAATGAGAGGCTTGAATGGACAGCGTGATATCCCCCCATCCCAAGGAATTCCCCCCTGGATGGGCCTAATCTGAGTTTACAGGATGTGTTCTGGAGAGGACCTTGGTTTCTCAGGATAGCGTAGGGCTTTCCAGCCTCCAGCTGCGAGGCCTCCAGGATGTTTGGTCTCCTGGCTTAACAGAATACAAGGACTATGCAAAATTATCGGGCTTAAGGAATTACAAGAGCATGCTAAGAGCACTGAGGATACATAAAGGCTATATAAAAGGTATATTTAGAGGGTATATAAAAGAAAAGGCCAAAAATCATCATGGCATCGCCAGGAGCTCTTATCAGCTGATAAATGGTGGCAATAATTTCCACACTGCTACAAAGTCTCCTCCAAAACGCTGTTCCCAAAGGCTCCTGCCTAGAAGATTCCTCCCATCTTTCCAAGTTGACCCTCATTTAGTGACACCCTTTGCTGATTAATTGCTAAGGCAGCAATGCTGAGGAGTGTTATGCAACATGCTCTCCACACACATTGGAAACTCCTCACTGCTGTGTTTGTAGCACCAATTTTTTTTTCTTTTCCAAGAATCAAGTGACATTGGAGAAAACCAAACAAACCCCAAAACAACCTGTTACATTAGTTTACTAAAAATGATGCCATTTTATTAAGAAAACACAACTATATTTCTTTTTAGTCAAACAGTTCCAATTTTAATTTTTTTTCTATGACAGCCTTTTAGAAGACATTTACAACAAAGAGGAAAAATAAAAGCCCATTTTCCTGTATCAGAAGATTCCACTGATAAAGTTTTCAGACTTCCTCCTCTTCTGAATCTTGTTCAATCCTAAAACACCAGCATATTAACAGTTTGTAGATCTTGAGACAAGTAATACCATCACGACAAATAATATTTATCATTTCAGCCAGAAGGTTCCTCCAAGAAAAAAAAAAGCCTGTGAAGCATGAGGATGATTGTTACCTTTTCTTTTTGTTGTTTGATTAGAGTTCTCAGTGGCTGCACACATGGTCCTGATTATCATATTAACCAGCAGACACAGTTAGTAAAGAATGCCATTCTTAATTAACTTCACTAGAATGTTTCCTTAGCCTGAAGACTCATAAGTAGATCTTGTTTGTAAAATCCCTTTCAGCCAAATAACCACTTAACTGATTTAAAATTAAGTGTGTTGGCTGGGATATTTCTCAGAGAATCACATTTTAATATTACTATAATATCATCTAGGGAAATGTTTTTTTTCCCAGCTATTAAAAAGAAAAAATAAATAAAACATTTTTCTCAATTGGATTTTTTTTTTAAAGTGAATTCAGCCCTTGGCCACCTCAGAAACCAGAATCCTTCGTTTGCCCACTGACTGTAAGGACTAAACCCTGTTCACACCTCTACATCAGCCTATCCTCCCAGGCAGTCAGAACATGAGGCAGGAGCTGTCGAAGCTGTGCCCTTTCCCAGCCTGCTCCCAATTTCAGCAGAGAGTGTGGAGTGATTGTACTGAGCACTAAAAAACCACAAACACGAGAACTTCAGTCCAGTTATTGCTTTGAGCTCGGTGGTTTTTACCTGAGCTGGGATATTTCCTTTGAAAAGGCATCTATTCTAAATTAAAGCACTCATGTCTTTTTGGGGTAAAGATTCACTTTCAGAAGAAAGCAAATTATGCCAGAAAATAAAAAGTATCATACAGGGTTCTGTGGAGTTTTCTCATGACAGTAACCCCATTCAGTAACCTGATAAAGCAGCTATGCAGGAAAGATGAGTCTCTGGAGGAGGTTTGGAAACCACCAGGATGTGTCTGAGTTTGAACAGAAATGGTAGTGGCCTATCATTTTTCTCCAATTAATCTAATGATAGGGTAGGGGAAAAAAAAAAAGCAGTGGAAGAGCAATTTGGGAGCTAAGTATACACATCCTGAAGGAATCTGTCAGTCTGAATCCATCTGTTTCGAGGGCTGGGCATTGTTTAAACATCTTGGTTTTGTAAAAAAAAACAAAATTAAAAATTAAGATATAAGCAAAAATTTTGTTGCTTATGAAAGCTTCTTCCCTGCTTTTTGAGCAATACCATATAATCTCTTGTGAGCAGGGCCCTGGGAAGGAAAAGGCTACAAAAATCACTACAAATTCTGCGTCCTCAGGAAGACAGCCTACTGATAAGTCATTCCTCAAATTAGCTGCAGAAATCCTTCCTTCTGGGAGGTGGTAAGTAAGTGGAGTGAGAAAAGCACTGCTTAGGTAACAGGATCTGAGCACTGAAGGTCCTGCTTGTACTTCTACAGTGGCTTTTCACCCCATTTTCATGCCTCCGGGTCATACTCTGGCCATCACCTTCTCATCAGAACAGTGTAGTTCAGCTCCCAGCCCAAAGCACTTTATTTACCTATCTCTGAGCCACTCTGAGGGTGAAGCACTGTGTCACAGCACTTTTCCTGGTATTTATTGTGCTCTTGCAGATCAGAATTACCATGCTGCTTTTTTGGTCTTTGTTTTTTTTTTTTTAATCCTTTAATCAAGTCATCAGGAAGAAATTTTAGCAAGACAAAGGGAGAGCAGACAAAATGGCTCCATTATGAAATGAGAACAGACCTCACCCTGCCAAATTTCCAGCACAGTGGGGCTCTGCCCTTGCTTTGGAGGAAGCTGAGAGGCTTGCAGTGATAGGTACAGGCAAACAGGAACTCTCCGGGGTGATATTGCTTTAATCACGTCAGTGAGTAAGAAAATCAGCTTCAGTAAATTGTCATGTAACGAACTCATGAATAAAAACCAGTGAAGCAAAACCTGCTATATGGGGTGACTTTTGTTACTTTCTATAAGTCCTTTCAAACTTCATGCCGGGGGCGGGGGGGGCTAGCTGAGTTTGGATATAATTACATAATTTAGTCATGACAAAAAAAAAAGGAAGATAAAAGAGTCATTTGGCTCAGAATTGCAGGGTTGCATCTGTCCCATGGGAGAGACATCTTCAGCTATGACCAGATGTCTCTTGCCAGCTGGGGAAAGACCAAGCAATTTCTGGTCTTCCAGATAAAGAAACTTTTTTGTAAGGCCTCAGTTCCATGAGCTGTTTTTAGTAGGACAAGACAAGCAACTGCTTATCAGAGTGATGGGATTTCCTAATTGCTTCTGCTCCAACAGACAGACTGTGGATGAGCCTTCTCTCTCAGCAAAGTGAGAGGATCTGCTAATTATAGCCTGGGTGTTAAAGTAACCTTTGGCACAACGCAGGAGTGCTTTAATTAGGCTGCTCTCAGACCTTCTGTTTGTGCTCTCAGTACAAATTGCTGGGCAGTCTCTGCTGCTGTCGGGAGTGAGTGGCTGTGGTGCAGCCACAGGGCCTGGCAAGGCATGGCTACAAGCAGATGTGTTCATGAGCAGTGTGTTCATGAGCAAGTGAGACATCAACTGGAGTGGCAAAAAGTGAGGAACAGGTGAAAATCCTGCCTCTGTGGATGCCACTGGGAAATTGTCTGGACTTTGCTCCAATTCATCATCTGTATTATCATTTAGAGAACACCTAATGACTGCTCAGAAAGGGTATTTTATCTGTCCACACATTGCAATTGACCTAGAAAAGGTCAATTGATGTCCTACTGAAATCAGCAGGAGCTGATTAAACATGCAGAAATTGTGGTGAACGGTATTGGGTGGGAGAAACCAATGTCATTCCACTGACAACTTCACTAGAAACCTGACAATGTCCAGCTGAAATCATCCAAATGCTCTTGAAATGCACTGGAGTTATACCACTACCTTCAGTGGGTAAGGAATAAAATTAGCATGTTAGTCTTCAAACATGAAAAAAAATTACATCAGAAATGTATTTTGTTTCACTTAGGCAGATGTGATTCCTCACTTCTACCGCCCTTCTCTCCATTTGTCCTCCTGCCTTTCATTAGCAGAATGCTAATGTAATAAAGTTAACTTGCTTTGTTGTAGTGGAAGAATTACACCTGAAAGCTTGGAAAAATAATCTCTACCTCAGCAAAGGTAGAGAATAAAATAAAACAAAAATTAAACCCCAGAAAGATAAGAAAAATTACTTAGCTTAAGCATACAAAAAAAAAAATTGAGAGAAGAATTTTATACATTACCTTAATACTTGCAACTGACAATTTCAGGAACAGTGTCAGAAAAAACAAAATGATGTTTTGCTCTCTGTTTGCAAGGCTGGATGTGAAGGGAAAGGGGAAATAACATTATGAAATGCTTTAATCTTCTTGATTTAGATGAATACGCCCAAAATACTTGGAGTGATGAATATAACCAAGAGATGGCAGCAGTTCATGCACTATTCATTTACTTAACTTAGTTTGCAAATTATTTTCTTCCTATAAGGTACAAGGAAATTAAGTTGTGTTTAGTTTGTCATGCAAATTGTTTCCATTGTTATTAAAGGGAAAGGAGGGGCAGAGAGAAAGCAGAGAGGGCGGAATAGTCTGATGAAGGGATGTGGAAATTTGTTTTAGGCACACATCTAAGGTCTCTTTTTGGAAAGAAATTATGTCTATTTGCTGTATAAAAGAGCTAAACCCCAGCTCCAGTCAGAAATCTGTTAAGGATGTACATGCTGTACAGCTACAGTACTAAGGGGTGAAACACATTTCCTGTGATCTGCTATGGTTCAAGGACCATAAATCTACATCCCATTTTCACAGGCAAGGATAACTGCTACCGTCTGGAGAACTAAGATTTGCTCTGAAGGTGGGATGCTCTAAATGATGCTCCAGTGAGTACCTTCAACTTGGCTTCTCTAAGGAGGGGAACTGCTTCAAGCTCAGAAGTGGTGTGCTAAAGAGAGGACTGCAAGGTTCACGTTTGCCTACAAAAGTGCATTAAAAAAGAAACCTCCCTGTACACTGAAACACTGATTTTGTCTCAATTATGCATACTCAAAGGCACCTCTTTCTTCAGCAATACATATTGTAGGGGCTAAACACCTTCCAGTGGCTTCCACTTCTTTTTGTCTATGAAAATGTGACACCTGTAAAATCTTTGAGCATTTTTGGACAGGCAATAGACTTAAAAAAACCAAAATGACCTCATTTGTGAGGGTAGATTACATGAAAGAGAATGTGGAGTGGGTGAAGCATTGCTACAACAGTCAAAGGAGGAATCTGCAATTAATCACAGAAAGGACTGAACAGAGCAACAAAGACATACTCCAACTCCCTGATTAATTCAAGGAGGAAATTTTTGCTTTAAGACACTGAGTTAAAACATTTTGAGGGATTCAGTACATGTTTGGTGACTTGGGAAAAGTTTATTACATCAATAAATACTTAGATCATAGCTAAGTATTTCAAATAAATACAGATAATCATAGCCTTATCTGTCAGGTACATACCTAGATAAGTGTTCAGAAAACCCTGAGTTATCATTGGACTAAATGCCTTTGCACTGTGATCAGGCAGTTCTAGCATCAGTCCTTCACAGTGTTAACAGCTTATGCTTTGTTCCCTTCACTGCACCAGAGACACAGGGATTGGCATGACAAAATCCAGAATGCAGATACTCCATCTAAAGTGGCTTTAGGTGTGGTTTGACCCCAGTCTGTGGCCTGGATGTGTGAATGGTAAGTATTGCCCAGGTACTGCAGTTAAAATGACGCTATTAAATAATTTCAAGGACTTCATTCACATGCTCTCATAGAGTGACACAGCATGACATGAAACACTCGGCTCTTCATGTGCAACTAAACAAAGAAGTAAGGCATGGAGATTGGAATTATATTATATTAAAATAAAGTACATTTCTCAAACAAACTCCAATGGCATTTTAACTTTTTTTTTAAATCTGAACATGTCAAGCTTTATATAATGAATTAATGTGCATTAAAACCATGGTGCCAAATCAGCACTTCAAAATTAATTTAATGAGCAAGGGTCTGCAAAATTGTTTGAAAAACTTTTGTGTCATCATCATGAATTTAATTCCTAAGTAATGTACCCTTTACATGCTGGTTTACAGGCATAGCTACTGTCAAGCTACAATTATTTTCAAAATTATCATGGCCCATAAATTCTTAACTTATTTTAAGAGATCCTATTCACCTTTTTTCAGTCTTCCACATCTTTGATTTTTTGCTAATGTAATGGAATTGATTCTGTTAGGGGCAAAATGATGTGAAGAGAGTTGAAGGGAGTTCGAAAGGAATTTCTTGAACAAGTCAATCCACTACTGCCCTAAATGGCAGCTTTGCTTGTTGCAGTCCAAAATACCTCTGGGGATCCAGGCCTGGAGCCATCAGCTTGTCCAGCCAAGGATGGATACCCATTGTGCCAGGAGCATCAGGAGCACTGTGGGCCACTGCTCCTGCCTGTAGCTTTTACTGATGTCTCTAGTGGCATGAAATGCCTAGAAAAGACTTGGGTCCCTAGAACTGACACACTTTCCATCTACATGGCTGGATTCAGCTCAGGAAGAGCCTGGCAATAACATTTTCATGCCTGTATTAAGTCCTTACGAAGCTCTTAGTAGAAGAAGTGTCCCATGGACCTTCATTGCAACAATGAGCCCTCTCCCTACAGTTCCTCAGGTTTCTGAGATGTCTCTTGTAGGACTGAGCATTGTCACCTTAAGTCACCCCAGTCCATCCAAGCAGTGAAAGGATGCTTAGAAATATTGGACATGAGCAAAGCATTCCTGGGAAGACCTCAAATAAAATTTATGTGAAAAATGCAAAGCATGGCTTTAACAGTTGGTTGAATATGCAGATAGCATGGAAAAAGAAAATAAAGGTAGGCTGGGAGACCTGCAATTTATGAGGAGGTCTTTTCATGTAGTCAAATCTGTCTTAGTGCCAGCAATGTAGGAAGTCAGTGGGTGTCTGATTATCATCTCCTGAAGACAGAAAAATTGCCATTGTAACAATTTTTTTTTAAAATCAGATGAATTTTAAAGCGATAATTGAGTGTATATATAGCAGCATTCTTTGCTTTTTTTTTTTTTTTTCATTTTCTTCTACCTTGCTTTCTCATTCAAAAGTTTCCCCTTCTCATATCATTGGCAGTTTGGAATAGGAATAATGTATTTTGTCTTCAGCTTAAGTTCTGTATGTCTTTCTGAACTACTTGGCAGGGGGTGAGGGGAATCCCTTTGTAATAGCTTCTAAATAAATTCAGTATCAATTTAAATTATTAGAGGAAGTTAAATAAAAATAATTAGGATATTAAAATACTTTGAGCATTTCCAATCACTGGTTTATTGCAAACCTGGATCTTCTCCAAGAAACAATAATAGAATGAATACATTCGAATGTTTCCTTCCACTTAATATGAGACCATTTGCTCATCGAAAGATGATTGATAACTTGCATTAAACACAAAACCAGACTGACTTGCAGACAAGCTTAAGGAGGGGCTGGAAGGAGAGGAGAATAAATGTCACATTAACAAAACATTACCCAGATGCACATTCACACACACTAAGTGTATTAACCAAATAAAAAAGAAAACAACATAAAAGCTTTCATAGCACCTTTTCTCATTAGAAAAATATACTAACCCTGTGCAATGTAACTGCTCAATACACCCTGGCATGGGGAAAGAGAGATATTTGGAGACTCTGATTGCTCTGAACCAGTTCATAAAAAAGCAAGGGCAGGGTACAGGGGGAGATAAATATAAGCTGATTGCAGTTATTGGCTCAGTCTTTTTTTCTGATTTCTCTACCATCCTTCTTCACAACGTGAAGAATGATGTCTTCAAAACTCTGTGGCCTGCTGGGAGCAGGGAGTGTAAATAAGCTGGCAGTGTGCAAGTGTCGGTCTGTGGGTGTTTCCATGCTCTTCTCTATGCCACTGCCACAGAAAGGGTCTGTCTCTGGTAGCTGCCACATTCAGGCTTGGGGCAGACTCCGGTGTCCAGCCTTACAGGAGTTTGTTTAAGCCCTGGTGCAGTGCCCAGCATGGCAGGGTTACACACAGGGCTGTGCATGGGCAGGGCCCAGCCAGCTGGAGAGAGCAGGGCTGAAATCAAAGCCCAGCCTAGTCTTGAGCAAAATACCTTGCTCGGTAGTAATTTTTTTAGCTCCTCCTGGGACAGAAGAGTAATTTACTGCATCTTCCTATTAGTTTTCCTCTTCTTTCTTTCCCTCCCTCCTGAACAAAATGAGAATTGCTGTACTGGATCAGACTAAGTCTGTCTATCTCAGATGGTATTCATTTGCAGATTCTCAGGGAAGAATATAAGGAACAACATAAACATTCCTGTGGTAAAATCCTTCAACTTTCTGAAGTGAGAATGAATAGCAAACCCCTTTTCTGTTCAATGGAGTCACTGCTTGGGTGATCAGGTGTTCGCAAACTTGCAGTATCACCCAATGTGCCCAATGTAGACACTACATAGGAGTCTAGTTCCTGCTGTAAAGATCCTTGCACCTTAAACTCCTAAGGAAATTAATCTGTGTGTAAACAGTGTATCCCAGCAGAGATAGAAGGGGAATGAAGAGTGCTAGACATAGCTACAGCCTACATAAATGGGGAAGAGAAGAATTCTTGTGCAGTGAAATTGAAACAAGGATAAGCATTTTTGAATCAAGTGAACGTGATGCTGCCAAAAGAAGACTCCAGGGAAAAATGCGTATTACAGAATAAACAAGAGAATTCTGAGTAGAGATCAAGATGCTGGATTTACTTAGCATTTCATAGTGCTGTAATTGCAGCAGGAATATTATGTCCAAGTCTGGCGTTTGCAATTCAGGAAGGATATTACCCATTGCTCTAGAAAGAGGAATGAATTAGTCACTAAAAAGCATGCCCCAAAGACAAATATTTAAAGAATTAAATCTAATAGTTTTTAAAAGAGGTGGAGTAGCTTCATTCCATTTCATAAGGATTTCAGTGGGGAGAATGATTTTATTACTCAAACTCAAGCTGATAAAGCTAAACTAAGCCCAGGGATTAGAATCCAAAGTTGAACAAACAATGTGTGATAAGATACACATTTTTAATAGGGAAGATACTAATCATTACAATAGCAAAACAAGAACTTTCACAGTATCACTGGGAAATTTTAGAAGAGCATCAAATGCTTACAGATTTTGCTTGGCTTTGTTTTCTTCCTAGAAATATTCTTTAGAATGAAACTTAAACAGAATGCAGTTCAAACTAAGTAATCCCTTAGAAGTGCACTGCAGGTCCCTTCTGGGTTTTATAACGTAGAAGCTGATGGCTTCTGAAATACTTAAGAATGTTTAGCTGCAGCTGGTGGAGCACAACTCTATCTCTGCAAACATATTTCAGTGCCATGGCAAAACAAAACCATACCTGATGCAGCAGGCCATTGGTATTTGAAAGTAAATCCCTTGGTTTTTCATTTATATGCCCTAAGATCCCTGTTTAAATATGTGTTTCGTTTCTCGTAAGTCACTGCATAACTCCCTGCTAATCCCCCTCATTTACACTGAGTATTAGCTTTATAGAGAATGGTACTAATTAATCCTGCATAACTGTAATTTAGTGGCTGGGCTGCACAACAGCGTGAGAATTAGCGTGGCACTGGGTGCTGGGTTATCAGATCCATTTTCTGGGTAAGTCCTATTATGTTCTGTAGGATGGGCACAGCACACAACGAATTTAATTACACAGCCTTTCAATCAGCTTGCTTGTAAGCCTGGGAACTATCTTCTAGCTCTTTCACTTCACAGAAAGCAATGCTTTTTCTGAAGCTGCTCTTGCATTGTACTTGACTAGCTACTCACTCTGCTTGGACATTAATTATTGGTAGCAGCTAATGTCTAATGACCTTGCCTGCAAGGTCATATTCCTAGATGAGTCCCATTTATAAGCATTCTCTCAAATTTCTAATGATCAGGAGTAAAGATTATGATTTGCAGCAAACAGCCCACTTTCTGAATGCAATATAAATAAACATATCATAATAAAAATAATATTACACTAATTAATAACATTGATAAAAAATTAAATAAATACAAATAAATAGATAAGCAAGCAAATACAGTCTCAACCTCACTTACTGATGAAGTGTGATGTTGTCATACATCGTTTTCCCCCAAAGGGACATTACCCATTAAGCATTGCCCATTAAAAGACCTGGCTTATACTGCTGGGTCTGGCAGTGACCTACCTTAATGGATCCCTCATTTCTCTGCCTGATCCCTCTACTGCTCTTCTTTCCTGGTTTTGCTCAGTTTCCTGACACCAACACCCCCACAGAAACCCATCCCATGGAGCTGACTCGGATTGGCTCAGTACTGTCAGTGGATAGAAGGAGCAATTTGAAGGAGCACCTCAGTTCTACAGCAGAATGAAGCAGCCTTTGGAAGTTCTTCTCCAGGACACACAGTAATGAGGCTCCTAGTTTTGATGGCTTGGTTAAGTACTTCAAGTTCATTAAAAGATCTGTACTTATGCCTGCTTATTTCTCTTCTTTTCTCTGTCACCTAAGAAAAAAGGGATGGCATAGTAAGAGAGGCTTTTAGGCTAAAATGTTGGGATTATAGAGATATATCACTGCATTTCACCAAGAAAGAAAAAAAGCAAGCCCAAGCAAGTGAAAATAGTCAAATGCGAGAAAAGCAGCCCAGGACTACAAAGGGAATGTTGGAGATTCTCCTTGTTTCATTATTTATATTTCCCCACAGTGGCAGAAAACCACATTCCTATATTCCATATAAAATATAATGCACTTAATTGATCTAAGTAATTTCAAGGCTGCCGAATAGCAGAAGCCTCCAGAGTGGAATATTCTGACTTAATGATCACATAAAATTGCTCGAAGTGTTTTTAATGTCATTGTAATTTCTGAGTTTATTTAATAGTTGAGGGGGAGAGAGGGTAACATTAAGAGCTATCTGCGTGGCTTGCATGGCTGTATATAACAAATGAGACATGCCTATGCCACAAGAACCATTATTTTAAAATGGCTGCAGTAAAAATGCAGTTATACTGAGCATTTGCTTTAGGCCACGACACAGTTTAATGAGAATGATATTGCATTAGGATTCAGGACACCTCAGATTTGTTTCTAAGTGTTTGACCTTTCAACAGCCAGATCTCTTTTTGATTCCACTGATTTCTTGCTCTTTCTTTCCCAACCTCAGCAATCCAGTTTTTAAAAAACTTCATCTAAGAGCTGTACAGTTGTAATCCACTTTACACCTGCAGAGTGTATGGTAAAGAAACTTCATTATATGCATATATATTTTTAATACAGAATCATAGAAAGGTCTGAGCTGGAAGCAACCTTAAAGATCATCTGTCGCTGTTATCGCCGCAGAACGGAGAGACGACACAGACTCCGAGCTCAGGGTAGAGAGATTTATTAGCTTCTTGGAGAGTTTTTTATATGTTAGTTGGCAAAAAGTGTACTATATGGCATAAGGTAATTGGTTCTTTCAACCATCCACCCCTTAGGGTGATTGGCCAAGTTCTAAGACACCCATCTCTAAATATTTTTCTAGTTGGAGACATAACAGTGGTGGACAACAACCTTGCAGGTGCAGAGGTTTACAAAACTGTAACATCATTTTGAATTACTTGCATGGGAAAGACAGAGTTCTTACAAAATACTGCTGAGAGCTGAAGAAATTCCTTGCTGAAGCTTTTTCAGCATCCATAATCATCTCATTCCAGCCCCCCTGCCATGGACAGGGACATCTTCCACTAGACCAGGTTGCTCAGAGCTCCATCCAGCCTGGGCTGGAACACTTCCAGGGATGAGGCATCCACAGATTGTCTGGGCAAACTGTTCCAGGGCCTCACCACCCTCACAGTACAGAATTTCTTCCTAATATCTAATCTAAACCTACCCCTTGTCAGTTTAAGGCCACTTCCCCTTGCACTATTATTACATGCTCTTGTGAAAGTCCCTCTCCAGATCACTTGTAGCTCCTTTAGAAACCATAAGGTGCTCCAAGGTCTCCCTGAAACCTTCTCTTCTCCAGGCTGAAAAGCCCCAGCTCCCTCAGCCTGGCTTTATAGGAGAGGTGTTCCACAATCATCTCCCTCACATGTTGCAAACAGCTGCCTTTCATCCCGGATCATCAAAACCATGGTAAACTTCAAATACTTCTTCTCTCACTGGCCTAAGGCCAGACTCCTTTGCAGAAGAGCGTCAAGACATTGACAAGCCAAACGTGCAGACACTCTGGGTCTGTTTTGAAGTCCAGGTGGGTGTGATGTAGGCAGTCTGCACGGGTACTTCTTTCAAAACAATGATAAGGGGAGCAGCAGCACATCTTGCTGGGTACCTTTATTCTCCCCAGCCTTGTGTTTGCCTGCAGTTCAAGTCTTCTCCAATTCCTACCAACACTGTTCAGAATTATTTTGCAATATTAAAACAAGAATTAAGATTTTAAATCTAATTTCACATTCTTCTCTGCTCCTACCCCTCTGGTCTGTTTGAAATTATTTTAATCCCCTCTCAACCTTCCATTTTTTTTTCTATTGGATTTCTGTAATTCGCCTCATTTCTAAGTCATGACGATATCCTCAAGACACCAATTCATAACTTCCTCATGTTGAAATTGTTCATTAAAATCTAATTTTTACCATCTAATTCTGACTTTTGAGCTAATGAAATCAGAGTAATTATAAACATCCATCTTGCAACATAGCATATTGACATTTGAATATAAAGACTCAGAATGGAAAAAAAGCATCACTGGAGAACTTCTTTCCTCTATCTGCAAAAGAAATCAGCTCAATCATAAACATATAGATTAAAATGCTCTCCTCTAAGTTAATCTCAATATTAACTTTATACTGCCATTAAAGTTTGTCTGAACATCAACCACAAGGGACCATATCTAATTTCACATGAGATATGTTTGGTTTGCTCAGATCCATTATTTAACAAAGAGAACTGAAATACACAGGAAGAAAGGTACAGCTCATGCTGTATTTGATCCAGAGTTCAACAGGAGCTTTAACATCTTCCAAAAATATTAGAATATATTGAAGGAAAGAATTACTCAGGAGAATTTTTAGTACTTTTTTTTCTAGTCTTATTTTAGTTGATGATTCTAGAGTAGATTAATGGCTGAATTTTACAGGCTCACACTGTACTAAGAGTCCCTGTGACACTAAATAGCTATCCACAATCTTATAAGAGTATAAGAAGAATTTATTCATATTCTTAATATTTTTTTTCAACCTGTGCTAAAAGTCATAGACACTGATGGATATTAATATATTGCTGCAACAGTCTGAAAAATGTAAGGATGGGAAGGGACAGTCAGCCTTGTTATAGGTTAAAGTATTATCATCACAGGATGGGGTTGTGATCCTGGCTGCAATTCTGCAGTGATAGATCCTTTCAAAACAGTGTAGTTTGGAAAGAAGTATGGCAATTCTGCAGATACACGATTTTAAAATAAGCTTTGCAAAATCAGAGGTAAGACATTGTAAGGATGATCAAATAGGTACATTTTTATCAGAAAAAAAAAAAGGTTACTGAAAATTATTTAAGTAATGCTATCCATTTGTATAAACTTCCTTTTGTTCCCTGCCTAGTTTCTTGCCGAACTGCTGTGTGAAGTGTGGGGATGCTCACTTCTCATTTGGGCTCCAGTGAGGCAGCCAAACCTCAGGTTGCCTTGCAAATGGGCCCTGCTGGGCTTCCAGGTGCTGCCCACAGAGCTGAGAGTCTGGATGAGCTGAAAGGCCCAGCCCAAAGCAAATTTCGTGTCCTGACTGTAATCTGCAATCTGAGAAGCAAGGCTTGAGCTCCACTGCAAATGGGAATTGACTAAAAGATGATAGTAAGTGGAGAAATTTAACTGCTTTTTCTTTGTATTTAAGAGCTTAGACTTAAATTAGCCCTTAGATTAGACCTTATTCTAATTTTTCAACATTTTACAAATTAAGACTTTGATGTTCTGTAGCCTTTTTAAAAAAATTTATTCTATTTTTTCAAATGAAGCAGTAAATATAGTCACTGAGGAGAGAACTGCTGGGAAGAGCAAAGATGCCAGGCAGATATCCTTCCCCTCAGCCACAACAGGGATGTTCTCTCACTCCATAGTTTACACAACTCAGAAGAGAAGTTTGTGTAGTGAGGGCAGCTAAAGTTGTCATTGCCAGTGCCCACAAGGTACAATTACTTAGATATATGCAATCTGCCTCTGTGATGAGATGTCTCACAGTAAATACATAATAAATAACCACCAAGACAACTGTTTAGTTATTATGGCTAGATGATTCTAAATTCATTTTAATTGAAAGCTTCTGATCAGCTGGTTTGATATCAGTTGGCAAAAATACTCCTCTTGGCAATGGACCAATGGGTTCACAGAACAAACACAAAGGAGACTTGTTTCAGACCCAACATCAGTCAAAGGAAAATATTCTTCATGGACATTAAGTCAGTGCACAGGGAATGGAGAATGGTGTGATTCAGCAGCAGAGACGAGAGAGAGCCCTGCAGGTAAGAGCAGGTTCAGGCAAGTGTTCCGTGAGGATGAGCACAGGCTGATCCTCCAGAAATTTGCAGCTGCAATTTTTCAAGCCAGAGTTGTGATCCTGAGTCTGCAGATTTTGCGTAGTAGGTCCTGGCTGAGATAACTGGTGGGACGCTGACATTGGTTGGCAGCCAGGATTGCAGTGACTCTGGATTTATCATTCATTAGCTCTTGTGAAAACAACATAAGAATTTCGTCTTATGGCAGTCAAAAGAGAAAGAACTTGACACTTCCTACCACCCAAATGTTTGTCCTGTTTCAAAACAGGGAATGTTAAGCCTCTATGGCAGCCTGCTGGCTCTGATTTTACTTGGAATAATGCATAAGGGTTACTCTGGAAGCCAACTTTCTTTTGGAAATGAAAAGTGTCTTGAAATTGCTGACATTGAGTATTAACATGGACAGAAAAAGGCTCAAACAAAGCAGTCTTACAAGAGCTATCATTTACTTCTGTTCCATGGGGTTAATGCACTGTGCTTCAGAGGCGCCGGCACATAATTTTTCCAAAAAATGTAAATGACAGAATGAACATTTTCAAAGCACTCAACTGGGAGAATAGTACTTACAATATCTTCGGCAAAGCTAATGAAGAGAGGATATGGAAAAACAATCCGGACCTTGGAATGTCTTTGCTTTCAACTCAGTGCTCAGTCAAGAAGATTTTGTACCAGAAAGGACCAAGTCAGGGATTGCCAGGGCAGTTAAGCCAAATCAGGTCCCCACTGCAGCCTAGAGCTGAACAAAGAGCTGGTGTAATTGTCTGATGTCTTCCTCTGGGCACTGAGATCCACAACAAAAATGGACTGATCCAGTGGTGGCTTGTCTGTCCCACTGTAAAACCCTAAAGATGGGATAATACTATTCTTGCAGGATCAAAAAGGCAGCAGAACTAAGGGGAATTGATCCTCTAGTGCACTCAGGCCTATTTTCTAATTTTCCTTTGCGTGATTATCTGAGCCACTGTCTTTGGTGCAGGGCCCACATACCCATGCCAGTAGCCTGAGTGCTGCTGCCAGCAATTTGTGTAATTCATCAAGAAACCACGGCGGGGTTTATTGAATTTATCCCTGCATTCCATGACCTATGATGCAACTCTCCATATAACACTATAAATAAGCCATCTCTGCTCACCAGGCTTTTCCCCAAGCTTAGACACCACACACAAACATGTGAAGAAAAGACCATGAAGCCAAAGAATATAACTGCACTTTTTAAAAGGTCTTGACTGGCATCATGTCACCTAAGCAGAAAGTCTGATTAGGGAGTCTGGTCACCTTTGGCACCTCATGTCTTCAGTGAAGAAACACACATTAATCTGAAGAGATATTTTGATCTCAGGTGCGATTTCTCCTGTCAAGGGTCTCTTCTCCATTTCTTGCAGTGGAAGTGCATGACATCTGGGCACCTGACTTGAAAAACTCATTTTTTTCTCCACTGGGTGTGAACAGATAGTCTGTGGTTTTTTGCATTATTCCCATTCTCTAGAATATTATCCCTGTTTCTCTCCCTGTGAATCGTCAAATTCTTCCTCTACTTTTAACTAATTTCCATCTCCCACTTTGTCTGTTTGCAGTATTCCTTCCCTTTGATTCTTCCTTTCTTGCTCATTGCACACTCAGCAGTTCAGTTTCTTTGTGTCTCTGATCATGTATTATGTGTTTAAGTGGACAATCATTTAACAGGCAATTTTCCCAAAATTGGTCTTGAAGAAAGTAAAAACTGGACTGGAACTTAGCTACTAATATCAAACTTGATTAATACTGCTAACTGAAAAGATGAAATTTTGGAAATATATATATAAATATAAATACAAATTTTGTCTTTGAACTGAATTTTTTTTTGTCAAAGAATGTAAACAAGCAGTTTCAAAGCTAAAAATTATTTTCCTTTGAAAAGAGATTTTTAAATTATTATGTGACAGTAAAAGAAAAGTCAAGAAAAAGGAAAAATCTCAGAACTATTAATTACAAGTTTAAAAAATGCCTCAGTGAGGTTTAAAATGAGTATTTCATTGTTTTTTAGAATTTGTGTTTATGTTTTTAGAAGTTTTTTGCCATTAAACGGTGAGAAATTTTTAAAATCATTTGTCTACCACAGAAATAAAGGATCTATTATTCACCAGATTTTGTCTTCTGTTCCTCCTTTCCCTTCTATTTTTGAATTGCCAATTCTCTCTTTGTCTGGCTGCCATCGATATTATATTGTTTCTACGTGATCTAGTCCAACCTCTCACACAATAGCACTCCCTGGTCTATAAACACTAACAAATTAATGCTATATTTGATGGAATGAAGCAGTGTTGTTGACAGAGATTGAGGGCTAGCAACAGAGAAATCATAGATGAATTTGCAATGTGAGAGCAGCAAAAGGAAGGGGATGCAATCTTAGGCTATGGTCAGAGAGACATTACATTATGGAGGAAAAAATAAGCCAATAATTTTCCTCTGTACAGCTTGACTATGGCTGCACCTGGACTGTTATATTCATTCCAGGGCACTAAAAGAGATATCGACAAAGGGGTTTTCAGAGAGAAATGCTGGAGCAATTGGAGAAAGTTTAAATGAGATAAATAAGACAGCTGTGCTCCTCTGGGCAGCATGGGACAAACAGGAGCATAGCTGGGAGCTAAGTGCATGCTGCCAGGGGGATTGGGATGTGGAACAGGCTTCCAAGGAAGGTCAGAGCATCCCTGATCTGCATCTAGTCTGCGTCTGCATCTATAGCTACAGCTGCACCGACATCCTTCCTTTTCCTTCAGGATAAAACCCTCTGGAACTGTTTTCTCACAACAAAGCTGCATTAGCAACTTCCTCCTTGGCTGTGGGCAGAATATTTACCCTCAGAAGAGCAAAGCTCCAGATCATCTGCCAGAAGTCAGTGGTCTCTGCCCAGTTGCGGGGGCTGGACCTTTGGGAAGAGTTCAGTCCGTTCTTCACCTGTCACAGCTGGGAGAGGCAAATGCCACAGATGGGTGAGCTCCAAAAGCTGTCCTATTTTCATTTCCCACTTTTACATCAGAACTTGGCACAAGATACTTAAAGAATGGGCTACAACAAACAGGATTAATAATGGAATAATGCAAGACCAAGCCAAGATGAAGGTCCTGATATTCTTTGGTTGTTCAAATATGTACTGTGGAAAGCTTTGAAATATCAAGCATTTAAGCAAACATCTTGTGACAGCATTTAATATGTTTGTATCAGATTATGCAGAACATTTGCTTTTCATGATACTTTGAGAAGATCTGCACTGCTCATGACCAAGCTATAAATTGTATTTCTGCAAGCAATCTGCCCCTACCAAAGACACACAGCAGGCTACTGCCCTAGCCCCACAGACTTTCTCTCTTGGTTTCTGTGGCACATCTGAGGAAGAAAAACTTTTTGCAGCCAGCTGCAAGGATCTGTGAGTTGAGGGTAGGTATAGGAACTAAAATTCCATGTTGATCATAGGAAGCACTTGATTTTCCAGTCAAATACTTCTGGTGCAGGGAGCACAACGTACAGGGAGAACTGCCACAAAGACAGGAAACCACATCCCCCTAAGTAGGTGGGAAAAGGACATGATCAAGCGTTTCCCCGCACTTGGCCTCTTTAAGGAAGATTTCACTCTTCAGTGTCCTCAATACTGCATTTCTCAGCTCTGTTAAGGCCTTATTCTCTGTCTTAATTTCCTTTGTTCTGCACTGTGTCTCTGAAGACACACACTTGAGAAGCCAGTAGCTGCCTGGTGAAGCTAGAGAAGTGTGGTGCAGTGGAAGGCTGGCTCTGGAGGCCACATCTCCAGGGAGAGCCCATCTGAGAGGTCTGAGCGTGGTCCTGTGATCTGCAAGAGCACAGAAGAAACATGAAGGTATGGAGGATTTAATTGGATGTAACTGACCTGAAAATAGCCTCCACTCAGCTGAATGTCCTCAGTGGAGGTATGTGGTGACAGCAGAAATACTGACTTAAATGCTACAGAAAGAAAATAAAACTGTTGTAATTTTATAGGTTGGAGATGTATGTAGGAGATTTTATTAGGATAAGCAGGAAAAATCAAAGTCTAATATATACAGCCAGGAGGTATTTGAAGTTAAGAATTAGTTTTGCAGTAAGAAGTAGAACTTGCTAACTGGCTCAACTATCATTTAGGAATCCACAGTGAAATGGCTAATTTATTATACAAATTAGACCAAGGCAGAATAAGGCATTCTGTTTAATCATAAAGATTTGCGGGTGGAAGTCTTTTATTTTTGAGCAACACAGAATATTCTATAAAGTCAAATCTTCTCACTTAAATAAAGGTATTAACATAGAGGGGAGAAAGTGAAAGAGGTCACGCTGTTTCATCAGGATTACTTTCAAGTAGTTCATCTTTAACTCATTGGGTTTCTCATGAGAAAAACTGTCTCAAGTTTCTCTCGGATCTAGCTTAACTGCTATATGGTGTGAGAAGTGGCTAGTTAAATGACTTAAATAAACCAAGAAAGGTCAGGATTTCTTGTCAATATTTCTGTCTGGGCTATAAGTATGTTTTCTTTTTCTCTGCTCTCAGAACGTAATATCTATATATGCTCCTAGTGACATTAACAATAAGTTGAATACATGCTTGATTCGCCAATTGGTTCACAAGTGCAGATAATTCTTATCTTCACAGTTAGGAACAGTGTCTGCCAGGAGAGAAATCTGCATTACATTTCAAATGTTTATCACAAGAAGCTGAAGTGTGTGCAATACTATTTCCTTCAAGGAATTCTGTGTGTTAATCTGGTTAGTGGCCAAATTTGTGAGGATTATGTTAAAACTGCAGTCCTCTAGTCCTCTAGTAAGATACCTAAATCTCTCTACATCCTAACCCCTCCCATGTTTTACCTGGCCTGTGATTGCTTCCTCGACTCAATTATGCTGTGGGAAGGATGCAAAGACAATGTGATTCCTTAAACTTCTCAGGTCGTCCTGACCTCCGCTGCTTCACTAGAAAGAGATGGAGTGAAAGAAATATCAGCCACCTGAGTCTTTTTCTCTCCTTATTCCAAGCAGTTGGAGAGGAAAAGTTGCGGAGCAGGTGAGACCGGACAGATGAACACTGCTTTGTCATTGGGAAGGCAGCCAGTGAAGTTGGCTTCAGACCTGTGTTTTCCTTTTGTTGTCAGTCGAGTTCAGCACGTGGCACAAGACCTGGGAATGCTTTGACTTTTAAAGGCCTGGTCCAAACCTTTATGAAATGAAGGCAAACTATCCACTGAGTTCATAGGCTTGGGATTTGGCTTTAAAAGATCCAGACTCTCATCCAAAAGTTCCTGAAGTTTAGAGATGCTTCTGTGAAGAGTTCCTTGGGGAAGTGTAATTATTTTTAATCAATTTTTGGGATTCACAAAGTAAGCTGCTGTTGATTACATGATTTATACATGCTCTCTACAGACTTGGTGGGGCTTCATGCATTATTTTACAGTGATTTTTGCTTATTATGGAAACTGCATGATAATAGTTGTTTCAATTACAAGCCTATTAGGCAGGTAATTGACAACACAAGTATACTATAAAGTTACATTCTGCTTGCTCCACTACGAGTGCTGCATTGTGGTTTTAGGCAGGCAGTGCTGATAATCAGTGAATAAATTATTTCCTAATTAACTACTTCTGTCAGAATCCCAGCTTCACTCAATAAGTAAGTTGGCCAAGGGTTCGTTTGCCTCTTTGCTTTCCCCCTCCTCTTTATCATCTCCCATGATGAGAAACTGTTCATCTGGATAGGAGTCTTGCCCAGACCCTGGCAGCAAATGCATACTGTCAGCTGTAATGTCAACAATCAGATCTCTAAAGCTCATAGCTGCAGAAGATCACTGAGGACAAAAGAGTGACAAAACTTGAAAGTGGATTCCAATTCTGACCCTCGAGAGAGGCTTCTAAGAGAGTCAAGGGTATTCAGTTCAGCCTAAACACTCTCACAGACTTCTTGGAAGAGTTGCAAATGAGATCTCAAATGCCTTACAAGTTTTAAGTCATTTTTCTAATGCATCAGAAAAGTCAATAGTGATCAAATCCTGTGTGAAAGGATACACACCGAATATTTTTTTTAAAGCGAGGAAAATATCAGGATCAGAATCCAGGTGTTCCTTATGTCTTCCTTATATCAATCAGGAGAATGTACAAGTTTTAAAAAGCTTTCCTCTATGAAAGACTGAACACAAAAGAAAAGCAAGAACTGTCCTCTCTGAAAACTTTTAACCAGCTTTTGATAAACTGATCTATTTATGTTATCTCTGAAACTGTCATTATATGTCAGCTGTGATAGAGTTATGGTGGAGACAGTAGTAAGATTCTCATATGTCTTAATAAACCTTTCAGCTTTCCTAGACAACTACATAAGATAGAAGCTGAACTTGTGTTTCTCAAAAAAATTCTTACAGGTGCTTTTCATCAAATCTTGCCTTAGTATACTCCTGACCAACTCAGAGTGCCTTTATGAGCTCTTGATTGGAGACGAATTTCTGATCTCCCATGGTGAGAGATCATAGATACATTCTGCATTCAAATGTCTGAACTGTCTGCTGTGGAGTTGGAAATACTGTCATACCAGTTCAGAGAATTAGAAAATTATAATTTTTGTCTGGTTGCCACTGCTCTTGTTGCTTTTATCACCAAAGATCACTGCAAATCTCCAACATGTAGCGTGTTCTATGTCATTTCACTCTATTTTACTCATTTAGGTGTGCCCTCCAGCTTCTCCAGGACAGGAGGTGCATGAAAAGTCTCCTCTTACAGTAACACTTTCTCTTTAATCTCTGAATCTCTGACTGTAACATGGCTTTTAATTAGCAGTTTGATCTGTTTTGTTCAGTGAGATTCTAGTAAGATAAATAAGGAAATGAAATTTGTTTCATCTTTTCCTTCAAAATTTTGCTTCTCTTGTAGCAGCTCAAAAGCAGAAGAAAAAAGAAACAAGTACTGCTTTGATACTGCCAATGTCCAGAGAATATGAGGATGTTGTTGGATAACAGGCACAGCGAAGAAGACAAAAGGCTGCGGTCCTCGTTCCTGACTATATGAAAGTGAATTGCATTGCCTGTTTCCCTACCCTCCCACACCACTCTTTTTGGACTGCAGAACGAGGCAGGACCTTCTCACCCAGCATCTGCTCCTCTCTAAGGGTCAAAGGATGGATAATTAAGAGATCTGCTTATAGAAAATATGTCTAAGTCACAGGAGGTATTTGTGATGGACAGGTGATTTTCTGCATTAGCCATATTTTAAAGCTGTCTGTTTTCACTGCTCAGGGTTTCTAGGTGCAGTCATCAATACTGACAAAGCAAAGCACCATGGCACTATGAAATGCAAGTTTAGCTGCAGTCCCAGTTATCCTGCTGATCCTAATCCCGCCAATCTGGTAATGGCACGTGATTGACAACCAAAAATCAGCAGAATATCGGATTTCCTACAGTTCAGTAGGCTGCCAAGAAACTTGTTTCAACTTTTTTATGATAAAAAACCCATCCCAGTTATGAAGCCCTCCTCAAAATTTCAGTCTTTCAGGGCATATATGTGCAACACTCTGTCTATAAGCATTTTTGACTGAAAAAGTCCTTGAATGAGAGATTCATTTTCTCAGGTATTTTGAACATTCCTAGCACACTGGAGACCTGACCATAAATAACTTTATTATTTTTTTATTATTTAACATGCTTATATATTTATTATAAATTATATTATTATATTATTTAAATTTATTATTTATTTGCTTTACCTGAGTTGCTTATTTAAGCTTAAATTTCAAAGTGCAAGTTCCAAGTTGATTTTTCAGTTCAATATTTAATTCTTAGATGTTGAAATAATATGGGTTTTTTTGGTTGTTGTTTTTTAGGGGGGGGGGGTTGTTGTTTTTTTCTTTTTTTTTCCTTTTTTTATTTCAGTTCAAAGATTGGACCCACAGCCCATTTCAGATATTTCTGCCTGGGACAAAACACCCCTGTCACCAATGAATGAGGGAAGATGATACTCAGTATTAAAATGATAAATATTTATCAAAAAATAGGAGGTTCAGGCAGAAACATTTAGGAAAAGAAACCTGGTCATTTCATATCATCTACTGAGAATGACAATGTTACAGTTTATGTGAGAACTGAAATTAAGGTTTCAATTGCTTCTAAATTAGAAAGCGCACATGAACACGCACATGCGCAGAAATTAATAAAACCCAGAAATAGAAAGGACAACAACAATGGGATGCAGAGGGGTTTTGATTATTTCAGCATGTGGCCTAAAACGTGGCAGATTCAGCAAGATGCAGATTTGCATAATGTAATGAGTCTGGAACCAAAGTATCAGGAAGACAGACTGAGTGCTAATTAACC
Organism: Dicrurus megarhynchus; assembly: GCA_013399195.1. Classification (NCBI taxonomy): domain Eukaryota; kingdom Metazoa; phylum Chordata; class Aves; order Passeriformes; family Dicruridae; genus Dicrurus; species Dicrurus megarhynchus. Next base: position 747,143 of record VXAD01005463.1, read on the forward strand.
AGACACTGCAGTAAAAACACCAGCATGGCAGGGTAGTGCAATGCAGGAAAGCATTCCAGGGACAAATGGATAACGGTGTTAATTGCATTAGAAAAAAAACAAGCCCTACTGGCTAAAATCCTCTGGAGCTATTGCTGCAAACTTTAGCACAGCATTCAAGAAGTTTGGTGTTAGCTGGAAGTGTTTGGAGCTGCAGGCTCCTGACAGCTGCTAGACTGGCAAGGACCCTGATCAGTCATTGTCTGAATGGAGCCAGCCCAAAACTACAGACAAAGCAACAGCATTGAGGTGGACAGCAAGAGGTAAATCCTCCATCCCCTCTGGAAATGCCTGCTGTTTGTAGCTTGCCTTGTTTTTAATCTGTGTATGCAGAACACTGGAGATGCTCTGTAAAGGACTCCATGCCCTCTTTGTTTGGTGTTCTGGCAGCGTGCCATGGCTGCTAAGGAATAGTTTGTCTCTCTTCCCTTATTCTGAGGACTGAAATTTGAGACTGGGATTACTGTCTCTTGTGCATAGAGCATCCCTAATCACCCAGAAAATCCTAATGGTTTCATATGCCTTTTTCTTGCCTCCAGGATTCTATAACCAGAGCTAAATTGATAAAAAGCTTTTTTAATAAAAGAATCATTAATATTTAACCGCTGGCATTAAACTTAGAAATGTATGTGTGTCTCTTTTACACAAATGTCTGCGATCACCTATCAATAATTTAGGCACATGAGTTTCTTTAGACACCTCCAGCAGTTGTGTTAACCCAGTCCTCTTTTTCTTTCTTTCTGAGGACTGAGCAACTGTGGATGTGTGGGTAACTGTAAGAGGGAAGAGAATTCTGCAGGACCGCTGTGCCCCCGTGTACCACACTCATGGAAAGGAAGAGGAGCAGAAGAAAATGCTTCCCAAGCCTGAGGCCAGCTGCACAAGCATCTTGTAAACCCAAGCAGCAATATTTTATGGTTTTAACGCTGACTTGCTCCTCTACAGCCTGACAGCTAAAGCACAACCATCACAGTGGTGCAGTCTTCTTTTCTCAAGGGGGAGCCTGGTTCTCCCCTTAACAGCCTGTTCAGAGGAAACAAAGCTCACTTAGAAGCCTCAAGGTGAGCCCTTTTTCTGGGAAGAGGTCCAGGAAAACTTTAAGACACTTGGTTTTTGCTTTCGTTAGATACGCGTTTCTTCAAAGAGTGTGTTAGGTAAGCAGGAAATAGTTCCAAATCCTGCTTAGCAGATAAAAATACTGATGTGTTCATTAAATGTGTTACACTGTTGCTCCAGGTACTGCCAGCTGACTGCAGAACTGTTCCAGCAGTGAAAACAACACTATTTACAAATGAAATTCTGAAATCTGAAAATGAGAAGTCATAGGCAATAGATGGGACAAAAACATTTTGACAATCTTCTTTGATAAAAGGAAAAAAAATTAGTCCCAAATAGTTTATGCAGTAGGTGACAGACATATTAGTTGAGAAGGCTAGCCAGAATCTTTTGCTGACTTGTTGTGAATGACCACACTCCACATCCCTAACTCCATGTGAGGATATTCCTCTTTCACAATTTTCAGCAGAATACCTTGACTTCTTGCATCTGGCTCTTACCCATGGAATTTAGGCACCCTCTGAAGATCACTTAGAGGAGGACTAGAACTGGCGTTTCTCAATCAGATAAGGGAAGAAATGAATCCCAGTCTGAATGTTTTAGTCAAAAGGGAAAATGAAAAAAGATTGTTCTGTTTGATTATTAAAAGACGCCCAAAAGTCAGCCCAGATGCTTACATTTCAGGAGTTTCTGAGATGTGAACACTGAAGTAGCCTTTTCTGTTCATTAGCTGTGGACTGGTGAGGCAACCAGCACCATGGGAGATAAAAAATATTGTCATCATCTCCCTTCTGGAATATTGTTTGGTAGAGACCCAGATTCATCTGCAGATAAATAAGGATGCTGAGATGAAAAAGGCATAAAAGGAAATGTTGAGATGGGAAGAGGCAGGGCAAGAGCACCTCTTTTTATCTCCTCTTCTTTCCCTTCTTTTCAAGCTCATTAATGCTAATATACATTGAGCCATCCCAGCAGAATTAAAGCTGCTTGTTTTGTATAATGTGATCCACTGCATCCCTAGTCATGGCCCCCCAGGAAAATAGGGAAGGTCAGAGGTTTCTGTATACCTGATAAAAAAATCCATCAGCTCCATTTGCATTTGATGTCAGTGAGAGGTTGGATCTGGCATTTATTCTGATTTCACATCAGTATTTTCAGTCAAAAGATACATATCCTGCCCTGTTCCCATTCCTCCATAGTGCTGCCACATTCCAGGTACATCTTCCTCTGGGAACAGCCAATGACTTTTTCAGAGGTGAAAGCTGGTGTGTAGGGAGTTCCTACTCATAAACAGTACCCACCTCCTTGGAGACTGGTTCACCTAGTTAGCCAGAATGAACTGTGTCCCTGAACCATAACAGCAGGCACGGGGGAAAAATAAATGTTTTCTGACAACATGGATGAATGCACATAATGCTCTTAAATTATTTTGACAGTTTCCTCTGGGTTTCTACTTCAACTTATGAGGCCCTTCACTAGCTGGTAGATATCCTTCAGGCAGTAAAGTATTGCCCACGGCCATACATTATCTGCAGTATTTATCATCTATTCTTGAATTCATGCCCGCAAATCTCAGGACTAGCGCAGCACTCAATCATGCAGGCAACACGTACAGAAAATAGAAAACAGCATGGGGCTGCCTCCTTGGGAAAAATCTGAATATACCAGTGCGTAGTTATTAACTTCATTTGTTAAGGTATATGTCACGATCACAGCCATGCTGTAGGGATTGCAGCATTCACTGATCTCCCAAGGAAACTCAGCAAATTATTGATTCTAAGTATCAGATGCTCAAACCCTACAAACAACGATGTATTTGGATTTGACCCCCAATTATTATTATTTTAACGTTACGCAGTGAGAAAAAAAGAACATGAAAAAATGTCAGTCAAATGACAGCTATGATTACCTCTAGAGAAATAGATTTTTGTCCTTTCTTTTGTGAGGGTGTATCTTTAACCCACTTCTTACTCCTCTTTGAATTAGATTCCTGGCAATTTTCAGAAGATCTATTTCGAACATTTTTTTAAATTATATTTATTTGTTTGAAAATATTTGACTTAACTGTTTTATCTTTCAGGGTTTTTTTTTTTACTCCTATTATCTGAAAGGTTTTGCTCATTATCACTTAGTGCCACCAATTCAACCAGCCTAAACCTGTAACTTAAAAAGAAATATTTTCTGGAAAAACAATAATAAAAATTTCCACTTCAACACCACGTGTTTTCTTCCAGTCAAGTCTGATCTCATATTTGTGAAAAACATATTAGAAATCTTCCTCTCCCACTGTCCAAGTAAATTCTACATTCACATGGAGAAATAATTATTGGATTATTTCTAGCAAATTAGATTAACACCCTAAAAAAAGTATAAATCCCAGCAGAGAACTAGCCCTTTCTGATACAAGATCATTTCAGTTTGCTCCCAGGCATTTCTCACCCAGCAAGAAATTCAACGAAAATGTCAGTAACGTTTGATATTTTGAGATGTAGCTGACAGGAGAATTCTGGCCTGCCTGGTTGTGGTGGGTTTTGAAATATTTTCTGTATTGCAATTCATTGTTTAAAAAAAAAAGTAAAAAATAAAAATGGCCAAATGCCATCAGTCAAAGTTTTAATATGATAAGAATAATTATGTTCCCAGTCCATTAAACTTGTGACACATACTCTATAAATGCTCCAGGGAATAAGATGCAATATTGTGATGGTAAAACCTGTGTCTGCTGAAGGGAAGAGTGCCACTAAAATAAAGAGAAACATTGTGAAGAAATGGAGATTTTATGAGGTCAGGTATGGCAGGTAAGCATGATGAAATGCTAATTTATATCCTTTGCAGTGCAGACCTTGCTGCTACAGCAGGAACTAATCTTCTGCTGTCAGGGGAGAAGAGCCAGTGCTAGAGACAGGCAGCACTGGGTACCACAGCAGAGACGGACAGACCTCTCTTGGAAGTGTTCTGACCAGCCCAGTGCCTCTGCATCAGAAAGTCCTTAGCTGCTCTCTGCCAAGGTTCTTATCCTGACAATGATTTCCACAGAGCTGAAATTTCCTCCCAGTTCCCCTGCAAGATCAGATTGACAGTGAGAAGAAAAGTGGGATAGCATAGAGCAGCAGAGTCCTGGTTTGGAGCTCTCAGTAAGTGGAGCTTTGAGAAGTCCTAGGACACCCTGAGGCAGGCCAGGCAAGCTGGGCAGGACAAGGAAAGAGTCCCTGAAAGGTGAGGGATACTGCACAGCCACTCCTCCTGCTCTCTTCTCCATCAGCATTGTGTCTGCACCCAGCCCTGCTGGAGCTGGAGGATGATTTTACCTTTAAATTTCAGGCATGATTTTGTGTTGAGAACCTAGATTTATCTATCTCAACCGTACTTTATCTATTTTCACACCCAGGCATTTAGATTTGGTAAAGCCAGACCATCTCACACCAGTGCTCTCTAAATGAAGCATTCAGACTCACTCTTTCAAAATGGCATGCTTAATTCCAGAAAATGTCTCTTTTTGAGAACAGAGTCTTTTCATTAATAGCAGCAGTTTTTCAGTCTGGCAATGAACTAACTCCCTTCATTCTTCACTCGACTTCAGCCTTTTACAAACACACTGGAATAACACACAGTAGGAACTAGGACATATCCTTTCTACCCACACAGGATATGGCTTCTGGACATTGTTTACCTCTTTGATTGCTTGTTCAGTGTAGAGAGAGCTCTTCTACTTTAATACCCATCACACCGGAGCAAAGTGAGAGGGCAGTTGTTTCCAGTGTGCAGTAAACAAGAGGAAAATAATGGGAGCTTGGCTGCCTTATGGAATGAGGAGATTCTATCTTTCCTCCCTTCCTTCTTTTTATTAATTCTGTTGTCAACTTAATATCAATGAGACATAAAACTTGGGCAGTTTGGAACAAGATAAGAATGGCAAGGTTAAAAATAGAGCCTTAAATGCTGTTCAGTAGTTTGGGAGCATGCTTCATTATAACCTATAGAGGAATTCAAATAGAAAAGCCCAGCTGCTTTGGATTCCTGTCCAGAGAAACCACACAAGCACAGCTTGCATAAAAATAAATGCTTTGCATATTAAGGAAATGGTCTGTTACTTGCCATACAAATATTCTAATCTTATTCCTCCTTTTTTTAAAACCATGTATTATAGAGCCTCAGAGTAGTTAATTCATATTCTTGTTGGAATCATTTTCATGCCTTTGACCAGTGAATGATTTTGTCCTGGCCAGGACACAGACATAAGAACAGCAGCCCCACAGGTTAATGCTTCTGGTCATCTACTAACTAATCCCACATGTTAAAAGTTCAAAAAGTGTCTAAAAATCTCTTGAAAAACCTATTCCCTTAATAACCATCAGGTGTTCCTCTACCAGTTCCACTCTCTGCCATATCACCCTCAAACTTTACTGGATTGTATGAAGAATATCTAATGTCAATCTGATATGTTTAACATTCACCTTACTACACAGTGCTTAACAGTACACATTGTATTGTTAAGGAGGTTGCATGAACCATAACAGTTTCAAAGTGAAATGAGGCATCTGAGAGGTTCAGTATTATCCCTTTTGTTCAGAAACCGAATATTGGGGAAAATATTATGATTCCTCAGCAATTCAGATCTTTACGTCACAGTGACACATTCTTGACACGTGTTCTTCTAGGCCAAGTGTAAACTTTATGCAAGAACTATCAGGTGATGTTCCACTTAGGAGACCAGCAAGAACAAACTCAAAATCTGTGCTTCTATAGGTCACAGACTGAACGACTATTTATAGAGGGTGAACAATTCTTGTGCTTTGATGAAAGAAAATTGCTTGAAACTTCAGAAACACTTGACCAGGTAAAAAAAATGGGCAGTATAATATCAGTGCAAACACACACTAATGACTGTGAAACCCAGTAGTGACATATTACAAATTCTGTCTCCACAACACTGAACCCCAGAGGACCTTAGCTATTCTTTACTGGGAACACCACATTCCTCATCACAAACATTAGCATCTCTATTTCAATCTCCTGTGTCAGCCAAAAAGCCATATGTCACAACTGAAGAGTGCAAGGAATTGCTTCTACACTTTGCTGAGTTTTAATTTCACTGCAAATAAAAACAAAACAAAATAGGGATTTAGCACCACAGAATACTAGATGTGTTCCTAAAATTCTGGGATCCAGATGTAGGCTGAATTAATTTATGTAGATGAAAAAATGGAAATGAGCAAGATGTCTCTGCAGACTGCAGGATATGACACAAGCTCTCTTCAAAAAAACTTCCCAAGATTTTCTTCCCTGTGCCTTTTTCCTCCTTCCCAGGCATGTTCTTTGTGTACTATTCTTATTGCACCACATCTTGCCGCTTGAGAAAATACTGTTGGCGATCTTTAGGAGTAGAGAAATTTGGTGGATGCAGCTGGGAAGAGGTGGCCAGCACAGGGTAGAATCACAGGCTGAAGTAAAAAACACTTAATATTTTTAGGGCTGCTCTGTGCTCAGACACCACCTGTTCCACTCTCAGTGGCTCTGAATCCTGTAATGTTGCACATGATACACCCTTAAGTTGAATAACTACCAATATCACCATTTTGGTGCTGGTGAAGCGGGTGATGATCTCTTCTCTGTGGTGACAGTGACAGGACCCAAGGCAATGGCCTGAAGCTGTGTCAGGGGAGGTTTAGGTGGGGTATTAGACAAAGGTTCTTCATCCGGAGGGTGTTTGGGCACTGGAACAGGCTCCCCAGGGCAGTGGTCACAGCCCCAAGCCTGACAGAATTCAAGAAGAATTTGGACAATGCTCTCAGGGACAGGGTGTGACTCTTGGGGATGATCCTGTGCAGGGCCAGGAGTTGGACTCAATGATCCTTGTGGGTCCCTTCCAATTCAGCATATTCTGGGATTCTGTGATTCTGTGAATTAAAGGCTGATCTTGTGATGAAGGAAAGAGAAAGACATTTAATTGTTATCCTCTTGTAAAACTCTCTATTCCCCTTTTAAACCTGGGTAATTTAGGCAGACACAAGATGTATGATACAATGCTCTGTAACAGGTAAACAGCAAAGGAGCTTTAAAACATTTATTTTTAAGTCATGCATTCACCTCTTCCAAAGGAACAGACTGCAGATCAATCTCTAAGAAGTCATGAACATGAGCAACATTTTCTCACCTTCACAACACTGAAATTGAGGGTAACTCAACTGAAGACATGAATATTGTTCTCTGTATCTACCCACTCCACAAGATCTCTTAGCAGAACACACCTTTTTGTCACAATGATGAGTGTAGTATTGGGGCCTCAAAAAAGACCCATCTCTAGTAATGGGGCACGACATAAAAGGGCTGATGTAGCAGGACTGAAACTGCTCCAAAGTAAACTTTATCTTTGGGGATCAGAGACAACCTGAGCCATACCTGTGTGCCTGGTACCCTTTCCTACCTCTCTGCTGAGATGATAATGTTAACTGAGACAAACAAAAATTGTAATGATGACTATTTACCCAAGAGAACTTTTACTATTTCCTAACATCTCCCAAACAGTCCCACTTCAGAAACAGGACCTAGCACACTCAGTACTTTCTGTACCTTGCTGGCCTTTCTCCAGAGTTAAACAGACCTTTTTCGTAGCAGGGGCCACTGAAGACCTCATGGACATGTGCAATGGTACGTGATGTGCCAGTGTTAGGGCTGGAAATAACCCACACCATACAACTCCCTAACATTACTCAGGGATACAGACCTCATCCCAGAGAAGCACAGGGTCACTTGCATGAAGCTGTCCATGAAATACTCTGTTCTGTTTCTGCAGAAGTCTAATTAGTCCCACTTTCCTAACCAGACTGTATGATCTCCTGTGCCACTGTTACCCTTAGATCATCTCTCATTGCCTGGAGCATACATGGCCTAATTCAGGTAAGAAAAAGTCATCTCAAGGGAGAAAGGGCTAATGCAAAGCCTTTTAACATCAGTTCACTTCAATGAACCTTGTGTCCTAATAACAGTAACAGATATCCACCTGAGGGAGAGCTGAAAAAGAAGTGGAGTGATCCAAACAGAAAAGGATACACTTTTTATAAAAGTCATTTGGAATATAGATGTGAATATGTATGTGAATATTACTGTAAGCCTTTAGGATAAAGATATGTATGTGAAAGCAGAGTGTCTCTGAAAACATCTCCAGGAGACTGGCAAAGGAGGGGATTCCTCTGGAATTAAATGGAATTTCATTGTATTAAGATGATGAAAAACCTGAAAACAGTTCCGCAGCAGGTCTGGTGGTGTACCTGTAACTTCTTGTCACTCAGCTGTAAGCTGGGCATAGATCGTCTTAATTTACAGGAGAGTTTTTTCAAAGTAGAAATAACTATTACATGAATTGGGGCAGCAAGATTGAGCACTGTGTCAGACACTTAACATTGTGCAAATCTGACAGTGTAGTCTTGTCTCAGCTTAAATGCAGTCTTCATCAGCTTTTTAAGAATACTGTAGCATTTTAAAATGTACTAAAGCTATTTAGTAAAATGTGTGAAAACCCCACAATTGTTTGTTTAAACACTGTTGTATTATTAAGGCTTGAGAACTACCGTAACCACCCTGCATTAGAGACGAAGTCTGAGGGTAGCAATTGATCAAGAGCATTAAAAATATGTTGATGCCTGTAGTTATCAATTTATCATATCTACCCCCCGCTCTTTTTTGTAGTGAAATGAATGATGAACCTATTCCGAATCATCAATTCCCATAAAATGTATAACTCCAAATAGGAACGTGCTAAAGAATTTATAAAGAGCACAGTGGGCCTGGATACATTATCTTGTTTGACATTGCTTATACAAAAAACCTGAAATACACAAATTGATTGATTTGTATATTTCATCAAAGCTTGATTTAATTTATCAAGGGGAGAATGCCAATTTACATTCATCAACAGATAAAGTCAGGTTAGAGTCAAGCTGCTGGCTCAAACCCTGTTTCCGTATTGCCTTTATTATACTCCCCACTCTCTTTGTTTAGTTTTAAAGGCACAGTTATGAGGCCCTTCCTATTTATTTTTTAATGTTTTCTGAAATGTTTAGGGGAATGAGACAGTAATAACATTTACTCTGTGTTCAGAACTTGTTCAGTTGGTGAAGGTGAAGGTTGGCAAGGTTTTTGACCTCACTGCTGTAGTACTGACTTTTTCACAACCCTAGAGGAGTCTGCCTAATATGTCTGCAAGATGAATTAAGGTGGAATTTGGGGCATTTTATAGCAGATAGGAGACCTAATGTCTGCTCCATCTCCCAGTTGTGCACAGAGCCTGAGATATTCAGCCCATGAAAATAATACTTGTGCATCAAAATTCTATACTAACCTTTAAAAGTTTATGTTACTTTTATTCAAGTCCCTTCTTTCAACTGATATTTGCCTCCTTCATTTGTCCTCCATATCCCTCTGTTCTTTAGGGCAGTAACTCTTTCTACCAGCATCCCACGAAATCCTTCCTAATTCTGTCCCTACTCCTCGGCATTGAGCCTTTGTGAGCTCAGGAACAGTCCAGGAAATCCTTGCTAGAGGAAGGGACCCAGTCCTTACTCATCTCCCTATCAGATAAGGGTGGTATTTCTACTGACATCTCTCAGATGAAAGCCTCCTGCAGCTCATGGGGGTTATTCTCTGATCTGGCTCCCACTCACTGCACAAAGACAGGTCAGCAGTCATGTTCACCTGCAAAATGAGATGTCCAAATTCAAGACAGGTCTCCAAGTCAGCCTAGTTTCAACACCTGTATTTTCCACTGATTTTAATGAAACTTCAAAAGAGCTATGCTCTTACAAATTTCATTCCACTTTCCATTAAGTGTCCCCATAAGTGAGAAGTTGCATAATTCTGAGCCTAATTTCAGGTTGATTTAAAAATGCAGTTCTGCTCTTTCGGCAGATTTATTGGCAAAATACCTTTTTGAGCTGTGTTCTCTTGCTTTTTTCTATATAATTAATTACAACAGAGGCTTATTGCTTAGAGGATAAGGTACTCTAGTGTAAAGTTGTCACATCTGTTAAATAAGGGGACAGTGAAATCAGAAGCCCTACCTGGGGTTGAGCTGAATGCCAATATTCAGTGGCTCTGATGTAATTAAACAGTACATTGCTCAATCTAGTCAGCAACACAGGAACAGAGAAACACTATTTAGAAGAGACTGTAATGTTATTACAGAGCCTGATTCAACAAAGCACTTGAACATGAGCTTCAGATTAAGCACGCATTTAATTCTTCTTCTACTGCAAAACAAGTTAAAATGAGCATATGCACAGTTGCCTTGCAGAATATATTAGTTATGCTCAGAGAAGAAACTTGCAGGGACCACTTCACTGAGACCATCTCGTAATCTCTAATGTGTCTATCTATACTGACAACTCTTCTGTGGCCATAAACCTGCTATTAACTTCATTTAAAAAAAAAATCCAAGCAGGGAGATGAAGGACTGGGAAAAAAACCAAAAGACTAAGCTCATTAAATGATTTATCCCTTTAGTACCAAAATGATTTTGGTAGTGGGGAGGCACCTAATACACTTGTACAATTTTGTAAGTACGCCAAATTATTTTAGCAAATATGGGCTAAAAGTTCATAATCCTGAAAAGTGTTTTGTGATGTTTTGGGATCCGACTCACCCCAATAGCAGATGCATGGCAAAGCAGCTGAGGTTTCCTCTTTAAAGAGATACAAAGCGAAAATTAAATTCACATTTCCTGATGCAGAGCAGGACACTATAGCCATGCATCTGACATAGCCATGTTTACCAAGGTTATGGTAAACAAAACACTCTTAACATCTGAGCTTTTGGGTCTGACTATCACCAAGGTTCACAGACTGTCAGGTCTGAACTTGGTCCAGAAAAACACACCAAATAAAATTATAACAGTTTCACTCATCACATTGTCAAAGTATCTCAAACTCCACTTAAACGTGTACAGTTGCCTTGTTTCATTAAAAGGAAAAGAGAGTTAAAACATGTAGAAGCTTTGGGAGAAAAATATGCACCATTTGTTTAAAAATGCAGTACTACAGCTGAAGAGCCAATGTTTTTTCTCTGGAGCTGAAGAAATTTAACAAGATAAAAATGAGTCTGGGAGAGTTTTAAAAGTACACTGATATCACAGTGGAAATGGGTAGGAAAAAAAACGGAGGTAAAATGTTGAGTTGATTAATATGCTAAACTCCTAAATGAGATGAGTCTTGTTAATGAATTAATTCCAAAATTCCACTTGCCTAACTCTTGTTAAAATTCCCTTATATGAATCACTTTTCTGCAGTAGTTGAAATCAATCAAAGTTTCAGAAATGAAATGGCTGAAAATTCTTAGGGATTTACTTTAAATGCATCATTACAACACAGGGCACTTTCCAATTTCGTTCTTGGTTCCAAGAAACCTGCCAGAGGGCAGGAAAGTGCTTGTGACTTCCATTAGCCTTTTCAGCAGGACTGCCATAAATTTATTCCCTATCCAAGGATACATCAACAGGAAGACAGACCACTGTATGTACAAAGTGAAACTATCTGTTACACAGAAGAAAGGTGATTTGGTACCAGTTCATCATCCGTGTGCATAATTCATTATATTATATGATGTGTTTGGCATGAAGAAAAAGGGAAAGACTTGACTAAAAATAATATCAACTGTGTTCTAAAAGCTAAAAGTTTTCATTTCCTAATGAGATCATCTATTCCAGGTAGATGACTCTGCTCTTTGATAAAACAATTGAAAAATAAATTGCATTTGCAAAAGCCGGCTTGTACAAATCCACATAGAAGAGGATTATATTCCAACGAAAATATGTGAAGCATATAAATGCAATGACAAGAACACAATAAAGCAAAATAATATTGGGAGTAAATACAAAAAGCTTTGTGATGAAACTCTGAAGAATGACCTCAATGGCTATCTCCAGGGTTACTTTCATTACATGAAGTTGATTTTAGGACTGAGAAATATTTAGTTGCAGATGATGCCTTCTAGCATTGTTAAGAACTGAGAGGGTAGCAAAAGGATTAAAACATAACACAATAATTGTATGGCTAAACAAGCAGAGACATTCGATGCAGTTCTTTTAGTTATTATTACTATGAAAATACTTGTAGATCCTGTCAATCTAAGTGTTGTGATTAGATTGGTCCCGCTCAAGAAACTATAGATGAAATAAAGTAGGAATTGCAAAATGTAGTTTTGTAGGAATAGAATTTATATGTGCTCAGAATTACCTCATGCCCTATTCAGCTGAGATTTCACTGGGGAAGGTTTGGTAATATGTGATGGAAATGTGTGACAAAGCTGCTTTGATTTTTCATTTCAAACTGATTTCTAGGTATATATTCTGCAAATTTTAAATGTAACATCGAATGCTGAAATAATTTGTGATTTTTTCTTTCCATTTTTAAAGCCATCCAAGCATAACACAATTTTCCTCCTTTGTCCCCAGGGTTTTCTGGTTTTAGTCTTGATTAGAAGAAAAGTAAATGTAATTCCCTCAAAACCCTACTTCCTGACACGTTTGTAACAGTGCTGCTCGGTCCTTCCCTCTGGAAGATTAGGCAGAGGTAGGGTGTGGGTGAGGATGGGTTACATGTGCACACTGTGGGTCAACAGCAGAAGCAGGACCAGAAATCAGCCAGTGGTATTGACTCATTTTTGTCTTCAAAAACACAGGGATGCACTCCTAATCTGAATACACCTTGAAAACAATGCCTTGCACTGCATCTAAACAAAAGAAAGCATCCATCTTTTATGGAACTACATTGATGTATGATGCAAAGTACAGCAATACCTGCTTCTCAGTGTTAACCCAAGTGTAAGTCTTGGCTATTAAAAACACCTGAACCCCCATTAAAAATACTAAAAATATTATGTGTATTCCCTGATTAAAAAAAATTTTAAAGCATCCAAAAATTCAGTATTCAACAACAGCCTCATATTGCTTATGGCAATTGCTTAATAGTCTTGCAATTAAAAGAAATTAAAAAACCAAACAATAACAACATACCCTCCCTCCAAAAAAAACAACAAAAAAACCCTAAAAATAACCCCAAATTTATTAGAATAGCTAAGAAAAAGGAAAAAAAAAAAAAAGTAAATTTCAGTGAGCTAAGAGATGGTCAATGGGGTGGAATGGAATACCATTTTCAAGGACGGGCTCAAAATTGCTGCCAGTTCTCCTGGACACCTTAGCACCAAGAAACACCAGGATGACTGTGCTCCTATCTGAATCCATGCCAAAAAGACCATCAGTAAGACAGTCAGTGAGACAGAATGCAGCTGGGAATAGCTAATAGGGCAAGAAGCTCTTTGCCTGAGACAGAAGCTCACCCTGTGTGCACTCAAACTTGGATGCTGAAGGGTTGCTGTGTGCTCAAGGTAATAAGGCTCAATGAAATAAGGCTTCAGGGTGCCCTTATTCAGGCTCACCTGCATGCCACTTCCCTAAAGCTGGTGCTGATTTGCACGGCTTTTTTAGGTATTTAGAGCATAGACAAAGAACAAAACGTGTCTGGGAAAAAAACCAAACAAAACAGGCAGGGGATCCTTAGAAGCAGCCATAACCCCAGTTGCTTGAGTAGGAACTATTGGAATGGCAGAAAATCCTATCCTTGCACTGTACCACGGATCAGTAAACTACCGGCAAAAACTACTTTGCATTCCCTGCAGTTTAAAGAGAAAGAATCTCACTGGAAATTAAAGCAGAGTCAGATGAAAACCTCACTGATATCAGCAGGGGAAGCCAAACAAAGGGCAGGCAATAGTTCTGTTTGTTAAAAGGCTGTAGGGATGCAAAAGGAAATCCATTTGTCCCAAAACATTTTAAAAGAGTATTTATACTTTTCCTTTTTGTGTAACTTGGTATAATTATTGCAGTAAGAAGAAGAAAGAAAATTTCAAAGAACTCTTTGTTGCCAAATTTTTGAACCGGTTCAAAGCACTAAAACTGGCATTTATTATACAGATGCATATCAGATACATTCCCCAAAGGCTAGCGGGCTGGGCAGCAGACACAGTTGCGTCCTTTCTGTGCCACCTTGGGCAGTAGTGACGGATTTGCAGTGAAGTTATCCAGCCTCATGCTGGGCTGCAAGTTCCGTGTTCAACACAGCAACTTGGCTGTCTCACTGTGCTGCTCAGGGTGGGGCAGGAGGTGCAGCTTCTCAGGCATGTTGCTGGGACCTGTGCACCTGCAAGCAGTTTGGTAGTGTTTTGTGACCTAAAGAATTTCAAATAAGTATGACTGTACTGATGTTACCTGTCTATACAGGGATGCACCATCCTTAGAAGTGTTCAAGGCCAGGTTGGATGGGGCTTTGAGCAACCTGGGCTAGTGGAACATGTCCCTGTCCATGGCTGGGAGTTGGAACCAGATGATTTTTCAGGTTGCTTCCGACTCAAACAATTCTATGATTCTATACTTCTGGCACTAAGCCCAGTGCTGGTGGCTCTAATAAATTATGAAGGTATGATGGGTGTTTGTTATCATCTTGCCTTCCATGCCTTTCATGGAAAAATGTGGAGCAGGGCTGTTAGCACAAGAGAATTTTGAGAGCAGTCTGTATCTTGGGAAGGGACACCACAAGTGAAGATTTAACAGTGAGACCAGGGACTGAACTACCTGTTAAACCCTCACTGACTGCAAACATATGCTCTTAGCAAGAGGGTGAGCACATTTATTGCCAGATGGACCATCCACCACCATCCAAATCCTGGCATTCATCGTCTCCCTCAAACCACATGTATGCAGTGCAACGCAGACCTGATCACTGCTTTCTCTGCTCCAGACTTTGCTTTCTTCCCTGAGGTATCCCAATGCCTGTGACAGCCCATCCACACTGCCAGGCTGATGCTGAAGGACACTGTTCTGCAAGGGAGCATCGTGGCAGAGGATCAATGTCACTTTGATTTACCCACGGGTGCTTTCTGCAGCCAGCTGGGCTGCAGGGTATGAGGCTCCTCTCCTCTTTGCTGGCCAAGGGAAGGATTTGAAGGGCTGGACACAAAGCACAGTGTATTTGCCAGTGGTGGCTATGCCTGCTGGCTCCTGGAATTACCCTCCTGCTGATAGCAGGGTAAATGAAGGGGGAACTCACCCCCTGAGAAAACTTCACCCTTTCTGAGTGATTGGAAGCATATTGTGCCCACATAGGGGAAGACAATTTCACAGATTCACTGACTGCTTTCATGCCTTGGGCAGCAACATGCAGGGTGGAAATCAGTAGGAATTATTTTGAGAAGATAAAAATCAACCAACCAAAAAACCCAAACCCCAAAAATCCAAAAAGGAATTTGAAGAAGACAAGGCAAGTAAGGAAAGTACTTGATCAATCCATAGGTGTGTTTCCATCAAATTACGCTGAACAGTTATTATATTCCTCCAGGAGCCCTAAAGAACTTTTATGAGACGTAGCAAAACCATTAGTTATGAGCTAAAAATAGCAGCTATGTCAGGCAATTTGATAAGAGAAACAGCACCAATGGATTACAGGCAGACAGTAGAGGCCAATCCTCTCTGTCCAAGTCACAAGCAACTCCCCTTTCCCCATTCAGAGGATAAGCAGCTTTCAGTTTACCACACGGTCAAAAAAGAATTAGATCAACCAGGTAAAATCAACTGGTTGACCTGGTCACCATAGTTAGAAAGACACAAAAACTGCTGAATGTCTCCAAGATGAGACAGATCATTGGGATATCAGATCTTCAGGAAAATCCTTCTCTTGAAAAGGACTCTTCAAGTTACATTTCCAAAGTTGGGAATGACAAAAATCTAGAAAGTTCTTAAACCCAGAAGTTTGATACAAAAATGAGCTACTTATGTACACTTCTTAATTCTGTTCTCTCATAAAGATTTTGTTAAAATATTCAGTGGCTTCCACTGCAGAGGTGGCTGCATTTCACAGGTGAGTGAAACCATCACTGCAGGCAATATCTGTAGAGCACTTGCTGAATTTCTGTAAGCTTTATTATTACTGATTCAATCTGTGCAAGAGGAAAAAGGGCATCCAAATGGCACTTAAGATGGAATAAGGAGCCCTTCATAAAGCTATTAAGAAATTAATTACTGCAGGAAGACAGATGTAATTACATCCAGAAGATCAACGCAGCTTTTAATGAAGAAGAATTTCAAGACACTAAATACAAATTGAGATAAGAAATTTCTGAGGCTCTCCCACATACCCCTGCTAGATAAATGGGACCACGGAACAAAGGAATTACAATGCTGTTACACAAAACAAAATCATTCTGGGATCCTACTGAAAACCTTGAGGAAGCTGGTTTGAGCTGTGAAGCCAAGTCTTCTTTGATAAATGATTTTGCTAGAGGTTTACAAATTGTCCCAGTAAAAAAACGTTTCGTGTGGTCACTGCAAATGGGGCAGATGACATGAAAAGTTGTCTCCTGTTAAAAAGCTTGTGTTTTCAATGGAGATGGAAAACCTTAAGGCTCCCACAGACTTAAGTAGCTGCAAAGAAATCCTTCTCTCCCACCCTGCAGAAATCTCTACGCAATGGCATGATAGAGAAGACAAGGCTTCATCATCCCTTGCTCGTGGTTGAGGCTAGGAGACTTGGCAGGGCACCTGCACGTGGAGTGTCTGTGCTAGGGATATATCTTGGCCAAGGAAAAGCAGGGAGAATGTCATGTCTCCTTTGCCTCCTTCGTCTGAATCCTTTAGGTTTAGAATGGACAAAAAAAACATGGTTGAAAGAGCAATTCCATCGAGCAGGAACTTTACCTCCTGTTGGCTGTGAGGAAAATATACAAAAGGGAACAATAATACCTGAGTCCTGTAGTGAGGAATTATATGGGAAATAAGCACAGGGGAAAACAAACTGAATTAGCAAGTCCACACATTATTTAAGAAGAAGCTTACAAACCCCAGCCTCTCCATGTACATTCAGCTATAAAGCAGATGCCCTTCACACAGGCAAATACACATTACAGAAAATGGAGTGTTTTTTCAAAAGACCATAGAAGAAAAAAGTCCCCAAACAAACCCAAAGCATCCATTAAGCAGAGCAAGAGGGAACAAGCTACTGCTAAAATCCTGGGGCCCTAAGAGCTGAAAATGGTGTTACATGGAAAGAATGTAAACATTCAGAAAAAGGTAAACACAAAATGAAAATATTTTTGCCAATAAACTCTGAAAAGGAATTTCTGTCTTGATCTCCTCTCTTTCTTTTCTCTGCAGCATGTCAGTACATCTCTGTGCTGTGCTTTCCTTATGACTGCCTCCAAATCCCATACATTTGCACCTCATCAGGAGAAATAACAAATAATGCTCCACTTGCTACATATCTCTAGTAGATACCAAACTTAATTACAAGCAACACTTTGTCTGATCAATTGGGGAGTTGGAGAAAAAAAACCCAACAAACTAGTCTTAGCACAAAATGGACATTGAAGAATAGTTGCAGCTAAAACATTGCAGAACACACTGTGGAGAACAATTTTTCATTCTCTAGGAGCTAGTTCTGCTCCAGATTTGCAGCTGTTACAGCTCTGCAAGCTTTGCAGGAAGCCTTTCCATTTGTACCAGCCAAAGATCCAGCTCACAGTGAAGCACATTTGAAAGAATTTCCTGGTCAATACCTGCCTGAAGCTTGTTTCCAGCGCTTACCAGAGAAGTTCATTTGTTATGATGGCAAAAATAAAACACTCCTCTGAAGAGAAAGAAAACCCTCAATTATCAAACTACTGGCTTCAGCAGCATTTTTTGAGAGACAAGGTAAAAAAGGACAAAGTCTCAAGAGATTTTGAGGATTAGTAGGGATTTAATAGGAAATGCACTGCAGACAGCAACTTTTGTCAGTAATTTTGAAGACCTGGTTGGTCTGATTCAACAGGATGGAAAAGTCTCAAATTTGACACTGAAAAAAGTTTGCCAACAACAGAATAGTAACATTATGAAACAACAAACCCAAACTCTTTTCGTGAAGTCAGTACATAGTATCTTTCTCAATCTGCTTCAAATCACAGTTAAAATATCACTTCTGAGTACTTCTGAGTGTACATTTGTCAATTGATAAACATTACAGATACTATGTTGAATTAGTTACAATATGCTGAGTACCTGGCTATGGGGTTAATCTTTGAAAAACTCACTGTTCTTAAAGTGGAATAGACTCGAAAACGAAAAATGTTCACTGGAAATGAGGAGAAGGATTGCTTAGCACCATACCACATGCAGCCACAAGGAAAGGGGAAAGAGATGTGCAGTTCCTGCCTGGACAAAAAGAATGTCTGGGGTCTTTTCTAGTCCCACAAAAGGTCTTGCAAAGTATGGGTCTAGCCCCCAAAAGCTAAGATATACAAGATGATCATTGACAGCAATTTGAAATGTAAAGTTGCGAAGACATAAGGAATGTAGAAGACATAGCAATTTAATGATGTGGTTTTCAATCCACCTACATGAGTTTCCTCTTATCAGTGACCTCTTCCCATTTTATTTTGGGAGATGTCTTTGCCTGGCTGTGGGTTTTCAGATAGGACTCAGAAACAGCTTTTCTACCATAAATAAAATGTTATCAGATTTGATAGCTCCCGTCTATAATGTTCCCAGGTAGGGATGGTGAAGGATTAAACCCAGGAATAGAGCTTACAGTGTGACTGTACTAACCACTGGGTTACCAGGTCAGAGAATTCCAATGGATTATTAATACACCAAAAAATTACTTTAGCTTTCTCTACAAGCATAGCACAAGCAAGTGATGTGTCTTTCAAAATGTTCTGTTCAACCCAAAACAGAAATGCTTTTCTGTTTGTTTCAGTAATAACCCTCCCCAATTAAAGGTTATCAGAGCTGATTTTTCCTTTGATTTGTTGGTGTGTGTATTGGATGAAAAATCGATTATACATTTCAGCACGAAAGTAAATGTCCTCAGCACTTTTTGTAGGATAATGAATGTACTTAGAAAGATATGAACTTTAATAACAAGATTTTTCTGGGGATTTTGGGTTTTCTTCGGGTTGGTTTTTGTTTTTTCATAATTTATTTAAGCACGTAAGATATATGAGGCCTGGGAGAAAGGTAAGCATCTCAGCCTGCTGCACACTTTGCTATTAGAAACATGCCTGATGTGTTTCTGAGAAGCAGCTGGACAAATCCCCTCTGAATTGCTTTGATTTCCATTGTTCTGTTCCTCTTTTAGGCCCTTCTCCCCCCCCCAAAAAAAAAAAAAAGACCAGTGCTGTTTGGGCAGCACTCATGCAAAACTTGGACCAAGGTTGTTCACTAATAGTGAAATGTGCTGCACTTGAGCAGCCTCACGCACACAAACTCCTGAGAAAGGGGTAGGAAAAAGCTGCCCATTCATCTCAAGTGCTCTGTCTCCTGGGTTATGGGGCAAAAAGAAGAACGGAATCAGGCAAATCCGGTTTGACTTTGGAACTGCTACAGGTTGACAGTTTGTGTTATGATGGAAGCCTATCTGTTCTGTGGGCAAAGCTGGACAGGTATTTCATGCAGGTCCACTTTGTTCTATCTGTAGCCTTAAAAAAAATCGGTCTGAAGTGGCTGAAACCATTTTGAGAAGCATTTGAACATGTCAGAGACACTGTCCTGGGAGCCCAGTTTATGCTACTGAAACAGGACTTAAATGCATGAATCACGGCTGGCAGTGCACTTAGGAGGAAATTGTGCTCTTCACTTTCAGTGTTACAAAGGTTGCTCTTCACTGCTCGTAAAACCTTCATATATAGGAGAAGACATCCTACTGACAAGTATTAGACATGCACAGGCCTAAAAATGTTAAACTGGTTAAGCAGCTGGAGTTTCTTTGTCTATGAACATTATTTTTTTCCCCTGCTCATATCAAAAGTGAGTACGATAATCTCTTTTCTCTTTCCCTCCACCACACTCTTCAGGACCTCTTAAGACTTCTCTTACCTCTTTTCCAAAGCAGTAATATATTAGTGCCCACAAGGTAGCTTAAATGTGCAAGTCATATGGACCATAAACCCATTTTGATTCCTCATGAAGCAAAACATTGTTTTGCTCCCATTTCCTTTCTCCGTCTTCCTCCAATGTCCCTTTCTCTCTCGCTGCTCCCTTCCACATTGGAAGGAGCACTTTAACAACAGAATTAATTAGTCAAGCCAGCTACTCTGGCTTTATAATTCATTCCCCTTGTTATTCACTATTGAGTCATGATGCAGAAGCTGGGTGTCTTGATCTTCAAGGTAGGACAAAGATACAAAATATTTCCATCAGGTGCTGGGAGAAAGGTTACAACCCGCTTCATACAGAATTCAATTAGGAATCACAGACAGGGGAAGAAAGTTTGTATTAATTCCTACAGATGACAGAATGCTTTCAATCTATTTCTGTTTGAACTCTTTCCTCTAAAAGATTTTTAACTAATCACAACATTAGATTAGTTCTTTTAAAACAGTAGGTGATCAATTGAATTTCAATGCCTGAGGAAAGAAATTTAAAGATTCCCAGATGTTTCATGGAAATCGTCAAAAAAAGATGAAATTGAGAAGCAAGACACTAACTAAATTATTTACCCAAGTATTTCTATTGCACTGCTATCTGGGTATTTTTGTATCATGAGGCATTTTTTAAGTGTTCAGTAGGAAGTGTGGATAGACTCAAGCAGGTGGGGTTTCACCTGTTTGTCTAAATGAAGGGCTATAACAAATTTGTATCTGGTATACTCCATGTGGCTTTTATTTCTAAATGTCTGATGGAAAGACCTTACCAAAAAAAATAATTTGACACCTCTTGTCTTTACGTCAGTGAATTCTGGGAGGAAAATGAGGTGATCTTCTGTCGGAAATTATCAGCTGCTTCCATAGAGGAGGGCCAGATGCTGATCTAATGCTATGCTAAAGCAGAAAGTGAAATTTTTCCGGAAAACATTCTGAACTATCACCATTTCCTCTAATATTTGAAACATGTAGGAATAAGCTTTTCTTTGTTTTCTGCTTTGTGTGTATGCATATGTGTGTGGGTACAAAAACTGAAGAATCGGTACAAAGCTGATAAATGCATATTTAGAAAAGATATGTTTGGAAATGACAGAACAGTTCCACCAAAGAAATTTAGGCTTTCTGATATTCCCAAATCTAGACATGTCATTTAAATTTGCCATTCCAACAAATTAACCTTTGAGGCAGTTTGATATTTAATTGGCGGCCTATTTTGCAAAACTATATCAACTTGGAGTGGTAGCCTGATTTTCTGATACCACCATTTTTCCTGATGAGTCAGGAACCATCTGGAAGAAAATCCATGTTTTGATGCTTGATGATCATTTCTTATGCATGGATTTACACCACATATTTATGTTAATGTTACCATCTCCTTCAGTCGTTTTCCATAAAGTTCAGGTTCCAGAAGTTCATAGGGGGCACGGCTGAATAATTGAACCCGTGGCCTCCTTGTGTCATTCAACAGTGTTTTTGCTCTAGCTTCATATTCTTTGCTGCTGTAAGGAGAGTTAATGAGAAAATGAAGCCTCATCCTCTGTGCAGATGGCACATATTTGATGGGTCAGATTCTCTTGCATGAGATGCTTATTGCTTTACTCATTTCATCTACTGTCTGAGTCATGTCATTAATCTAAAGTGCAAGGTCTTCACTTTAGGAGTTATTTGAACTGCTTGGAAAAGGATGGGCTCATGATAAATGCACTCAACAAAGTAGGTATTTATTTCCCTCCTACTATTTCACAGATTATTGAAGGAACAGCAATTAATTCAAATACCCTGGTTGGTGGGTGCGTGAATAGACACGGGCAGGTGACCAGAACAAGCACAAAACTATGGCTGAAGTGCAAAGAGTAAATATATTTACTCTTGCCAAGAGGATGATCCTGAAACAACACCCAGGCAGCTGAGACACACAAGTGGGAACATCAGCACCATCAGAAATTCTACTTCTCAAAACAGACAGAGGATAAACAGCAGCAGGCATAATATAGGGTTTCCCACACTGATATTCTCCAGTATTCCCAGCTGAAAAGTCACTTGAGGGAATCTACCCTCTTCTCACCAATCTTCAGCTTTTAATCCTCTCCTCCCAACAGTGGGTGTCTTCGAGAACTGTGTTGTAGATTGTAGTCTGAGAGGAGGCTTCTCAGCCAGCAGATTTGCTGAAAAGAGTTTTCAGGCTGCCTCCCAAGGACCACTTCATAAACCTGAGGTCAAGACCCAGAGAGGAGGAGACATACGATTTAAGAAAGCACTGACAGAAATTCCATGCAATGATGTGACCAAAACTCTTTTGTAAAGTATCTGATGCACATTCGAATTCAGACTTGCAACTTCTGGAGGTTGGCACAGAAACAATGCAAGAGAGAAGTGCCAACTGCTGCCCACTCTGCCTTTCCACCAGACTTCATCCCCCTCTGCTGAGGCAGCAGAACAAATGGTGTGTCCAGCCCTGAGCCACTGCAATTCAAAGCTTGATGTATTCTCTGCAGGGTCCACCTGGAGAGGTGCCCAAATCTGCCATCCATCCCTCCAATGGACAGTTCAGGGTTCACAAAGCCAGCTCAAGTTTTCTCAGTGGTGGAAGCAAGAGCAAATGTCACCCTTCTCGGCTAAAAACTGATGCCAGCCCCTGCTGCGGTGAGAAGCCAGGCTCAGCACACGCACGGGTCTGTGTGCCCCAGTCCTGCCCAGCACCTCTGGAGCTGAGCTGCAGCACTGGATCCACAGCCTCCCCAACAGCCCACCCTGCTCATGCCTCTGAAGCCTCTGCCTCCTGGGCCACCACCTGGTCCCTGGTGCTTTGTGTTTAGGGATTGCCACACTGGAGCCAGCTTTGAAGTAGCTGACAAATACTGCAAGAGTGGTAACCGAGGAAGCAGGAGCCCAGCAGAGAGCAGCTACCAAAATCCTCATCTTCCTCCTCAGTTCCTCTAAGCTGTGTGGGGCTGCACTTGACCTGGGTGCATCAGTACTCCCCTGCTGAGACTGCAGGCAGAGGAAGAGAGGGAATTCAGCCCCTTTGGTTACAAGATGTAAATTAACATAATCCTTTTGCTTGTTCAGGGTGGAGGTGTATATGTTCCTAGGCAACCATGGCTTTTGGGGGAATTTTGAAATTCTCTTGATTATCTCTCCTAAGGCATATACTGAGACCTGACCATTTCAGTTTTCTACTGAATATTTATTAGTACTTTCTATATGGTGCAGTCTAGAGCTCAGTACAACTCGTTCTGAGCTCAGCAAGGAGCTTTATGTACAACTGTTAATGCCATCTATGCCTTAGAAATACTAATGATGGATTTACACTGATAGAAATTGGGTATTTCCAGCTAAATCATAAGAAATTCATTAAACCTAGACCTGGATAATCTACCATGCATTCATTTAGAATGCTTGCTTGTCACGAAAAGCAAATTTGAAAACCTGCATATTAAAAACACCCATCCAGCCCCCCAAAAGAAGAACTCAAGCTGTCCTTCCAAAGAGGTTGCTCCTTCTTTCTGCCTCCCCCACTGTCACTATTAGCCTAAGAGCAGAGAAAATACATAAGAATTCCTTGGAGGGATGCAGAGGACAATACACTGAATAATGCTGTGGGAGTGATTTGTAGCTTTCCCCAAAGCATGAGCTGATTTGTTATGAATAGAACACAGCCTGCTGCTCAGTTGAAAGCCAAATCTCTGTGACTGATTTTCTTTTAATGCATTTATGGTAAAGAATGATTCTGCATTTGATTGCGTGACCGATCGCCCCGACACATACGGCTGATATTCCACCTGTGCAATCATAATTCTACACGTACTGACAAGAGAAAAAGCAGAAAAAAAGAGACGTGTTTTAGCTGACTGCCTCACTTTCTCATTCCACTAGTGCAAAGGCCATCTGATTTAAATTCTTCAAAGACACATCAGTTGGAAAGAAGCATTTCAAGTTATCATTTTAAGATTGTATTTGCAGTGTGGTTTAAAAGGACAGTGTATATGGATTTTGACTGGGGAGACCATTTATTGGAAAAGTAAAACCTGGTAAAAATGTGTGGGATTACATAATTGATTTTTGGATGTTCTTGCTAATTAATGAAGTTTAAGAACCTTGTAATTTACTCTGAGTAACCAGATATAAACAAGATCTACCTTCGAGGGCAGAAACTTATTGTCCCTGTAGGACTGGGGGAATGAAATCTTTACTCAGAGTGCTTAAACACAGCCATGTATCAGGAACTGAATGGAAATTATTTGGCAAAATATACTGAAAATAAAACTTATATTGTCCCTGCCTGTGCTGTCCTGCTTCTACAGAAGACAGTTTTATAACAGAAACAGCCTGCAAACAAGGAATGTTGGCAAATCCCCCTTTTTGCAGGGAATATCAAAGTTATTTCATAATAACTCTGGTGTATTCTCTGCAGAATGGGAGAAAACCCACAGGAAATTGCCTGTGCTTTTAGACATCTGGGAGAAAGGATATTGGATAACTCCCCCAGAGGCTGACCCAGGGCTGGAAGAGGGAGGTCTTTAAACAGATGAAAATGGCAATGGCCAGAGAATGCAGCATAATAACTCTGCCTCCTACTTTGTATTCATTAAACTGAGATATCCTCTTGGTTTTCTTTTCTAAGGAATATCATTACCCAGTTCCATGCCATCACTTTCCCAAACCAGAGATAAAACTGGGAAAAATGTAACCTCCAAAACTGGCCAGAAGAGACCAAATCTTAGCAATGTTGGGCGCATACAGTCATTCTCAGAGAAAAATCAAAGTCAGCCGTGACTTAAAGAACTTCCTCGTACATTTGTTTTTGTCCTATTTTCCTCATCACTACTACCTGAATAAACGATCCATCACATTCAAAAGATACTACTCCCCACTCATCGTCATTTGTACAAACTACTCTGCTATCAGTCATTTGAGAGATAGAGTCTCATCTGACATTGTTATTTTAACTATGTTGTTTCTGATTTTTAATGGGGGATGATAACATCACTGGCATGAGCAAAACATAAGCATTACATTAAAACAGACAGTGATGGCTTTAACTGTGGTTCTGCAGCAAACCTAGAAGGAATAGTAGCGTGAAGTTATACTGATTTGTGAACAAAGACTCTGATTGTAATTTTCCAGGGATTTGTTTATAATGACACAAAGGAGTGAGCAAAGCACTTCAGTTACACCTAAGGTAGCTGACAGCAATTTACCACTGCTACAATCACTACCAACAATGTTGTTGGGAGTGGATTTTACACAGGACATTGCACTTCTTCTAGTTATGAACTCCGACTGTTCACCCACACCCAAGCCTGCTATCAAATTCATACTTTAGGCAAATATTGCCTATTAATTTCAAAAGCACATTTAGACATTGAAAAAAATGTTGAGGTTCTGACCTATAAATTATTTTGTAGAAGATGAGGCTAGAACTGGATGTGAGTGTTTGTCTCAGGCAGCCATTTATCTTCAGAGTAGTGAAATGGTTAATTGGTGATAAATGGGTCAGGTGTAACAAGAAAGATGCAATCAACACATGCAAATTTTTTTTTAAGGGGGAAAAATCCTTTGGCATTAATTCTTATGATTCCTAGGAAATGGAGACAGGCTGGCAAAGTTTAAATGCCTTAAAATGATGCCCATGGCCTTCTGCAAAATCTGATTTCAACTCCAATGATTGATGGGTTGCCATTAGTAGAAGAAAAAAAAAGCTCAGAAATTGAGCCAAGTAAATCAAGAAAGACCTTTTGAGTTTACAACGAACACTTCAACATGATTCAAAAAGTGTTTTAACCAAGATTTCATTTTCTGTAAATATATGTTGCCTTCAGAATATGAACTATTCATTTCAATGAGTCTCTTTTGAGCCAGACTTTCATTTGGCCTGAAAAGATGCCCAACTTTCCCTGCCAGCTTTTCAAGGCTTTATTTGATTTACTTCAATGACATTGGGGGACTTCAGCTTCTGCATGAGCTCTGGCAGAAACTCTCCTCTTTTTAGCTCAGATACGTGCAACTTTGAAGCTCTCACTACACATTTGTTGAATTCCTTTTCTTAATAGCTGAAGCAATTTTCTTTTTAGTTAAAAAAAAAAAAGAAACTACTTTCAGGTTCATGAAAATATGCTACAAATTCCTGTCATGACTGGCCAGATCACTCTGCTGCAAAATACAAAGCAAACTGAAAAATAACTGAAAATTAAATTGTTCCAACATTATAAACAGTGAAGTAAAAGTTGCGACTGGCTCACTGTCTGAATGGAGAGAGAAAACTGCTTTAATGTTAGGACAATATTTAATATTTTTTTAAATCAGAAATTTAAAAATAGGGCTTTTTATTCTATCCCAAGTGAAATATTCCCTTATGATTTTAAGCTTTCAAATTTGGAACATATATTTTTATTTTTTCTTTAGAATGGAGCATGTTTCAAAAAAAAAATAGTCATCTGATTCAAAAACATACTCATTTTATTTGACAAGAAAAATATTTTTGTTTACTGAGAGAAAAGGGACATTCTGCCAATTACACTACCCAAGAGAGAAATGGTCTCAGGCAAAATTACAGCTCATCTGTGAATGTTTCTCCCAGCCTCAAATCAAGACACAGCTGTACCATTTTGAATTTTCTTGTAACACCAGCCTCTCATGACTTTTCTCTTGAGAGGTCCAAACTGAACCCTCTGCTCTGACACAGACTCCCAGTGCAAAACCAGGGCCAATTCTGGTGTTTCTTGGGTTTTGGGGTTTTTTTTGAACTTCAGAAGAAATTATCTGAAATTTGCAAACCATGTCTTCCAAGTTACACTGAGTGCCACTTCCTTGGAGTTTTTCACCTGAGATCAGAAAACTTTCTACCATGTGTGCTTTGCTGATGACCAGAACTGCTCTGAGGTGTCAGAGGAATCAAAACAGCTCTCAGGTGAATTTTTAGCATACTTGACTCTACTGCCAAAGCCTAGACAAGGTTGTTGTCATTTTTACCATGGAATAGGTGTACATACATGGAAAAAAAGTCTTGAAAGTGCATATATCATAACTAAGGTAGAATTTGAGAATTTTTAAATTAAACCAAATCATGTAAAGCAAACAGAAGAGCAACAGAAAACCTCTTCATTTACTAGGCCTCCTAGAGAGCTCTGTGACACAAATGAATGAGTTATGGGTTAGCTGATTTCAGTTTGGCTTTACTCGTACAGGGTAATGTAGTTTTTTGTTAATTAGGAAACAGAGCATAACCTGACACTATTTGAGGAATAGGATTATAAAGATGTAATTTTATGTTAGACTGCTGTGTAAATAGGCTCATTCCCAGATTGTTAGAGCAGTGAGCATTTTGATAAGATACCTGGAAAGCCTGACTATATTAACAGTATAACCTTCATAATTATGTTATTGTTGAGTGATGGCAACATAAATGAATACACGATGGATCAAAAGAAATGCAGCATACAGAAGTGCATGTAAGCATAAAGGTTTAAGACTGATGCTGAAAGTAAATGAATAAAATTGAGCATTTAAGTAGCATCCCTTGCAACTCCATATGCAAATCCTTATGATATTCTTACCCAGAAAAACCAGCCTGGGCTTATGGCCAGAAAAGGAACATCCCATTCCAGAGATATTAAGGGCCGTGGTGAGCCCCCTTCTTGTTGCATGTTCACAGCATGTTGTAAATCTCTCTCTTTCCCAAAGTGTATCACCTCAAGCCGATGCTTTTAAACAACTCCTCCCCATGAGGATGATGACCCAGGCCTGATATGGCACCAAAACCAAATTCCATGTGAGACCCATTGCCTGTCTTCCTCCCAGTGCTTCACGACTAGACCACCCTTTGCTGCATTTCTGGCGAGGATTCAAAGTAGTGTTTTACAGGCTCAGAGCAATTTGTTCACTGACTCCTGCAGAAGGACCTCTGGGCATGGGGGCTAACTTCTCCATGAAATGGCTCCTGATGCAAGGAAGCCACCAGAGGGAGCGATGCCATCAGCGCTGCCCTTTAAACAAACCTATTTAGGATTGCTGGAGCAGCTTGGTGTCAGCTCACTGGAAGATAAGTGCTGCTTGTTGAGTGCTATTTTTAATTAAGCAAAGATAGCACTCCAGCAATCATGGGACTGATGATGCAGCTACTTCCTAGCTTCATTATAACTGAAAACATATTCCTATGCCCTGGATTGCTCTTCAAGCACCTGTGTAACAGCATCATTCCCCCTCATTTCCAAGGAGACTGGGATTCAATTCTCTTTTGACCCACAAAAGCGCTTGTGCAAGAAGTCACAGCACAGTCAGGACCTTTAGTTAACTGTGCAGGACTGGTGTTTTCTGCTCTGTCACCATAGACTTTTGCAACAATTTATAGGGCATAATAGAGTGCCCCACTGTGGCACTCCTCGGTTGAGGTTCGCTTGTTCCTGCTGTACTGCTCCAGTACAGCTCACACAGCTTGGACACAGAACACAAACTCTCAGCTGTCTGTAAGAGTCCTTAGCCAAGATGACACTGTCACCAGGTCATCATTCCCCTGCCTCTGGAGCATTTGGCTGCAAAAGTCCACAGCCTTGAAATGCTGGACCAGTACAGTTCCTTCCAGGTTTATCCACTCTGGCTTGCAAGGACTGCCCCAGAAATGCCCTCTGGAGCACCTCACAGGAAACAGCCAGCCTAAAATCCAGCCTCCCAAGCCATCCTTGGAGGAGCAGCTGGGTCCCACATGCCCAAACAGCACCAGGGGAGTTAACATCGTTAACATCTTAGGAACTCCTCATCTGGTTATAGAAATGAGGCACGTCACCCTCATGGATACTCTGGATATGTTGGCTGCAAATTTTCATTTAGGTTCAGAGAAAAGATCACCTCATGGAACACCTAGCCTACTTCCTCTAGTTATAGGGAAAAAAAAAGAATCTATGGACCAACTCTACCTTTAAATTAAAGGTGTGTTTTCCCCCATTATGTGATATATACTCCGGAACAGCCCTGGTCTAATGTAGGAAAAAATGCTATTATTACAGTTAATTTGAATTTGCTTGTTCTTGGTCCAATATCCTCCTTTCAAACTGTTTCTCTTCCATATAAAACCTACCCAGTTTAGGACACTGTCATCCTTTGAAGCAGCCAAGAAAAATTTGATGTGAAAAATACTCACCTAAGATTGTGTGTCCTTTACTGCTTACATGATTACTTGATTTTAGCTCTTTGGACCAGGGATGGGATTGCAGCTGTAATTCCTGTGTGATGA